>JAOTQM010000137.1:0-33069 GCA_026939265.1 Oreonectes daqikongensis
CATTTCAGGAAACACAAATCTGACAGGACATGAGTTTTACAAAGGAAGCTGTTTTCTGACACACAAGCCATCCTAGGAACATAAAAAAGTGTTAAACTCATGTTTTCAACAGTTCTCATCTTTTTGGATCAGAGCCATGTCAGGAAACACAAAACTGACAGGAACATGAGTTTTGCAAAAAAAAGCTTTATTCTGACACACAAGCCATCCTAGGAACATGAAAAAAGTGTTAAACTCATGTTTTCAACAGTTCTTCAATTTTTGATCAGGGCCATTTCAGGAAACACAAATCTGACAGGAACATGAGTTTTACAAAGAAAGCTGTTTTCTGACACACAAGCCATCCTAGGAACATGAAAAAAGAGTGTTAAAGTCATGTTTTCAACAGTTCTCATCTTTTTTGATCAGAGCCATTTCAGGAAACACAAATCTGACTGACAGGAACATGAGTTTTGCAAAGAAAGCTGTTTTCTGACACACAAGCCATCCTAGGAACATGAAAAAAGAGTGTTAAAGTCATGTTTTCAACAGTTCTATTTTTTTGATCAGGGCCATTTCAGGAAACACAAATCTGACAGGAACATGAGTTTTGCAAAAAAGCTTTTTTCTGACACACAAGCCATCCTAGGAACATGAAAAAAGTGTTAAACTCATGTTTTCAATAGTTTCTTACTCTTTTTTGATCAGAGCCATTGCAGGAAACACAAATCTGACAGGAACATGAGTTTTACAATGAAAGCTGTTTTTCTGACACACAAGCCATCCTAGGAACATGAAAAAGGTGTTAAAGTCATGTTTTCAACAGTTCTCATCTTTTTTGATCAGAGCCATTTCAGGAAACACAAATCTGACAGGAACATGAGTTTTGCAAAGAAAGCTGTTTTCTGACACACAAGCCATCCTAGGAACATGAAAAAAGAGTGTTAAAGTCGTTTTCAACAGTTCTCATATTTTTTGATCAGGCCATTCATGTCAGGAAACACAAATCTGACAGGACATGAGTTTTGCAAAGAAGCTGTTTTCTGACACACAAGCCATCCTAGGAACATGAAAAAGAGTGTTAAAGTCATGTTTTCAACAGTTCTCATCTTTTTGATCAGAGCCATATCAGGAAACACAAAACTGACAGGAACATGAGTTTGAAAAGAAAGCTTTATTCTGACACACAAGCCATCCTAGGAACATGAAAAAAGTGTTAAACTCATGTTTTCAATAGTTCTTGCATTTTTGACCAGGCCATTTCAGGAAACACAAATCTGACAGGAACATGAGTTTTGAAAAGAAAGCTTTATCTGACACACAAGCCATCCTAGGAACATGAAAAAAGTGTTAAACTCATGTTTTCATAGTTCTCATCTTTTTGATCAAGGGCCATTTCAGGAAACACAAATCTGACAGGAACATGAGTTTTACAATGAAAGCTGTTTTCTGACACACAAGCCATCCTAGGAACATGAAAAATGTTAAACTCATGTTTTCACATAGTTCTCATCTTTTTGATCAGAGCCATTTCAGGAAACACAAATCTGACAGGAACATGAGTTTTACAAAGAAAGCTGTTTTCTGACACACAAGCCATCCTAGGAACATGAAAAAGAGTGTTAAAGTCATTTTTTCAACAGTTCTCATATTTTTTGATCAGAGCCATGCAGGAAACACAAATCTGACAGGAACATGAGTTTTGCAAAGAAAGCTGTTTTCTGACACACAAGCCATCCTAGGAACATGAAAAAAGAGTGTTAAAGTCATGTTTTCAACAGTTCTCATCTTTTTTGATCAGAGCCATTTCAGGAAACACAAATCTGACAGGAACATGAGTTTTGCAAAGAAAGCTGTTTTTGACACACAAGCCATCCTAGGAACATGAAAAAGGTGTTAACTCATGTTTTCAATAGTTCTCATCTTTTTTGATCAGAGCCATTTCAGGAAACACAATCTGACAGGAACATGAGTTTTGCAAAGAAGCTGTTTTCTGACACACAAGCCATCCTAGGAACATGAAAAAGTGTTAAACTCATGTTTTCAACAGTTCTCATCTTTTTGGATCAAGCCATGTCAGGAAACACAAAACTGACAGGAACATGAGTTTTGCAAAGAAAGCTTTTTCTGACACACAAGCCATCCATACAACATGAAAAAAGTGTTAAACTCATGTTTTCAACAGTTCTCATCTTTTTTTGATCAGAGCCATTGCAGGAAACACAAATCTGACAGGAACATGAGTTTTGCAAAGAAAGCTGTTTTCTGACACACAAGCCATCCTAGGAACATGAAAAAAGTGTTAAACTCATGTTTTCAACAGTTCTCATCTTTTTTGATCAGAGCCATTTCAGGAAACACAAATCTGACAGGAACATGAGTTTTGCAGAAAGCTGTTTTCTGACACACAAGCCATCCTAGGAACATGAAAAAAGTGTTAAACTCATGTTTTCAACAGTTCTCATCTTTTTTGATCAGAGCCATTTCAGGAAACACAAATCTGACAGGAACATGAGTTTTGCAAGAAAGCTGTTTTCTGACACACAAGCCATCCTAGGAACATGAAAAAAGAGTGTTAAAGTCATGTTTTCAACAGTTCTCATTTTTTTTGATCAGAGCCATTTCAGGAAACACAAATCTGACAGGAACATGAGTTTTTGCAAAAAGCTGTTTCTGACACACAAGCCATCCTAGGAACATGAAAAAAGAGTGTTAAAGTCATGTTTTCAACAGTTCTCATCTTTTTTGATCAGAGCCATTTCAGGAAACACAAAACTGACAGGAACATGAGTTTTGCAAAGAAAGCTTTATTCTGACACACAAGCCATCCTAGGAACATGAAAAAAGTGTTAAACTCATGTTTTCAACAGTTCTCATTTTTTGATCAGGCCATTCAGGAACACAAAATCTGACAGGAACATGAGTTTTACAAAGAAAGCTGTTTTTCTGACACACAAGCCATCCTAGGAACATGAAAAAAGTGTTAAACTCATGTTTTCAACAGTTCTCATCTTTTTTGATCAGAGCCATTTCAGGAAACACAAATCTGACAGGAACATGAGTTTTGCAAAGAAAGCTGTTTTTCTGACACACAAGCCATCCTAGGAACATGAAAAAAGTGTTAAACTCATGTTTTCAACAGTTCTCATCTTTTTTGATCAGAGCCATTGCAGGAAACACAAATCTGACAGGAACATGAGTTTTGCAAAAAAAGCTGTTTTCTGACACACAAGCCATCCTAGGAACATGAAAAAAGTGTTAAACTCATGTTTTCAATAGTTCTATCTTTTTTGATCAGAGCCATTGCAGGAAACACAAATCTGACAGGAACATGAGTTTTACAATGAAAGCTGTTTTCTGACACACAAGCCATGCTAGGAACATGAAAAAGAGTGTTATAGTCATGTTTTCAACAGTTCTCATCTTTTTTGATCAGAGCCATTTCAGGAAACACAAATCTGACAGGAACATGAGTTTTGCAAAGAAAGCTGTTTTCTGACACACAAGCCATCTTAGGAACATGAAAAAAGAGTGTTAAACTCATGTTTTCAATAGTTATTATCTTTTTTGAGTAGAGCCATTGCAGGAAACACAAATCTGACAGGAACATGAGTTTTGCTAAGAAAGCTGTTTTCTGACACACAAGCCATCCTAGGAACATGAAAAAAGTGTTAAACTCATGTTTTCAATAGTTCTCATCTTTTTTGATCAGAGCCATTGCAGGAAACACAAATCTGACAGGAACATGAGTTTTGCAATGAAAGCTGTTTTCTGACACACCAGCCATCCTAGGAACATGAAAAAAGTGTTAAAGTCATGTTTTCAACAGTTCTCTTCTTTTTGATCAGAGCCATGTCAGGAAACACAAAACTGACAGAACATGAGTTTTGAAAAGAAAGCTTTATTCTGACACACAAGCCATCCTAGGAACATGAAAAAGTGTTAAACTCATGTTTTCAACAGTTCTCATCTTTTTGGATCAGAGCCATGTCAGGAAACACAAAACTGACAGGAACATGAGTTTTGAAAAAAAAAGCTTTATCTGACACACAAGCCATCCTAGGAACATGAAAAAAGGTGTTAAACTCATGTTTTCAATAGTTCTTAGTTTTTGATCAGGCCATTTCAGGAAACACAAATCTGACAGGAACATGAGTTTTGCAAAGAAAGCTGTTTTCTGACACACAAGCCATCCTAGGAACATGAAAAAGAGTGTTAAAGTCATGTTTTCAACAGTTCTCATCTTTTTTGATCAGAGCCATTTCAGGAAACACAAATCTGACAGGAACATGAGTTTTGCAAAGAAAGCTGTTTTCTGACACACAAGCCATCCTAGGAACATGAAAAAGAGTGTTAAAGTCATGTTTTCAACAGTTCTCATCATTTTTGATCAGGGCCATTTCAGGAAACACAAATCTGACAGGAACATGAGTTTTGCAAAAAAGCTGTTTTTCTGACACACAAGCCATCCTAGGAACATGAAAAAGTGTTAAACTCATGTTTTCAATAGTTCTCATCTTTTTTGATCAGAGCCATTGCAGGAAACACAAATCTGACAGGAACATGAGTTTTACAATGAAAGCTGTTTTCTGACACACAAGCCATCCTAGGAACATGAAAAAAGTGTTAAAGTCATGTTTTCAACAGTTCTCATCTTTTTTGATCAGAGCCATTTCAGGAAACACAAATCTGACAGGAACATGAGTTTTGCAAAGAAAGCTGTTTTCTGACACACAAGCCATCCTAGGAACATGAAAAAAGGTGTTAAAGTCATGTTTTCAACAGTTCTCATCTTTTTTGATCAGAGCCATTGCAGGAAACACAAATCTGACAGGAACATGAGTCTTACAATGAAAGCTGTTTTCTGACACACAAGCCATGCTAGGAACATGAAAAAGAGTGTTATAGTCATGTTTTCAACAGTTCTCATCTTTTTTGATCAGAGCCATTTCAGGAAACACAAATCTGACAGGAACATGAGTTTTGCAAAGAAAGCTGTTTTCTGACACACAAGCCATCTTAGGAACATGAAAAAAGAGTGTTAAACTCATGTTTTCAATAGTTATTATCTTTTTTGAGTAGAGCCATTGCAGGAAACACAAATCTGACAGGAACATGAGTTTTGCAAAAGCTGTTTTTTCTGACACACAAGCCATCCTAGGAACATGAAAAAAGTGTTAAACTCATGTTTTCAATAGTTCTCATCTTTTTGATCAGAGCCATTTCAGGAAACACAAATCTGACAGGAACATGAGTTTTACAAAAAGCTGTTTTCTGACACACAAGCCATCCTAGGAACATGAAAAAGAGTGTTAAGTCATGTTTTCAACAGTTCTCATCTTTTTGATCAGAGCCATTTCAGGAAACACAAATCTGACAGGAACATGAGTTTTGCAAAGAAGCTGTTTTCTGACACACAAGCCATCCTAGGAACATGAAAAAAGAGTGTTAAAGTCATGTTTTCAACAGTTCTCATATTTTTTTGATCAGAGCCATTCAGGAAACACAAATCTGACAGGAACATGAGTTTTTACAAGAAAGCTGTTTTCTGACACACAAGCCATCCTAGGAACATGAAAAAGAGTGTTAAAGTCATGTTTTCAACAGTTTCTCATCTTTTTGATCAGAGCCATGTCAGGAAACACAAAACTGACAGGAGAGTTTTGAAAAAGCTTTTTCTGACACACAAGCCATCCTAGGAACATGAAAAAAGTGTTAAACTCATGTTTTCAATAGTTCTCATCATTTTTTGATCAGGGCCATTTCAGGAAACACAAATCTGACAGGAACATGAGTTTTGCAAAGAAAGCTTTTTCTGACACACAAGCCATCCTAGGAACATGAAAAAAGTGTTAAACTCATGTTTTCATAGTTCTCATCTTTTTTGATCAGAGCCATTTCAGGAAACACAAATCTGACAGGAACATGAGTTTTACAATGAAAGCTGTTTTCTGACACACAAGCCATCCTAGGAACATGAAAAAAGTGTTAAACTCATGTTTTCAACAGTTCTCATCTTTTTTGATCAGAGCCATTGCAGGAACACAAATCTGACAGGAACATGAGTTTTACAAAGAAAGCTGTTTTCTGACACACAAGCCATCCTAGGAACATGAAAAAAGTGTTAAAGTCATGTTTTCAACAGTTCTCATATTTTTTGATCAGAGCCATTGCAGGAAACACAAATCTGACAGGAACATGAGTTTTGCAAAGAAAGCTGTTTTCTGACACACAAGCCATCCTAGGAACATGAAAAAAGTGTTAAAGTCATGTTTTCAACAGTTCTCATCTTTTTTGATCAGAGCCATTTCAGGAAACACAAATCTGACAGGAACATGAGTTTTGCAAAGAAAGCTGTTTTCTGACACACAAGCCATCCTAGGAACATGAAAAAAGTGTTAAACTCATGTTTTCAATAGTTCTCATCTTTTTGATCAGAGCCATTTCAGGAAACACAAATCTGACAGGAACATGAGTTTTGCAAAGAAAGCTGTTTTCTGACACACAAGCCATCCTAGGAACATGAAAAAAGTGTTAAACTCATGTTTTCAACAGTTCTCATCTTTTTGGATCAGAGCCATGTCAGGAAACACAAAACTGACAGGAATATGAGTTTTGCAAAGAAAGCTTTATTCTTGACACACAAGCCATCCTATCAACGTGAAAAAAGTGTTAAACTCATTTTTTCAACAGTTCTCATCTTTTTGATCAGAGCCATTTCAGGAAACACAATCTGACAGGAACATGAGTTTTGCAAAGAAAGCTGTTTTCTGACACACAAGCCATCCTAGGAACATGAAAAAAGTGTTAAACTCATTTTTCAACAGTTCTCATCTTTTTTTGATCAGAGCCATTGCAGGAAACACAAATCTGACAGGAACATGAGTTTTGCAATGAAAGCTGTTTTCTGACACACAAGCCATCCTAGGAACATGAAAAAGAGTGTTAAAGTCATGTTTTCAACAGTTCTCATCTTTTTTGATCAGAGCCATTTCAGGAAACACAAATCTGACAGGAACATGAGTTTTGCAAAGAAAGTTTTTCTGACACACAAGCCATCCTAGGAACATGAAAAAAGAGTGTTAAACTCATGTTTTCAACAGTTCTCATATTTTTTGATCAGAGCCATTTCAGGAAACACAAATCTGACAGGAACATGAGTTTTGCAAAGAAAGCTGTTTCTGACACACAAGCCATCCTAGGAACATGAAAAAAGAGTGTTAAAGTCATGTTTTCAACAGTTCTCATCTTTTTTGATCAGAGCCTTTCAGGAAACACAAATCTGACAGGAACATGAGTTTTGCAAAGAAAAGCTTTTTCTGACACACAAGCCATCCTAGGAACATGAAAAAAGAGTGTTAAAGTCATGTTTTCAACAGTTCTCATTTTTTTGATCAGAGCCATGTCAGGAAACACAAACTGACAGGAACATGAGTTTTGAAAGAAAGCTTTATTCTGACACACAAGCCATCCTAGGAACATGAAAAAAGTGTTAAACTCATGTTTTCAATAGTTCTCTCATTTTTGATCAGGGCCATTTCAGGAAACACAAATCTGACAGGAACATGAGTTTTACAAAGAAAGC
The DNA here is from genome assembly GCA_026939265.1 of Oreonectes daqikongensis. Lineage (NCBI taxonomy): Eukaryota > Metazoa > Chordata > Actinopteri > Cypriniformes > Nemacheilidae > Oreonectes > Oreonectes daqikongensis. The sequence goes on from JAOTQM010000137.1 coordinate 7,565, forward strand.
TGTTTTCTGACACACAAGCCATCCTAGGAACATGAAAAAAGTGTTAAACTCATGTTTTCAATAGTTCTCATATCTTTTTTGATCAGAGCCATTTCAGGAAACACAAATCTGACAGGAACATGAGTTTTGCAAGAAAGCTGTTTTCTGACACACAAGCCATCCTAGGAACATGAAAAAAGTGTTAAACTCATGTTTTCAACAGTTCTCATCTTTTTGATCAGAGCCATTTCAGGAAACACAAATCTGACAGGAACATGAGTTTTGCAAAGAAAGCTGTTTTCTGACACACAAGCCATCCTAGGAACATGAAAAAAGAGTGTTAAAGTCATGTTTTCAACAGTTCTCATATTTTTTGATCAGGGCCATTTCAGGAAACACAAATCTGACAGGAACATGAGTTTTGCAAAAAAAGCTGTTTTCTGACACACAAGCCATCCTAGGAACATGAAAAAAGTGTTAAACTCATGTTTTCAACAGTTCTCATCTTTTTTGATCAGAGCCATGCAGGAAACACAAATCTGACAGGAACTTACAAGAAAGCTGTTTTCTGACACACAAGCCATCCTAGGAACATGAAAAAGAGTGTTAAAGTCATGTTTTCAACAGTTCTCATCTTTTTTGATCAGAGCCATTTCAGGAAACACAAATCTGACAGGAACATGAGTTTTGCAAAGAAAGCTGTTTTTCTGACACACAAGCCATCCTAGGAACATGAAAAAAGAGTGTTAAAGTCATGTTTTCAACAGTTCTCATCTTTTTGATCAGGGCCATTCAGGAAACACAATCTGACAGGAACATGAGTTTTACAAAGAAAGCTGTTTTCTGACACACAAGCCATCCTAGGAACATGAAAAAAGAGTGTTAAAGTCATGTTTTCAACAGTTCTCATTTTTTTGATCAGAGCCATGTCAGGAAACACAAACTGACAGGAACATGAGTTTTGAAAAGAAAGCTTTTTCTGACACACAAGCCATCCTAGGAACATGAAAAAAGTGTTAAACTCATGTTTTCAACAGTTCTCTCATTTTGACCAGGGCCATTTCAGGAAACACAAATCTGACAGGAACATGAGTTTTGCAAAGAAAGCTTTATTCTGACACACAAGCCATCCTAGGAACATGAAAAGAGTGTTAAAGTCATGTTTTCAACAGTTCTCATATTTTTGATCAGGACCATTTCAGGAAACACAAATCTGACAGGAACATGAGTTTTGCAAAGAAAGCTTTTCTTCTGACACACAAGCCATCCTAGGAACATGAAAAAAGTGTTAAACTCATTTTTCAACAGTTCTCATTTTTTTGATCAGAGCCATTTCAGGAAACACAAATCTGACAGGAACATGAGTTTTACAATGAAAGCTGTTTTCTGACACACAAGCCATCCTAGGAACATGAAAAAAGTGTTAAAGTCATGTTTTCAACAGTTTCTCATCTTTTTTGATCAGAGCCATTGCAGGAAACACAAATCTGACAGGAACATGAGTTTTGCAAAGAAAGCTGTTTTCTGACACACAAGCCATCCTAGGAACATGAAAAGAGTGTTAAAGTCATGTTTTCAACAGTTCTCATCTTTTTTGATCAGAGCCATTTCAGGAAACACAAATGACAGGAACATGAGTTTTGCAAAGAAAGCTTTATTCTGACACACAAGCCATCCTAGGAACATGAAAAAAGTGTTAAACTCATGTTTTCAATAGTTCTCTTTATTTTTGATCAGGGCCATTTCAGGAAACACAAATCTGACAGGAACATGAGTTTTGCAAAGAAAGCTTTTTTCTGACACACAAGCCATCCTAGGAACATGAAAAAAGTGTTAAACTCATGTTTTCAATAGTTCTCTCATTTTTGATCAGGCCATTTCAGGAAACACAAATCTGACAGGAACATGAGTTTTACAAAGAAAGCTGTTTTCTGACACACAAGCCATCCTAGGAACATGAAAAAAGTGTTAAACTCATGTTTTCAACAGTTCTCATCTTTTTTGATCAGAGCCATTGCAGGAAACACAAATCTGACAGGAACATGAGTTTTACAAAGAAAGCTGTTTCTGACACACAAGCCATCCTAGGAACATGAAAAAGAGTGTTAAAGTCATGTTTTCAACAGTTCTCTCTTTTTTTGATCAGAGCCATGTCAGGAAACACAAAACTGACAGGAACATGAGTTTTGCAAAGAAAGCTTTATTCTGACACACAAGCCATCCTAGGAACATGAAAAAGTGTTAAACTCATGTTTTCACAGTTCTCATCTTTTTGATCAGAGCCATTTCAGGAAACACAAATCTGACAGGAACATGAGTTTTGCAAAGAAAGCTGTTTTTCTGACACACAAGCCATCCTAGGAACATGAAAAAGAGTGTTAAACTCATGTTTTCAACAGTTCTCTATTTTTTGATCAGAGCCATTGCAGGAAACACAAATCTGACAGGAACATGAGTTTTGCAAAGAAAGCTGTTTTCTGACACACAAGCCATCCTAGGAACATGAAAAAGTGTTAAACTCATGTTTTCAACAGTTCTCATCTTTTTGATCAGAGCCATTCAGGAAACACAAATCTGACAGGAACATGAGTTTTACAATGAAAGCTGTTTTCTGACACACAAGCCATCCTAGGAACATGAAAAAAGTGTTAAACTCATGTTTTCAACAGTTCTCATCTTTTTTGATCAGAGCCATTCAGGAAACACAAATCTGACAGGAACATGAGTTTTGCAAAGAAAGCTGTTTCTGACACACAAGCCATCCTAGGAACATGAAAAAAGTGTTAAACTCATGTTTTCAATAGTTCTCATCTTTTTTGATCAGAGCCATTTCAGGAAACAAAATCTGACAGGAACATGAGTTTTACAAAGAAAGCTGTTTTCTGACACACAAGCCATCCTAGGAACATGAAAAAAGTGTTAAAGTCATTTTTTCAACAGTTCTCATCTTTTTTGATCAGAGCCATTTCAGGAAACACAAATCTGACAGGAACATGAGTTTTGCAAAGAAAGCTTTTTTCTGACACACAAGCCATCCTAGGAACATGAAAAAGAGTGTTAAAGTCATGTTTTCAACAGTTCTCATCTTTTTGATCAGGACCATTTCAGGAAACACAAATCTGACAGGAACATGAGTTTTGCAAAGAAAGCTTTTTCTGACACACAAGCCATCCTAGGAACATGAAAAAAGTGTTAAAAACTCATGTTTTCAACAGTTCTCATCTTTTTTGATCAGAGCCATTTCAGGAAACACAAATCTGACAGGAACATGAGTTTTGCAAAGAAAGCTGTTTTCTGACACACAAGCCATCCTAGGAACATGAAAAAAGTGTTAAACTCATGTTTTAATTAGTTCTCATCTTTTTTGATCAGAGCCATTTCAGGAAACACAAATCTGACAGGAACATGAGTTTTACAATGAAAGCTGTTTTCTGACACACAAGCCATCCTAGGAACATGAAAAAAGTGTTAAAGTCATGTTTTCAACAGTTCTCATCTTTTTTGATCAGAGCCATTTCAGGAAACACAAATCTGACAGGAACATGAGTTTTGCAAAGAAAGCTGTTTTCTGACACACAAGCCATCCTAGGAACATGAAAAAGAGTGTTAAAGTCATGTTTTCAACAGTTCTCATCTTTTTTGATCAGGGCCATTTCAGGAAACACAAATCTGACAGGAACATGAGTTTTGCAAAGAAAGCTGTTTTCTGACACACAAGCCATCCTAGGAACATGAAAAAGAGTGTTAAAGTCATGTTTTCAACAGTTCTCATTTTTTTGATCAGGCCATTTCAGGAAACACAAATCTGACAGGAACATGAGTTTACAAAGAAGCTGTTTTCTGACACACAAGCCATCCTAGGAACATGAAAAAGTGTTAAACTCATGTTTTCAACAGTTCTCATCTTTTTTGATCAGAGCCATTTCAGGAAACACAAAACTGACAGGAACATGAGTTTTGCAAAGAAAGCTTTTTCTGACACACAAGCCATCCTAGGAACATGAAAAAGAGTGTTAAAGTCATGTTTTCAACAGTTCTCATATTTTTGATCAGACCATTCAGGAAACACAAAACTGACAGGAACATGAGTTTTGCAAAGAAAGCTGTTTTCTGACACACAAGCCATCCTAGGAACATGAAAAAAGAGTGTTAAAGTCATGTTTTCAACAGTTCTCATCTTTTTTGATCAGAGCCATTTCAGGAAACACAAATCTGACAGGAACATGAGTTTTGCAAAGAAAGCTGTTTTCTGACACACACAAGCCATCCTAGGAACATGAAAAAGAGTGTTAAAGTCATGTTTTCAACAGTTCTCATATTTTTTTGATCAGAGCCATTTCAGGAAACACAAATCTGACAGGAACATGAGTTTTGCAAAAAGCTGTTTTCTGACACACAAGCCATCCTAGGAACATGAAAAAAGAGTGTTAAACTCATGTTTTCAACAGTTCTCATCTTTTTTGATCAGAGCCATTTCAGGAAACACAAATCTGACAGGAACATGAGTTTTGCAAAGAAAGCTGTTTTCTGACACACAAGCCATCCTAGGAACATGAAAAAGGTGTTAAACTCATGTTTTCAACAGTTCTCATCATTTTTGATCAGGCCATTTCAGGAAACACAAATCTGACAGGAACATGAGTTTTGCAATGAAAGCTGTTTTCTGACACACAAGCCATCCTAGGAACATGAAAAAGAGTGTTAAAGTCATGTTTTCAACAGTTCTCATCTTTTTTGATCAGGCCATTCAGGAAACACAAATCTGACAGGAACATGAGTTTTGCAAAGAAAGCTGTTTTCTGACACACAAGCCATCCTAGGAACATGAAAAAAAGTGTTAAACTCATGTTTTTTTAGTTCTCATCTTTTTTGATCAGAGCCATTTCAGGAAACACAAATCTGACAGGAACATGAGTTTTGCAAAGAAAGCTGTTTTTTGACACACAAGCCATCCTAGGAACATGAAAAAGGTGTTAAACTCATGTTTTCAATAGTTCTCATCATTTTTGACAGGCCATTTCAGGAAACACAAATCTGACAGGAACATGAGTTTTGCAAAGAAAGCTGTTTTCTGACACACAAGCCATCCTAGGAACATGAAAAAGAGTGTTAAAGTCATGTTTTCAACAGTTCTCATATTTTTGATCAGGGCCATTTCAGGAAACACAAATCTGACAGGAACATGAGTTTTGCAAGAAAGCTGTTTTCTGACACACAAGCCATCCTAGGAACATGAAAAAGGTGTTAAACTCATGTTTTCAACAGTTCTCATCATTTTTGATCAGGCCATTTCAGGAAACACAAATCTGACAGGAACATGAGTTTTGCAATGAAAGCTGTTTTCTGACACACAAGCCATCCTAGGAACATGAAAAAGAGTGTTAAAGTCATGTTTTCAACAGTTCTCATCTTTTTTGATCAGGGCCATTTCAGGAAACACAAATCTGACAGGAACATGAGTTTTGCAAAGAAAGCTGTTTTCTGACACACAAGCCATCCTAGGAACATGAAAAAGTGTTAAACTCATGTTTTAAATAGCTCTTATCTTTTTTGATCAGATCTGACAGGAACATGAGTTTTGCAAAGAAAGCTTTTTCTGACACACAAGCCATCCTAGGAACATGAAAAAATGTTAAACTCATGTTTTCAACAGTTCTCATCTTTTTTGATCAGAGCCATTTCAGGAAACACAAATCTGACAGGAACATGAGTTTTGCAAAGAAAGCTGTTTTCTGACACACAAGCCATCCTAGGAACATGAAAAAAGTGTTAAACTCATGTTTTCAATAGTTCTCATCTTTTTGACAGGGCCATTTCAGGAAACACAAATCTGACAGGAACATGAGTTTTACAATGAAAGCTGTTTTCTGACACACAAGCCATCCTAGGAACATGAAAAAGAGTGTTAAAGTCATGTTTTCAACAGTTCTCATCTTTTTTGATCAGAGCCATTTCAGGAAACACAAATCTGACAGGAACATGAGTTTTGCAAGAAAGCTGTTTTCTGACACACAAGCCATCCTAGGAACATGAAAAAAGTGTTAAAGTCATGTTTTCAACAGTTCTCATCTTTTTGATCAGGGCCATGTCAGGAAACACAAATCTGACAGGAACATGAGTTTTGCAAAGAAAGCTTTTTCTGACACACAAGCCATCCTAGGAACATGAAAAAAGTGTTAAACTCATGTTTTCAACAGTTCTCATCTTTTTTGATCAGAGCCATTTCAGGAAACACAAATCTGACAGGAACATGAGTTTTACAATGAAAGCTGTTTTCTGACACACAAGCCATCCTAGGAACATGAAAAAAGAGTGTTAAAGTCATGTTTTCAACAGTTCTCATCTTTTTGATCAGAGCCATTTCAGGAAACACAAATCTGACAGGAACATGAGTTTTGCAAAGAAAGCTGTTTTCTGACACACAAGCCATCCTAGGAACATGAAAAAAGAGTGTTAAAGTCATGTTTTCAACAGTTCTCATCTTTTTTGATCAGAGCCATTTCAGGAAACACAAATCTGACAGGAACATGAGTTTTGCAAAGAAAGCTTTTTTCTGACACACAAGCCATCCTAGGAACATGAAAAAGTGTTAAACTCATGTTTTCAACAGTTCTCATCTTTTTGATCAGAGCCATTTCAGGAAACACAAAACTGACAGGAACATGAGTTTTGCAAAGAAAGCTTTATCTGACACACAAGCCATCCTAGGAACATGAAAAAAGTGTTAAACTCATGTTTTCAACAGTTCTCATTTTTTTTGATCAGAGCCATTTCAGGAAACACAAATCTGACAGGAACATGAGTTTTGCAAAGAAAGCTGTTTTTCTGACACACAAGCCATCCTAGGAACATGAAAAGTGTTAAACTCATGTTTTCAATAGTTCTCATCATTTTTGATCAGGGCCATTTCAGGAAACACAAATCTGACAGGAACATGAGTTTTGCAAGAAAGCTGTTTTCTGACACACAAGCCATCCTAGGAACATGAAAAAAGTGTTAAACTCATGTTTTCAACAGTTCTTATCTTTTGATCAGGGCCATTTCAGGAAACACAAATCTGACAGGAACATGAGTTTTACAAAGGAAGCTGTTTTCTGACACACAAGCCATCCTAGGAACATGAAAAAAGTGTTAAACTCATGTTTTTTATAGTTCTCATCTTTTTTGATCAGAGCCATTGCAGGAAACACAAATCTGACAGGAACATGAGTTTTACAATGAAAGCTGTTTTCTGACACACAAGCCATCCTAGGAACATGAAAAAAGTGTTAAACTCATGTTTTCAACAGTTCTCATCTTTTTTGATCAGAGCCATTTCAGGAAACACAAATCTGACAGGAACATGAGTTTTGCAAAGAAAGCTGTTTTCTGACACACAAGCCATCCTAGGAACATGAAAAAAGTGTTAAACTCATGTTTTCAATAGTTCTCATCTTTTTGATCAGAGCCATTCAGGAAACACAAATCTGACAGGAACATGAGTTTTGCAAAGAAAGCTTTTTCTGACACACAAGCCATCCTAGGAACATGAAAAAAGAGTGTTAAAGTCATGTTTTCAACAGTTCTCATCTTTTTGATCAGAGCCATGTCAGGAAACACAAAACTGACAGGAACATGAGTTTTGAAAAAAAGCTTTTTCTGACACACAAGCCATCCTAGGAACATGAAAAAAGTGTTAAACTCATGTTTTCAACAGTTCTCTCATTTTTGATCAGGGCCATTTCAGGAAACACAAATCTGACAGGAACATGAGTTTTGCAAAGAAAGCTTTATTCTGACACACAAGCCATCCTAGAACATGAAAAAAAGTGTTAAACTCATGTTTTCAATAGTTCTCTCTTTTTGATCAGGCCATTTCAGGAAACACAAATCTGACAGGAACATGAGTTTTGCAAAGAAAGCTTTTTCTGACACACAAGCCATCCTAGGAACATGAAAAAGTGTTAAACTCATGTTTTCAATAGTTCTCATCTTTTTTGATCAGGGCCATTTCAGGAAACACAAATCTGACAGGAACATGAGTTTTACAAGAAAGCTGTTTTCTGACACACAAGCCATCCTAGGAACATGAAAAAGAGTGTTAAAGTCATGTTTTCAACAGTTCTCATTTTTTTGATCAGAGCCATTTCAGGAAACACAAATCTGACAGGAACATGAGTTTTACAAAGAAAGCTGTTTTCTGACACACAAGCCATCCTAGGAACATGAAAAAAGTGTTAAACTCATGTTTTCAAACAGTTCTCATCTTTTTTGATCAGAGCCATGTCAGGAAACACAAATCTGACAGGAACATGAGTTTTGCAAAGAAAGCTTTTTTCTGACACACAAGCCATCCTAGGAACATGAAAAAAGTGTTAAACTCATGTTTTCACAGTTCTCTCATTTTTGATCAGAGCCATTTCAGGAAACACAAATCTGACAGGAACATGAGTTTTGCAAAGAAAGCTGTTTTCTGACACACAAGCCATCCTAGGAACATGAAAAAGTGTTAAACTCATGTTTTCAACAGTTCTCATCTTTTTGATCAGGGCCATTTCAGGAAACACAAATCTGACAGGAACATGAGTTTTGCAAAGAAAGCTTTTTCTGACACACAAGCCATCCTAGGAACATGAAAAAGTGTTAAACTCATGTTTTCAACAGTTCTCATCTTTTTTGATCAGAGCCATTCAGGAAACACAAATCTGACAGGAACATGAGTTTTGCAAAGAAAGCTGTTTTCTGACTGACACACAAGCCATCCTAGGAACATGAAAAAAGTGTTAAACTCATGTTTTCAACAGTTCTCATCTTTTTTGATCAGAGCCATTTCAGGAAACACAAATCTGACAGGAACATGAGTTTTACAATGAAAGCTGTTTTCTGACACACAAGCCATCCTAGGAACATGAAAAAGAGTGTTAAATCATGTTTTCAACAGTTCTCATCTTTTTTGATCAGAGCCATTTCAGGAAACACAAATCTGACAGGAACATGAGTTTTGCAAAGAAAGCTGTTTTCTGACACACAAGCCATCTTAGGAACATGAAAAAGAGTGTTAAAGTCATGTTTTCAACAGTTCTCATATTTTTTGATCAGGGCCATTTCAGGAAACACAAATCTGACAGGAACATGAGTTTTACAAAGGAAGCTGTTTTCTGACACACAAGCCATCCTAGGAACATGAAAAAAGTGTTAAACTCATGTTTTCAACAGTTCTCATCTTTTTTGATCAGAGCCATTCAGGAAACACAAATCTGACAGGAACATGAGTTTTGCAAAGAAAGCTGTTTTCTGACACACAAGCCATCCTAGGAACATGAAAAAAGTGTTTAAACTCATGTTTTCAACAGTTCTCATCTTTTTTGATCAGAGCCATTTCAGGAAACACAAATCTGACAGGAACATGAGTTTTGCAAAGAAAGCTGTTTTTTGACACACAAGCCATCCTAGGAACATGAAAAAGGTGTTAAACTCATGTTTTCAATAGTTCTCATCATTTTTGATCAGGCCATTTCAGGAAACACAATCTGACAGGAACATGAGTTTTACAATGAAAGCTGTTTTCTGACACACAAGCCATCCTAGGAACATGAAAAAAAGTGTTAAACTCATGTTTTCAACAGTTCTCATCTTTTTGATCAGGCCATGTCAGGAAACACAAATCTGACAGGAACATGAGTTTTGAAAAGAAAGCTTTATTCTGACCTCAAGCCATCCTAGGAACATGAAAAGAAACTCAGTTTTCAAGTCTGCATTTTGAAAAGTGTTAAGTAATTTTCAACAGTTCTCATATTTTTGATCAGGCCATTTCAGGAAACACAATCTGACAGGAACATGAGTTTTTACAAAGAAGCTGTTTTCTGACACACAAGCCATCCTAGGAACATGAAAAAGTGTGTTAAACTCATGTTTTCATAGTTCTCATCTTTTTTGATCAGAGCCATTGCAGGAAACACAAATCTGACAGGAACATGAGTTTTGCAAAGAAAGCTGTTTTCTGACACACAAGCCATCCTAGGAACATGAAAAAAGTGTTAAACTCATGTTTTCAATAGTTCTCATCTTTTTGATCAGAGCCATTTCAGGAAACACAAATCTGACAGGAACATGAGTTTTACAATGAAAGCTGTTTTCTGACACACAAGCCATCCTAGGAACATGAAAAAAGAGTGTTAAAGTCATGTTTTCAACAGTTCTCATCTTTTTTGATCAGAGCCATTTCAGGAAACACAAATCTGACAGGAACATGAGTTTTGAAAGAAAGCTTTTTCTGACACACAAGCCATCCTAGGAACATGAAAAAAGTGTTAAACTCATGTTTTCAACAGTTCTCTCATTTTTGATCAGGGCCATTTCAGGAAACACAAATCTGACAGGAACATGAGTTTTGAAAGAAAGCTTTTTCTGACACACAAGCCATCCTAGGAACATGAAAAAAGTGTTAAACTCATGTTTTCAACAGTTCTCTCATTTTTGATCAGGGCCATTTCAGGAAACACAAATCTGACAGGAACATGAGTTTTGCAAAGAAAGCTGTTTTCTGACACACAAGCCATCCTAGGAACATGAAAAAGTGTTAAACTCATGTTTTCAATAGTTCTCATCTTTTTTGATCAGAGCCATTCAGGAAACACAAATCTGACAGGAACATGAGTTTTACAATGAAAGCTGTTTTTCTGACACACAAGCCATCCTAGGAACATGAAAAAGAGTGTTAAAGTCATGTTTTCAACAGTTCTCATCTTTTTTGATCAGGCCATTTCAGGAAACACAAATCTGACAGGAACATGAGTTTTACAAAGAAAGCTGTTTTCTGACACACAAGCCATCCTAGGAACATGAAAAAAGTGTTAAACTCATGTTTTTCAACAGTTCTCATCTTTTTTGATCAGAGCCATGTCAGGAAACACAAATCTGACAGGAACATGAGTTTTGCAAAGAAAGCTTTTTTCTGACACACAAGCCATCCTAGGAACATGAAAAAAGTGTTAAACTCATGTTTTCAATAGTTCTCATCTTTTTGATCAGGGCCATTTCAGGAAACACAAATCTGACAGGAACATGAGTTTTGCAAAGAAAGCTGTTTTCTGACACACAAGCCATCCTAGGAACATGAAAAAAGTGTTAAACTCATGTTTTCAATAGTTCTCATCTTTTTTGACTCAGGGCCATTTCAGGAAACACAAATCTGACAGGAACATGAGTTTTGCAAAGAAAGCTTTTTCTGACACACAAGCCATCCTAGGAACATGAAAAAGTGTTAAACTCATGTTTTCAATAGTTCTCATCTTTTTTGATCAGAGCCATTTCAGGAAACACAAATCTGACAGGAACATGAGTTTTGCAAGAAAGCTGTTTTCTGACACACAAGCCATCCTAGGAACATGAAAAAAGTGTTAAACTCATGTTTTCAACAGTTCTCATCTTTTTTGATCAGAGCCATTGCAGGAAACACAAATCTGACAGGAACATGAGTTTTGCAAAGAAAGCTGTTTTCTGACACACAAGCCATCCTAGGAACATGAAAAGAGTGTTAAGTCATGTTTTCAACAGTTCTCATCTTTTTTGATCAGAGCCATTTCAGGAAACACAAATCTGACAGGAACATGAGTTTTGCAAAGAAAGCTGTTTTCTGACACAAAAGCCATCCTAGGAACATGAAAAAAGAGTTTAAAGTCATGTTTTCAACAGTTCTCATCTTTTTTGATCAGGGCCATTTCAGGAAACACAAATCTGACAGGAACATGAGTTTTACAAAGGAAGCTGTTTTCTGACACACAAGCCATCCTAGGAACATGAAAAAAGTGTTAAACTCATGTTTTCAATAGTTCTTATCTTTTTTGATCAGAGCCATTTCAGGAAACACAAATCTGAGAGGAACATGAGTTTTGCAAAGAAAGCTGTTTTCTGACACACGAGCCATCCTAGGAACATGAAAAAAGTGTTAAACTCATATTTTCAACAGTTCTCATCTTTTTTGATCAGAGCCATTTCAGGAAACACAAATCTGACAGGAACATGAGTTTTGCAAAGAAAGCTGTTTTTTGACACACAAGGCATCCTAGGAACATGAAAAAGGTGTTAAACTCATGTTTTCAATAGTTCTCAGCATTTTTGACCAGGGCCATTTTAGGAAACACAAATCTGACAGGAACATGAGTTTTACAATGAAAGCTGTTTTCTGACACACAAGCCATCCTAGGAACATGAAAAAAGTGTTAAACTCATGTTTTCAATAGTTCTTATCTTTTTTGATCAGGGCCATGTCAGGAAACACAAAACTGACAGGAACATGAGTTTTGAAAAGAAAGCTTTTTCTGACACACACCATCCTAGGAACATGAAAAAAGTGTTTAAACTCATGTTTTCATTCAATATTTCTCTGTTTTCTGTTTTTGAAAAAGAAGTGTAAAGTATGTTTTCAACAGTTCTCATCTTTTTTGATCAGAGCCATTTCAGGAAACACAAATCTGACAGGAACATGAGTTTTACAAAGAAAGCTGTTTTCTGACACACAAGCCATCCTAGGAACATGAAAAAAGTGTTAAACTCATGTTTTCAACAGTTCTCATCTTTTTTGATCAGAGCCATTGCAGGAAACACAAATCTGACAGGAACATGAGTTTTACAAAGAAAGCTGTTTTCTGACACACAAGCCATCCTAGGAACATGAAAAAAGTGTTAAACTCATGTTTTCAACAGTTCTCATCTTTTTTGATCAGAGCCATTTCAGGAAACACAAATCTGACAGGAACATGAGTTTTACAATGAAAGCTGTTTTCTGACACACAAGCCATCCTAGGAACATGAAAAAAGAGTGTAAAGTCATGTTTTCAACAGTTCTCATCTTTTTTGATCAGAGCCATTTCAGGAAACACAAACTGACAGGAACATGAGTTTTGAAAGAAAGCTTTTTCTGACACACAAGCCATCCTAGGAACATGAAAAAAGTGTTAAACTCATGTTTTCAACAGTTCTCTCATTTTGATCAGGGCCATTTCAGGAAACACAAATCTGACAGGAACATGAGTTTTGAAAGAAAGCTTTTTCTGACACACACCATCCTAGGAACATGAAAAAAGTGTTAAACTCATGTTTTCAACAGTTCTCTCATTTTTGATCAGGGCCATTTCAGGAAACACAAACTGACAGGAACATGAGTTTTGCAAAGAAAGCTTTATTCTGACACACAAGCCATCCTAGGAACATGAAAAAGTGTTAAACTCATGTTTTCAACAGTTCTCATCTTTTTTGATCAGGGCCATTTCAGGAAACACAAATCTGACAGGAACATGAGTTTTGCAATGAAGCTGTTTTCTGACACACAAGCCATCCTAGGAACATGAAAAAGAGTGTTATAGTCATGTTTTCAACAGTTCTCATCTTTTTTGATCAGAGCCATGTCAGGAAACACAAATCTGACAGGAACATGAGTTTTGCAAAGAAAGCTGTTTTCTGACACACAAGCCATCTTAGGAACATGAAAAAAGAGTGTTAAAGTTATGTTTTCAACAGTTCCCATATTTTTCGATCAGGGCCATTTCAGGAAACACAAAACTGACAGGAACATGAGTTTTGCAAAGAAAGCTTTTTTCTGACACACAAGCCATCCTAGGAACATGAAAAAGTGTTAAACTCATGTTTTCAACAGTTCTCATATTTTTTGATCAGGGCCATTTCAGGAAACACAAATCTGACAGGAACATGAGTTTTGCAAGAAAGCTTTTTCTGACACACAAGCCATCCTATCAACATGAAAAAAGTGTTAAACTCATTTTTTCAACAGTTCTCTTTTTTTTTGATCAGAGCCATTTCAGGAAACACAAATCTGACAGGAACATGAGTTTTGCAAAGAAAGCTGTTTTCTGACACACAAGGCATCCTAGGAACATGAAAAAAGTGTTAAACTCATGTTTTCAATAGTTCTCAGAATTTTTGACAAGGGCCATTTCAGGAAACACAAATCTGACAGGAACATGAGTTTTACAATGAAAGCTGTTTTCTGACACACAAGCCATCCTAGGAACATAGAAGAAGAGTGTTAATGTCATGTTTTCAACAGTTCTCATATTTTTTGATCAGGCCATTTCAGGAAACACAAATCTGACAGGAACATGAGTTTTGCAAAAAAGCTGTTTTCTGACACACAAGCCATCCTAGGAACATGAAAAAAGTGTTAAAGTCATGTTTTCAACAGTTCTCATCTTTTTTGATCAGAGCCATTTCAGGAACACAAAATCTGACAGGAACATGAGTTTTGCAAAGAAAGCTGTTTTCTGACACACAAGCCATCCTAGGAACATGAAAAAAGAGTGTTAAGTCATGTTTTCAACAGTTCTCATTTTTTTTGATCAGAGCCATTTCAGGAAACACAAATCTGACAGGAACATGAGTTTTGCAAAGAAAGCTGTTTTTCTGACACACAAGCCATCCTAGGAACATGAAAAAGTGTTAAACTCATGTTTTCAACAGTTCTCATCATTTTTGATCAGGGCCATTTCAGGAAACACAAATCTGACAGGAACATGAGTTTTGCAAAGAAAGCTGTTTTCTGACACACAAGCCATCCTAGGAACATGAAAAAAGTGTTAAACTCATGTTTTCAACAGTTCTCATCTTTTTTGATCAGGGCCATTGCAGGAAACACAAATCTGACAGGAACATGAGTTTTGCAAGAAAGCTGTTTTCTGACACACAAGCCATCCTAGGAACATGAAAAAAGTGTTAAACTCATGTTTTCAAAGTTCTCATCTTTTTTGATCAGAGCCATTTCAGGAAACACAAATCTGACAGGAACATGAGTTTTACAATGAAAGCTGTTTTCTGACACACAAGCCATCCTAGGAACATGAAAAAGAGTGTTAAAGTCATGTTTTCAACAGTTCTCATCTTTTTTGATCAGAGCCATTTCAGGAAACACAAATCTGACAGGAACATGAGTTTTGCAAAGAAAGCTGTTTTCTGACACACAAGCCATCCTAGGAACATGAAAAAAGTGTTAAAGTCATGTTTTCAACAGTTCTCATATTTTTTGATCAGGCCATTTCAGGAAACACAAATCTGACAGGAACATGAGTTTACAAAGAAAGCTGTTTTCTGACACACAAGCCATCCTAGGAACATGAAAAAAGTGTTAAACTCATGTTTTCAACAGTTCTCATCTTTTTTGATCAGAGCCATGTCAGGAAACACAAATGACAGGAACATGAGTTTTGAAAGAAAGCTTTATTCTGACACACAAGCCATCCTAGGAACATGAAAAAAGTGTTAAACTCATGTTTTCAATAGTTCTCATCTTTTTTGATCAGAGCCATTCAGGAAACACAAATCTGACAGGAACATGAGTTTTGCAAAGAAAGCTGTTTTCTGACACACAAGCCATCCTAGGAACATGAAAAAGTGTTAAACTCATGTTTTCAACAGTTCTCATCTTTTTTGATCAGGGCATTTCAGGAAACACAAATCTGACAGGAACATGAGTTTTGCAAAGAAAGCTTTTTCTGACACACAAGCCATCCTAGGAACATGAAAAAAGTGTTAAACTCATGTTTTCAACAGTTCTCATCTTTTTGATCAGAGCATTTCAGGAAACACAAATCTGACAGGAACATGAGTTTTGCAAAGAAAGCTTTTTCTGACACACAAGCCATCCTAGGAACATGAAAAAAGGTGTTAAACTCATGTTTTCAACAGTTCTCATCTTTTTGATCAGAGCCATTTCAGGAAACACAAATCTGACAGGAACATGAGTTTTGCAAAGAAAGCTGTTTTCTGACACACAAGCCATCCTAGGAACATGAAAAAGGTGTTAAACTCATGTTTTCAACAGTTCTCATCATTTTTGATCAGGGCCATTTCAGGAAACACAAATCTGACAGGAACATGAGTTTTGCAAAAAGCTGTTTTCTGACACACAAGCCATCCTAGGAACATGAAAAAAGTGTTAAACTCATGTTTTCAACAGTTCTCATTTTTTTGATCAGGGCCATTTCAGGAAACACAAATCTGACAGGAACATGAGTTTTGCAAAGAAAGCTTTTTCTGACACACAAGCCATCCTAGGAACATGAAAAAAGTGTTAAACTCATGTTTTCAACAGTTCTCATCTTTTTTGATCAGGGCCATGTCAGGAAACACAAACTGACAGGAACATGAGTTTTGAAAGAAAGCTTTATTCTGACACACAAGCCATCCTAGGAACATGAAAAAAGTGTTAAACTCATTTTTCAACAGTTCTCATCATTTTTGATCAGAGCCATTCCAGGAACACAAATCTGACAGGAACATGAGTTTTACAAAGAAAGCTGTTTTCTGACACACAAGCCATCCTAGGAACATGAAAAAGTGTTAAACTCATGTTTTCAACAGTTCTCATCTTTTTGATCAGAGCCATTGCAGGAAACACAAATCTGACAGGAACATGAGTTTTGCAAAGAAAGCTGTTTTCTGACACACAAGCCATCCTAGGAACATGAAAAAAGTGTTAAACTCATGTTTTCAATAGTTCTCATCTTTTTTTGATCAGAGCCATTTCAGGAAACACAAATCTGACAGGAACATGAGTTTTACAATGAAAGCTGTTTTCTGACACACAAGCCATCCTAGGAACATGAAAAAGAGTGTTAAAGTCATGTTTTCAACAGTTCTCATCTTTTTTGATCAGAGCCATTCAGGAAACACAAATCTGACAGGAACATGAGTTTTGCAAAGAAAGCTTTTTCTGACACACAAGCCATCCTAGGAACATGAAAAAAAGTGTTAACTCATGTTTTCAACAGTCTCATCATTTTTGATCAGAGCCATTTCAGGAAACACAAATCTGACAGGAACATGAGTTTTGAAAAGAAAGCTTTATCTGACACACAAGCCATCCTAGGAACATGAAAAAGTGTTAAACTCATGTTTTCAATAGTTCTCTCATTTTTGACCAGGGCCATTTCAGGAAACACAAAATGACAGGAACATGAGTTTTGCAAAGAAAGCTTTTTCTGACACACAAGCCATCCTAGGAACATGAAAAAGTGTTAAAGTCATGTTTTCAACAGTTCTCATTTTTTGATCAGAGCCCATTTCAGGAAACACAAATCTGACAGGAACATGAGTTTTGCAAAGAAAGCTGTTTTCTGACACACAAGCCATCCTAGGAACATGAAAAAAGTGTTAAACTCATGTTTTCAACAGTTCTCTTTTTTTTGATCAGAGCCATTTCAGGAAACACAAATCTGACAGGAACATGAGTTTTGCAAAGAAAGCTGTTTTCTGACACACAAGCCATCCTAGGAACATGAAAAAAGTGTTAAACTCATGTTTTCAATAGTTCTCATCATTTTTGATCAGGCCATTTCAGGAAACACAAAACTGACAGGAACATGAGTTTTGCAAAGAAAGCTGTTTTCTGACACACAAGCCATCCTAGGAACATGAAAAAGAGTGTTAAGTCATGTTTTCAACAGTTCTCATATTTTTGATCAGGGCCATTTCAGGAAACACAAAACTGACAGGAACATGAGTTTTGCAAAGAAAGCTTTTTCTGACACACAAGCCATCCTAGGAATGAAAAAAGTGTTAAAGTCATGTTTTCAACAGTTCTCATCTTTTTTGATCAGACCATTTCAGGAAACACAACTGACAGGAACATGAGTTTTGCAAAGAAAGCTGTTTTTTGACACACAAGCCATCCTAGGAACATGAAAAAGGTGTTAAACTCATGTTTTCAACAGTTCTCATCATTTTTGATCAGGGCCATTTCAGGAAACACAAATCTGACAGGAACATGAGTTTTGCAAAGAAAGCTGTTTTCTGACACACAAGCCATCCTAGGAACATGAAAAAAGAGTGTTAAACTATGTTTTCAACAGTTCTCATCTTTTTTGATCAGGGCCATTTCAGGAAACACAAATCTGACAGGAACATGAGTTTTACAAGAAAGCTGTTTTCTGACACACAAGCCATCCTAGGAACATGAAAAAGTGTTAAACTCATGTTTTCAACAGTTCTCATCTTTTTTGATCAGAGCCATTCAGGAAACACAAATCTGACAGGAACATGAGTTTTGCAAAGAAAGCTTTTTCTGACACACAAGCCATCCTAGGAACATGAAAAAAGTGTTAAACTCATGTTTTCAACAGTTCTCATCTTTTTTGATCAGAGCCATTTCAGGAAACACAAATCTGACAGGAACATGAGTTTTGCAAAGAAAGCTGTTTTCTGACACACAAGCCATCCTAGGAACATGAAAAGTGTTAAACTCATGTTTTCATAGTTCTCATCTTTTTGATCAGGGCCATTTCAGGAAACACAAATCTGACAGGAACATGAGTTTACAATGAAAGCTGTTTTCTGACACACAAGCCATCCTAGGAACATGAAAAGAGTGTTAAAGTCATGTTTTCAACAGTTCTCATCTTTTTTGATCAGGGCCATTTCAGGAAACACAAATCTGACAGGAACATGAGTTTACAAAGAAAGCTGTTTTTTGACACACAAGCCATCCTAGGAACATGAAAAAAGTGTTAAACTCATGTTTTCAACAGTTTCTCTCATTTTTGATCAGGGCCATTTCAGGAAACACAAATCTGACAGGAACATGAGTTTTGAAAGAAAGCTTTATTCTGACACACAAGCCATCCTAGGAACATGAAAAAGTGTTAAACTCATGTTTTCAATAGTTCTCATCTTTTTTGACAAGGCCATTTCAGGAAACACAAATCTGACAGGAACATGAGTTTACAATGAAAGCTTTTTTCTGACACACAAGCCATCCTAGGAACATGAAAAAGAGTGTTAAAGTCATGTTTTCAACAGTTCTCATATTTTTTGATCAGGGCCATTTCAGGAAACACAAATCTGACAGGAACATGAGTTTTGCAAGAAAGCTGTTTTCTGACACACAAGCCATCCTAGGAACATGAAAAAAGTGTTAAAGTCATGTTTTCAACAGTTCTCATATTTTTTGATCAGAGCCATGTCAGGAAACACAAATCTGACAGGAACATGAGTTTTGCAAAGAAAGCTTTATTCTGACACACAAGCCATCCTAGGAACATGAAAAAGTGTTAAACTCATGTTTTCAACAGTTCTCATCTTTTTTGATCAGAGCCATTTCAGGAAACACAAATCTGACAGGAACATGAGTTTTGCAAAGAAAGCTGTTTTCTGACACACAAGCCATCCTAGGAACATGAAAAATGTTAAACTCATGTTTTCAACAGTTCTCATCTTTTTTGATCAGGCCATTTCAGGAAACACAAATCTGACAGGAACATGAGTTTTGCAAAGAAAGCTGTTTTCTGACACACAAGCCATCCTAGGAACATGAAAAAGTGTTAAACTCATGTTTTCAACAGTTCTCATCTTTTTTGATCAGAGCCATTTCAGGAAACACAAATCTGACAGGAACATGAGTTTTACAAAGAAAGCTGTTTTCTGACACACAAGCCATCCTAGGAACATGAAAAAGTGTTAAAGTCATGTTTTCAACAGTTCTCATCTTTTTTGATCAGAGCCATTTCAGGAAACACAAATCTGACAGGAACATGAGTTTTGCAAAGAAAGCTGTTTTCTGACACACAAGCCATCCTAGGAACATGAAAAAAGTGTTAAGTCATGTTTTCAACAGTTCTCATCTTTTTTGATCAGGGCCATTTCAGGAAACAAATCTGACAGGAACATGAGTTTTGCAAAGAAAGCTGTTTTCTGACACACAAGCCATCCTAGGAACATGAAAAAGTGTTAAACTCATGTTTTCAACAGTTCTCATCTTTTTTGATCAGAGCCATGTCAGGAAACACAAACTGACAGGAACATGAGTTTTGAAAGAAAGCTTTTTCTGACACACAAGCCATCCTAGGAACATGAAAAAGTGTTAAACTCATGTTTTCAACAGTTCTCTCATTTTTTGATCCAGGGCCATTTCAGGAAACACAAATCTGACAGGAACATGAGTTTTGCAAAGAAAGCTGTTTCTGACACACAAGCCATCCTAGGAACATGAAAAAAGTGTTAAACTCATGTTTTCAACAGTTCTCATCTTTTTTGATCAGAGCCATTCAGGAAACACAAATCTGACAGGAACATGAGTTGCAAAGAAAGCTTTTTTCTGACACACAAGCCATCCTAGGAACATGAAAAAAGTGTTAAACTCATGTTTTCAACAGTTCTCATCTTTTTTGATCAGAGATTTCAGGAAACACAAATCTGACAGGAACATGAGTTTTGCAAAGAAAGCTTTTTTCTGACACACAAGCCATCCTAGGAACATGAAAAAAGTGTTAAACTCATGTTTTCAACAGTTCTCATTTTTTTGATCAGAGCCATTTCAGGAACACAAATCTGACAGGAACATGAGTTTTGCAAAGAAAGCTGTTTTCTGACACACAAGCCATCCTAGGAACATGAAAAAAGGTGTTAAACTCATGTTTTCAACAGTTCTCATCTTTTTTGATCAGGCCATTTCAGGAAACACAAATCTGACAGGAACATGAGTTTTGCAAAGAAAGCTGTTTTCTGACACACAAGCCATCCTAGGAACATGAAAAAGTGTTAAACTCATGTTTTCAACAGTTCTCATCTTTTTTGATCAGGCCATTTCAGGAAACACAAATCTGACAGGAACATGAGTTTTGCAAAGAAAGCTTTTTTCTGACACACAAGCCATCCTAGGAACATGAAAAAGTGTTAAACTCATGTTTTCAACAGTTCTCATCTTTTTTGATCAGAGCCATGTCAGGAAACCAAAACTGACAGGAACATGAGTTTTTGCAAAGAAAGCTTTATTCTGACACACAAGCCATCCTAGGAACATGAAAAAAGTGTTAAACTCATGTTTTCAACAGTTTCTCATTTTTGATCAGGGCCATTTCAGGAAACACAAATCTGACAGGAACATGAGTTTTACAAAGAAGCTGTTTTCTGACACACAAGCCATCCTAGGAACATGAAAAAGTGTTTAAACTCATGTTTTCAACAGTTCTCATCTTTTTGATCAGAGCCATTTCAGGAAACACAAATCTGACAGGAACATGAGTTTTGCAAAGAAGCTGTTTTTCTGACACACAAGCCATCCTAGGAACATGAAAAAGTGTTAAACTCATGTTTTCAACAGTTCTCATCTTTTTTGATCAGAGCCATTTCAGGAACACAAATCTGACAGGAACATGAGTTTTACAATGAAAGCTGTTTTCTGACACACAAGCCATCCTAGGAACATGAAAAAAGAGTGTTAAAGTCATGTTTTCAACAGTTCTCATCTTTTTGATCAGAGCCATGTCAGGAAACACAAATCTGACAGGAACATGAGTTTTGCAAAGAAAGCTTTTTCTGACACACAAGCCATCCTAGGAACATGAAAAAAGTGTTAAAACTCATGTTTTCAACAGTTCTCATTTTTTTGATCAGGCCATTTCAGGAACACAAATCTGACAGGAACATGAGTTTTGCAAAGAAAGCTTTATTCTGACACACAAGCCATCCTAGGAACATGAAAAAGTGTTAAACTCATGTTTTCAACAGTTCTCTCATTTTTGATCAGGGCCATTTCAGGAAACACAAATCTGACAGGAACATGAGTTTTGCAAAGAAAGCTTTTTCTGACACACAAGCCATCCTAGGAACATGAAAAGTGTTAAACTCATGTTTTCAACAGTTCTCATCTTTTTTGATCAGGACCATGTCAGGAAACACAAATCTGACAGGAACATGAGTTTTGCAAAGAAAGCTGTTTTCTGACACACAAGCCATCCTAGGAACATGAAAAAAGTGTTAAACTCATGTTTTCAACAGTTCTCATTTTTTTGATCAGAGCCATTTCAGGAAACACAAATCTGACAGGAACATGAGTTTTGCAAAAAGCTGTTTTTTGACACACAAGCCATCCTAGGAACATGAAAAAGTGTTAACTCATGTTTTCAACAGTTCTCATCTTTTTTGATCAGGCCATTTCAGGAAACACAAATCTGACAGGAACATGAGTTTTGCAAAGAAAGCTGTTTTCTGACACACAAGCCATCCTAGGAACATGAAAAAGTGTTAAAGTCATGTTTTCAACAGTTCTCATTTTTTTGATCAGGGCCATTTCAGGAAACACAAACTGACAGGAACATGAGTTTTGCAAAGAAAGCTTTTTCTGACACACAAGCCATCCTAGGAACATGAAAAAAGTGTTAAAGTCATGTTTTCAACAGTTCTCATCTTTTTGATCAGGGCCATTTCAGGAAACACAACTGACAGGAACATGAGTTTTGCAAAGAAAGCTGTTTTTCTGACACACAAGCCATCCTAGGAACATGAAAAAGGTGTTAAACTCATGTTTTCAACAGTTCTCATCATTTTTGATCAGGGCCATTTCAGGAAACACAAATCTGACAGGAACATGAGTTTTGCAAAGAAAGCTGTTTTCTGACACACAAGCCATCCTAGGAACATGAAAAAAGTGTTAAACTCATGTTTTCAACAGTTCTCATCTTTTTTGATCAGAGCCATTTCAGGAACACAAATCTGACAGGAACATGAGTTTTACAAAGAAAGCTGTTTTTCTGACACACAAGCCATCCTAGGAACATGAGAAAAGTGTTAAACTCATGTTTTCAATAGTTCTTATCTTTTTTGATCAGAGCCAATTCAGGAAACACAAATCTGAGAGGAACATGAGTTTTGCAAAGAAAGCTGTTTTCTGACACACAAGCCATCCTAGGAACATGAAAAAAGTGTTAAACTCATATTTTCAACAGTTCTCATCTTTTTTGATCAGAGCCATTTCAGGAAACACAAATCTGACAGGAACATGAGTTTTGCAAAGAAAGCTGTTTTTTGACACACAAGGCATCCTAGGAACATGAAAAAGGTGTTAAACTCATGTTTTCAACAGTTCTCATCATTTTTGATCAGGCCATTTCAGGAAACACAAATCTGACAGGAACATGAGTTTTACAAAGAAAGCTGTTTTCTGACACACAAGCCATCCTAGGAACATGAAAAAAGAGTGTTAAAGTCATGTTTTCAACAGTTCTCATCTTTTTGATCAGAGCCATTTCAGGAAACACAAATCTGACAGGAACATGAGTTTACAAAGAAAGCTGTTTTTTGACACACAAGCCATCCTAGGAACATGAAAAAAGTGTTAAAAACTCATGTTTTCAACAGTTCTCATCTTTTTTTGATCAGGGCCATTTCAGGAAACACAAATCTGACAGGAACATGAGTTTTGCAAAGAAAGCTTTTTTCTGACACACAAGCCATCCTAGGAACATGAAAAAAGTGTTAAACTCATGTTTTCAACAGTTCTCATCTTTTTGATCAGAGCCATTTCAGGAAACACAAATCTGACAGGAACATGAGTTTTACAATGAAAGCTGTTTTCTGACACACAAGCCATCCTAGGAACATGAAAAAAGTGTTAAAGTCATGTTTTCAACAGTTCTCATCTTTTTTGATCAGAGCCATTTCAGGAAACACAAATCTGACAGGAACATGAGTTTTGCAAAGAAAGCTGTTTTCTGACACACAAGCCATCCTAGGAACATAAAAAGTGTTAAACTCATGTTTTCAACAGTTCTCATCTTTTTGATCAGGAGCCATGTCAGGAAACACAAATCTGACAGGAACATGAGTTTTGCAAAGAAAGCTTTATTCTGACACACAAGCCATCCTAGGAACATGAAAAAGTGTTAAACTCATGTTTTCAACAGTTCTCATCTTTTTTGATCAGAGCCATTTCAGGAAACACAAATCTGACAGGAACATGAGTTTTGCAAGAAAGCTGTTTTCTGACACACAAGCCATCCTAGGAACATGAAAAAAGTGTTAAACTCATGTTTTCAACAGTTCTCATCTTTTTGATCAGGGCCATTTCAGGAAACACAAATCTGACAGGAACATGAGTTTTGCAAAGAAAGCTTTTTCTGACACACAAGCCATCCTAGGAACATAAAAAAGAGTGTTAAAGTCATGTTTTCAACAGTTTCTCATTTTTTGATCAGACCATTCAGGAAACACAAAACTGACAGGAACATGAGTTTTGCAAAGAAAGCTTATTCTGACACACAAGCCATCCTAGGAACATGAAAAAAGTGTTAAACTCATGTTTTCAACAGTTCTCATCTTTTTTTGATCAGAGCCATTTCAGGAAACACAAATCTGACAGGAACATGAGTTTTGCAAAGAAAGCTTTTTTCTGACACACAAGCCATCCTAGGAACATGAAAAAAGTGTTAAACTCATGTTTTCACAGTTCTCATCTTTTTGATCAAGGCCATTTCAGGAAACACAAATCTGACAGGAACATGAGTTTTTGCAATGAAAGCTTTTTTCTGACACACAAGCCATCCTAGGAACATGAAAAAGAGTGTTAAGTCATGTTTTCAACAGTTCTCATCTTTTTGATCAGGGCCATTTCAGGAAACACAAATCTGACAGGAACATGAGTTTTGCAAAGAAAGCTGTTTTCTGACACACAAGCCATCCTAGGAACATGAAAAAGAGTGTTAAAGTCATGTTTTCAACAGTTCTCATCTTTTTGATCAGGGCCATGTCAGGAAACACAAAACTGACAGGAACATGAGTTTTGCAAAGAAAGCTTTATTCTGACACACAAGCCATCCTAGGAACATGAAAAAAGTGTTAAACTCATTTTTCAACAGTTCTCATTTTTTTGATCAGAGCCATTTCAGGAAACACAAATCTGACAGGAACATGAGTTTTTACAAGAAAGCTGTTTTCTGACACAAGCCATCCTAGGAACATGAAAAAAGAGTGTTAAGTCATGTTTTCAACAGTTCTCATCTTTTTGATCAAGAGCCATTTCAGGAACCACAAATCTGACAGGAACATGAGTTTTGCAAAGAAAGCTGTTTTCTGACACACAAGCCATCCTAGGAACATGAAAAAAGTGTTAAACTCATGTTTTCAACAGTTCTCATCTTTTTGATCAGAGCCATGTCAGGAAACACAAATCTGACAGGAACATGAGTTTTGAAAAAAAGCTTTATTCTGACACACAAGCCATCCTAGGAACATGAAAAAAGTGTTAAACTCATGTTTTCAACAGTTCTCATCATTTTTGATCAGGCCATTTCAGGAAACACAACTGACAGGAACATGAGTTTTGCAAAGAAAGCTTTTTTCTGACACCACAAGCCATCCTAGGAACATGAAAAAAAGTGTTAAACTCATGTTTTCAACAGTTTCTCATTTTTGATCAGAGCCATTTCAGGAAACACAAATCTGACAGGAACATGAGTTTTGCAAAGAAAGCTGTTTTCTGACACACAAGCCATCCTAGGAACATGAAAAAGTGTTAAACTCATGTTTTCAACAGTTCTCATCTTTTTGATCAGGCCATGTCAGGAAACACAAATCTGACAGGAACATGAGTTTTGCAAAGAAAGCTTTTTCTGACACACAAGCCATCCTAGGAACATGAAAAAGAGTGTTAAAGTCATGTTTTCAACAGTTCTCATCTTTTTGATCAGGGCCATGTCAGGAAACACAAATCTGACAGGAACATGAGTTTTGCAAAGAAAGCTTTTTCTGACACACAAGCCATCCTA
>JAOTQM010000138.1:0-421836 GCA_026939265.1 Oreonectes daqikongensis
TTTTGATCAGAGCCATTTCAGGAAACACAAATCTGACAGGACATGAGTTTTGCAAAGAAAGCTGTTTTCTGACACACAAGCCATCCTAGGAACATGAAAAAAGTGTTAACTCATGTTTTCAATAGTTCTCATCTTTTTTGATCAGGGCCATTTCAGGAAACACAAATCTGACAGGAACATGAGTTTTGCAAAGAAAGCTGTTTTCTGACACACAAGCCATCCTAGGAACATGAAAAAAGTGTTAAACTCATTTTTTCAACAGTTCTCATTTTTTTTGATCAGAGCCATTCAGGAAACACAAATCTGACAGGAACATGAGTTTTGCAAAGAAGCTGTTTCTGACACACAAGCCATCCTAGGAACATGAAAAAGGTGTTAAACTCATGTTTTCAAGTTCTCATCATTTTTGATCAGGGCCATTTCAGGAAACACAAATCTGACAGGAACATGAGTTTTTTGCAAAGAAAGCTGTTTTTTGACACACAAGCCATCCTAGGAACATGAAAAAGAGTGTTAAAGTCATGTTTTCAACAGTTCTCATATTTTTGATCAGAGCCATTTCAGGAAACACAACTGACAGGAACATGAGTTTTGCAAAGAAAGCTTTTTCTGACACACAAGCCATCCTAGGAACATGAAAAAGTGTTAAACTCATGTTTTCAACAGTTCTCATCTTTTTTGATCAGAGCCATTTCAGGAAACACAAATCTGACAGGAACATGAGTTTTACAATGAAAGCTGTTTTCTGACACACAAGCCATCCTAGGAACATGAAAAAAGTGTTAAACTCATGTTTTCAATAGTTCTCATCTTTTTTGATCAGGGCCATTTCAGGAAACACAATCTGACAGGAACATGAGTTTTGCAAAGAAAGCTGTTTTCTGACACACAAGCCATCCTAGGAACATGAAAAAAGTGTTAAACTCATGTTTTCATAGTTCTCATCTTTTTTGATCAGAGCCATTTCAGGAAACACAAATCTGACAGGAACATGAGTTTTGCAAAGAAAGCTGTTTTCTGACACACAAGCCATCCTAGGAACATGAAAAAGGTGTTAAACTCATGTTTTCAATAGTTCTCATCATTTTTGATCAGGCCATTTCAGGAAACACAAATCTGACAGGAACATGAGTTTTGCAAAGAAAGCTGTTTTCTGACACACAAGCCATCCTAGGAACATGAAAAAAGTGTTTAAACTCATGTTTTCAACAGTTCTCATCTTTTTTGATCAGGGCCATTTCAGGAAACACAAATCTGACAGGAACATGAGTTTTGCAAGAAAGCTGTTTTCTGACACACAAGCCATCCTAGGAACATGAAAAAAGTGTTAAACTCATGTTTTCAATAGTTCTCATCTTTTTTGATCAGAGCCATTTCAGGAAACACAAATCTGACAGGAACATGAGTTTTGCAAGAAAGCTGTTTTTCTGACACACAAGCCATCCTAGGAACATGAAAAAAGTGTTAAAGTCATGTTTTCAACAGTTCTCATCTTTTTTGATCAGAGCCATTTCAGGAAACACAAATCTGACAGGAACATGAGTTTTGCAAAGAAAGCTGTTTTCTCTGACACAAGCCATCCTAGGAACATGAAAAAAGTGTTAAACTCATGTTTTCATTTTTTCAGTTCTCATCATTTTTGATCAGAGCCATTCAGGAAACACAAATCTGACAGGAACATGAGTTTTTGCAAGAAGCTGTTTTCTGACACACAAGCCATCCTAGGAACATGAAAAAAGAGTGTTAAAGTCATGTTTTCAACAGTTCTCATCTTTTTTGATCAGAGCCATTCAGGAAACACAAAACTGACAGGAACATGAGTTTTGAAAAGAAAGCTTTTTCTGACACACAAGCCATCCTAGGAACATGAAAAAAGTGTTAAACTCATGTTTTCAATAGTTCTCATCATTTTTGATCAGGGCCATTTCAGGAAACACAAATCTGACAGGAACATGAGTTTTACAAAGAAAGCTGTTTTCTGACACACAAGCCATCCTAGGAACATGAAAAAGTGTTAAACTCATGTTTTCAACAGTTCTCATCTTTTTTGATCAGAGCCATTTCAGGAAACACAAATCTGACAGGAACATGAGTTTTGCAAAGAAAGCTGTTTTCTGACACACAAGGCATCCTAGGAACATGAAAAAGGTGTTAAACTCATGTTTTCAATAGTTCTCAGCATTTTTGACCAGGGCCATTTCAGGAAACACAAATCTGACAGGAACATGTGTTTTGCAAAGAAAGCTGTTTTCTGACACACAAGCCATCCTAGGAACATGAAAAAAGTGTTAAACTCATGTTTTCAATAGTTCTTATCTTTTTTGATCAGGGCCATTGCAGGAAACACAAATCTGACAGGAACATGAGTTTTGCTAAGAAAGCTGTTTTCTGACACACAAGCCATCCTAGGAACATGAAAAAAGTGTTAAACTCATGTTTTCAATAGTTCTCATCTTTTTTGATCAGAGCCATTGCAGGAAACACAAATCTGACAGGAACATGAGTTTTACAATGAAAGCTGTTTTCTGACACACAAGCCATCCTAGGAACATGAAAAGAGTGTTAAGTCATGTTTTCAACAGTTCTCATCTTTTTTGATCAGAGCCATTTCAGGAAACACAAATCTGACAGGAACATGAGTTTTGCAAAGAAAGCTGTTTTCTGACACACAAGCCATCCTAGGAACATGAAAAAGTGTTAACTCATGTTTTCAATAGTTTCTTTCTTTTTGATCAGAGCCATTCAGGAAACACAAATCTGACAGGAACATGAGTTTTTGCAAAAAGCTGTTTTCTGACACACAAGCCATCCTAGGAACATGAAAAAAGAGTGTTAAAGTCATGTTTTCAACAGTTCTCATCTTTTTTGATCAGAGCCATTTCAGGAAACACAAATCTGACAGGAATGAGTTTTGAAAAGAAAGCTTTTTATGACTCTCAAGCCATCCTAGGAACATGAAAAATGTTAAACTCATTTTTCAATAGTTCTCTGCATTTTTTGAAAAAAGAGTGTTAAAGTCATGTTTTCAAACAGTTCTCATATTTTTTGATCAGGGCCATTTCAGGAAACACAAATCTGACAGGAACATGAGTTTTACAAAGGAAGCTGTTTTCTGACACACAAGCCATCCTAGGAACATGAAAAAAGTGTTAAACTCATGTTTTCAATAGTTCTCATCTTTTTGATCAGAGCCATTGCAGGAAACACAAATCTGACAGGAACATGAGTTTTGCAAGAAAGCTGTTTTCTGACACACAAGCCATCCTAGGAACATGAAAAAAGTGTTAAACTCATGTTTTCAATAGTTCTCATCTTTTTTGATCAGAGCCATTTCAGGAAACACAAATCTGACAGGAACATGAGTTTTGCAAAGAAAGCTGTTTTCTGACACACAAGCCATCCTAGGAACATGAAAAAGAGTGTTAAGTCATGTTTTCAACAGTTCTCATCTTTTTTGATCAGAGCCATTTCAGGAAACACAAATCTGACAGGAACATGAGTTTTGAAAAGAAAGCTGTTTTCTGACACACAAGCCATCCTAGGAACATGAAAAAAGTGTTAAACTCATGTTTTCAATAGTTCTCTCATTTTTGATCAGGGCCATTTCAGGAAACACAAATCTGACAGGAACATGAGTTTTGAAAGAAAGCTTTTTCTGACACAAAGCCATCCTAGGAACATGAAAAAGTGTTAAACTCATGTTTTCAACAGTTCTCATCTTTTTTGATCAGGGCCATTTCAGGAAACACAAATCTGACAGGAACATGAGTTTTGCAAAGAAAGCTTTTTCTGACACACAAGCCATCCTAGGAACATGAAAAAGTGTTAAACTCATGTTTTCAATAGTTTCTCAGATTTTTGATCAGAGCCATTTCAGGAAACACAATCTGACAGGAACATGAGTTTTGCAAAGAAAGCTGTTTTCTGACACACAAGCCATCCTAGGAACATGAAAAAAGTGTTAAACTCATGTTTTCAACAGTTCTTCTATCTTTTTTGATCAGAGCCATTGCAGGAAACACAAATCTGACAGGAACATGAGTTTTACAAAGAAAGCTGTTTTCTGACACACAAGCCATCCTAGGAACATGAAAAAGAGTGTTAAAGTCATGTTTTCAACAGTTCTCATCTTTTTTGATCAGAGCCATTTCAGGAAACACAATCTGACAGGAACATGAGTTTTGCAAAGAAAGCTGTTTTCTGACACACAAGCCATCCTAGGAACATGAAAAAAGAGTGTTAAAGTCATGTTTTCAACAGTTCTCATATTTTTGATCAGGACCATTTCAGGAAACACAAATCTGACAGGAACATGAGTTTTGCAAAGAAAGCTTTTTTCTGACACACAAGCCATCCTAGGAACATGAAAAAAGTGTTAAACTCATTTTTTCAACAGTTCTCATCATTTTGATCAGGCCATTTCAGGAAACACAAATCTGACAGGAACATGAGTTTTGCAAAGAAAGCTGTTTTCTGACACACAAGCCATCCTAGGAACATGAAAAAGAGTGTTAAAGTCATGTTTTCAACAGTTCTCATCTTTTTGATCAGAGCCATTTCAGGAAACACAAATCTGACAGGAACATGAGTTTTGAAAAAAGCTTTTTCTGACACACAAGCCATCCTAGGAACATGAAAAAGTGTTAAACTCATGTTTTCAATAGTTCTCTCATTTTTGATCAGGCCATTCAGGAAACACAAATCTGACAGGAACATGAGTTTTGCAAAGAAAGCTGTTTTCTGACACACAAGCCATCCTAGGAACATGAAAAAAGTGTTAAACTCATGTTTTCAATAGTTCTCATCTTTTTTGATCAGAGCCATTGCAGGAAACACAAATCTGACAGGAACATGAGTTTTACAATGAAAGCTGTTTTCTGACACACAAGCCATCCTAGGAACATGAAAAAAGAGTGTTAAAGTCATGTTTTCAACAGTTCTCTCTTTTTTGATCAGAGCCATTTCAGGAAACACAAATCTGACAGGAACATGAGTTTTGAAAAGAAAGCTTTTTCTGACACTCAAGCCATCCTAGGAACATGAAAAAAGTGTTAACTCATGTTTTCAATAATTCTCTGCATTTTTGAAAAAAGAGTGTTAAAGTAATGTTTTCAACAGTTCTCATATTTTTTGATCAGGGCCATTTCAGGAAACACAAATCTGACAGGAACATGAGTTTTACAAAGGAAGCTGTTTTCTGACACACAAGCCATCCTAGGAACATGAAAAAAGTGTTAAACTCATGTTTTCAATAGTTCTTATCTTTTTGGATCAGAGCCATGTCAGGAAACACAAAACTGACAAGAATATGAGTTTTGAAAAAAAGCTTTATTATGACTCTCAAGCCATCCTAGGAACATGAAAAAAGTGTTAAACTCATGTTTTCAATAGTTCTTAGAATTTTTGACAAGGGCCATTTCAGGAAACACAAAACTGACAGGAACATGAGGTTTGCAAAGAAAGCTGTTTTCTGACACACAAGCCATACTAGGAACATGAAAAAAGTGTTAAACTCATGTCTTCAATAGTCCTCATCTTTTTTGATCAGAGCCATTTGAGGAAACACAATTCTGACAGGAACATGAGTTTTGCAAAGAAGCTGTTTCCTGACACACAAGCCATCCTAGGAACATGAAAAAAGTGTTAAACTCATGTTTTCAACAGTTCTCATCTTTTTTGATCAGAGCCATTTCAGGAAACACAAATCTGACAGGAACATGAGTTTTGCAAAGAAAGCTGTTTTCTGACACACAAGCCATCCTAGGAACATGAAAAAAGATTGTTAAAGTAATGTTTTCAACAGTTCTCATATTTTTTGATCAGGGCCATTTCAGGAAACACAAATCTGACAGGAACATGAGTTTTGCAAAGAAAGCTGTTTTCTGACACACAAGCCATCCTAGGAACATGAAAAAAGTGTTAAACTCATGTTTTCATAGTTCTCATCTTTTTTGATCAGAGCCATTTCAGGAAACACAAATCTGACAGGAACATGAGTTTTGCAAAGAAAGCTGTTTTCTGACACACAAGCCATCCTAGGAACATGAAAAAAGAGTGTTAAAGTCATGTTTTCAACAGTTCTCATCTTTTTTGATCAGAGCCATTTCAGGAAACACAAATCTGACAGGAACATGAGTTTTGCAAAGAAGCTGTTTTCTGACACACAAGCCATCCTAGGAACATGAAAAAAGTGTTAAACTCATGTTTTCAACAGTTCTCATCTTTTTTGATCAGAGCCATTCAGGAAACACAAATCTGACAGGAACATGAGTTTTGCAAAGAAAGCTTTTTCTGACACACAAGCCATCCTAGGAACATGAAAAAAGTGTTAAACTCATGTTTTCAACAGTTCTCATCTTTTTTGATCAGGGCCATTTCAGGAAACACAAATCTGACAGGAACATGAGTTTTGCAAAGAAAGCTGTTTTCTGACACACAAGCCATCCTAGGAACATGAAAAAGTGTTAAACTCATGTTTTCAACAGTTCTCATCTTTTTTGATCAGAGCCATTTCAGGAAACACAAATCTGACAGGAACATGAGTTTTGCAAAGAAAGCTGTTTTCTGACACACAAGCCATCCTAGGAACATGAAAAAGAGTGTTAAAGTCATGTTTTCAACAGTTCTCATCTTTTTTGATCAGGCCATTTCAGGAAACACAAATCTGACAGGAACATGAGTTTTACAAAGAAAGCTGTTTTCTGACACACAAGCCATCCTAGGAACATGAAAAAAGAGTGTTAAAGTCATGTTTTCAACAGTTCTCATCTTTTTTGATCAGAGCCATTTCAGGAAACACAAATCTGACAGGAACATGAGTTTTGCAAAGAAAGCTGTTTTCTGACACACAAGCCATCCTAGGAACATGAAAAAGAGTGTTAAAGTCATGTTTTCAACAGTTCTCATCTTTTTTGATCAGGCCATGTCAGGAAACAAAATCTGACAGGAACATGAGTTTTGCAAAGAAAGCTTTTTCTGACACACAAGCCATCCTAGGAACATGAAAAAAGTGTTAAACTCATGTTTTCAACAGTTCTCATCTTTTTTGATCAGGCCATTTCAGGAAACACAAATCTGACAGGAACATGAGTTTTGCAATGAAAGCTGTTTTCTGACACAAAAGCCATCCTAGGAACATGAAAAAAGTGTTAAACTCATGTTTTTTATAGTTCTCATCTTTTTTGATCAGAGCCATTGCAGGAAACACAAATCTGACAGGAACATGAGTTTTACAATGAAAGCTGTTTTCTGACACACAAGCCATCCTAGGAACATGAAAAAAGAGTGTTAAAGTCATGTTTTCAACAGTTCTCATCTTTTTTGATCAGAGCCATTTCAGGAAACACAAATCTGACAGGAACATGAGTTTTGCAAAGAAGCTGTTTTCTGACACACAAGCCATCCTAGGAACATGAAAAAAGTGTTAAACTCATGTTTTCAACAGTTCTCATCTTTTTTGATCAGAGCCATTTCAGGAAACACAAATCTGACAGGAACATGAGTTTTGCAAAGAAAGCTGTTTTCTGACACACAAGCCATCCTAGGAACATGAAAAAAGTGTTAAACTCATGTTTTCAACAGTTCTCATCTTTTTTGATCAGAGCCAATGCAGGAAACACAAATCTGACATGAACATGAGTTTTACAAAGAAAGCTGTTTTCTGACACACAAGCCATCCTAGGAACATGAAAAAAGTGTTAAAGTCATGTTTTCAACAGTTCTCATCTTTTTTGATCAGAGCCATTTCAGGAAACACAAATCTGACAGGAACATGAGTTTTGCAAAGAAAGCTGTTTTCTGACACACAAGCCATCCTAGGAACATGAAAAAAGTGTTAAACTCATGTTTTCAACAGTTCTCATCTTTTTTGATCAGAGCCATTTCAGGAAACACAAATCTGACAGGAACATGAGTTTTGCAAAAGAAAGCTTTTTCTGACACACAAGCCATCCTAGGAACATGAAAAAAGTGTTAAACTCATGTTTTCAATAGTTCTCATCATTTTTTGACAGGGCCATTTCAGGAAACACAAATCTGACAGGAACATGAGTTTTGCAAAGAAAGCTGTTTTCTGACACACAAGCCATCCTAGGAACATAAAAAGAGTGTTAAAGTCATGTTTTCAACAGTTCTCATCTTTTTTGATCAGACCATTCAGGAAACACAAATCTGACAGGAACATGAGTTTTGCAAAGAAAGCTTTTTCTGACACACAAGCCATCCTAGGAACATGAAAAAAGTGTTAAACTCATGTTTTCAACAGTTCTCATCTTTTTTGATCAGGGCCATTTCAGGAAACACAAATCTGACAGGAACATGAGTTTTACAAAGAAAGCTGTTTTCTGACACACAAGCCATCCTAGGAACATGAAAAAGAGTGTTAAAGTCATGTTTTCAACAGTTCTCATATTTTTTGATCAGGCCATTTCAGGAAACACAAATCTGACAGGAACATGAGTTTTGCAAAGAAAGCTGTTTTCTGACACACAAGCCATCCTAGGAACATGAAAAAAGTGTTAAACTCATGTTTTCAATAGTTCTCATCTTTTTTGATCAGAGCCATTTCAGGAAACACAAATCTGACAGGAACATGAGTTTTACAAAGAAAGCTGTTTTCTGACACACAAGCCATCCTAGGAACATGAAAAAGAGTGTTAAAGTCATGTTTTCAACAGTTCTCATCTTTTTTGATCAGAGCCATTTCAGGAAACACAAATCTGACAGGAACATGAGTTTTGCAAAGAAAGCTGTTTTCTGACACACAAGCCATCCTAGGAACATGAAAAAAGTGTTAAACTCATGTTTTCAATAGTTCTCATCTTTTTTGATCAGGCCATTTCAGGAAACACAAATCTGACAGGAACATGAGTTTTACAAAGAAAGCTGTTTTCTGACACACAAGCCATCCTAGGAACATGAAAAAAGTGTTAAAGTCATGTTTTCAACAGTTCTCATCTTTTTGATCAGAGCCATTTCAGGAAACACAAATCTGACAGGAACATGAGTTTTGCAAAGAAAGCTGTTTTCTGACACACAAGCCATCCTAGGAACATGAAAAAAGAGTGTTAAGTCATGTTTTCAACAGTTCTCATCTTTTTTGATCAGAGCCATTTCAGGAAACACAAATCTGACAGGAACATGAGTTTTGCAAAGAAAGCTGTTTTCTGACACACAAGCCATCCTAGGAACATGAAAAAAGTGTTAAACTCATGTTTTCAACAGTTCTCATCTTTTTTGATCAGAGCCATTTCAGGAAACACAAATCTGACAGGAACATGAGTTTTAAAAGAAAGCTTTTTCTGACACACAAGCCATCCTAGGAACATGAAAAAAGTGTTAAACTCATGTTTTCAATAGTTCTCATCTTTTTGATCAAGGCCATTTCAGGAAACACAAATCTGACAGGAACATGAGTTTTACAAAGAAAGCTGTTTTCTGACACACAAGCCATCCTAGGAACATGAAAAAGAGTGTTAAAGTCATGTTTTCAACAGTTCTCATATTTTTTGATCAGAGCCATTTCAGGAAACACAAATCTGACAGGAACATGAGTTTTGCAAAGAAAGCTGTTTTCTGACACACAAGCCATCCTAGGAACATGAAAAAAGTGTTAAAGTCATGTTTTCAACAGTTCTCATATTTTTTGATCAGGCCATTTCAGGAAACACAAATCTGACAGGAACATGAGTTTTGCAAAGAAAGCTGTTTTCTGACACACAAGGCATCCTAGGAACATGAAAAAGGTGTTAAACTCATGTTTTCAATAGTTCTCAGCATTTTTGACCAGGGCCATTTCAGGAAACACAAATCTGACAGGAACATGAGTTTTGCAAAGAAAGCTGTTTTCTGAC
Source organism: Oreonectes daqikongensis (assembly GCA_026939265.1). NCBI lineage: Eukaryota > Metazoa > Chordata > Actinopteri > Cypriniformes > Nemacheilidae > Oreonectes > Oreonectes daqikongensis. The sequence continues at coordinate 9,852 of JAOTQM010000138.1, forward strand.
ACACAAGCCATCCTAGGAACATGAAAAAGTGTTAAACTCATGTTTTCAATAGTTCTTATCTTTTTTGATCAGGGCCATTGCAGGAAACACAAATCTGACAGGAACATGAGTTTTGCTAAGAAAGCTGTTTTCTGACACACAAGCCATCCTAGGAACATGAAAAAGAGTGTTAAAGTCATGTTTTCAACAGTTCTCATCTTTTTTGATCAGAGCCATTTCAGGAAACACAAATCTGACAGGAACATGAGTTTTGCAAAGAAGCTGTTTTCTGACACACAAGCCATCCTAGGAACATGAAAAAGTGTTAAACTCATGTTTTCAACAGTTCTCATCTTTTTTGATCAGAGCCATTTCAGGAAACACAAATCTGACAGGAACATGAGTTTTGCAAAGAAAGCTTTTTCTGACACACAAGCCATCCTAGGAACATGAAAAAAGTGTTAAACTCATGTTTTCAATAGTTCTCATCTTTTTTGACCAGGGACATTTCAGGAAACACAAATCTGACAGGAACATGAGTTTTGCTAAGAAAGCTGTTTTCTGACACACAAGCCATCCTAGGAACATGAAAAAAGAGTGTTAAAGTCATGTTTTCAACAGTTCTCATATTTTTTGATCAGGGCCATTTCAGGAAACACAAATCTGACAGGAACATGAGTTTTGCAAAGAAAGCTGTTTTCTGACACACAAGGCATCCTAGGAACATGAAAAAGGTGTTAAACTCATGTTTTCAATAGTTCTCAGCATTTTTGACCAGGGCCATTTCAGGAAACACAAATCTGACAGGAACATGAGTTTTGCAATGAAAGCTGTTTTCTGACACAAAAGCCATCCTAGGAACATGAAAAAAGTGTTAAACTCATGTTTTTAACAGTTCTCATCTTTTTGATCAGGCCATTTCAGGAAACACAAATCTGACAGGAACATGAGTTTTACAAAGAAAGCTGTTTTCTGACACACAAGCCATCCTAGGAACATGAAAAAAGTGTTAAACTCATGTTTTCAATAGTTCTCATCTTTTTTGATCAGAGCCATTTCAGGAAACACAAATCTGACAGGAACATGAGTTTTAAAGAAAGCTGTTTTCTGACACACAAGCCATCCTAGGAACATGAAAAAAGAGTGTTAAAGTCATGTTTTCAACAGTTCTCATCTTTTTTGATCAGAGCCATTTCAGGAAACACAAATCTGACAGGAACATGAGTTTTGCAAAGAAAGCTGTTTTCTGACACACAAGCCATCCTAGGAACATGAAAAAAGTGTTAAACTCATGTTTTCAACAGTTCTCATCTTTTTTGATCAGAGCCATTTCAGGAAACACAAATCTGACAGGAACATGAGTTTTGCAAAGAAAGCTGTTTTCTGACACACAAGCCATCCTAGGAACATGAAAAAAGTGTTAAACTCATGTTTTCAACAGTTCTCATCTTTTTTGATCAGAGCCATTTCAGGAAACACAAATCTGACAGGAACATGAGTTTTGCAAAGAAAGCTGTTTTCTGACACACAAGCCATCCTAGGAACATGAAAAAAGTGTTAAACTCATGTTTTCAAGTTCTTCATCATTTTTGATCAGGGCCATTTCAGGAAACACAAATCTGACAGGAACATGAGTTTTGCAAAGAAAGCTGTTTTCTGACACACAAGCCATCCTAGGAACATGAAAAAAGAGTGTTAAAGTCATGTTTTCAACAGTTCTCATCTTTTTTGACAAGGGCCATTTCAGGAAACACAAATCTGACAGGAACATGAGTTTTACAAAGAAAGCTGTTTTCTGACACACAAGCCATCCTAGGAACATGAAAAAAGTGTTAAACTCATGTTTTCAACAGTTCTCATCTTTTTTGATCAGAGCCATTTCAGGAAACACAAATCTGACAGGAACATGAGTTTTACAAAGAAAGCTGTTTTCTGACACACAAGCCATCCTAGGAACATGAAAAAGAGTGTTAAAGTCATGTTTTCAACAGTTCTCATCTTTTTTGATCAGAGCCATTTCAGGAAACACAAATCTGACAGGAACATGAGTTTTGCAAAGAAAGCTGTTTTCTGACACACAAGCCATCCTAGGAACATGAAAAAAGTGTTAAACTCATGTTTTCAACAGTTCTCATCTTTTTTGATCAGAGCCAATGCAGGAAACACAAATCTGACATGAACATGAGTTTTACAAAGAAAGCTGTTTTCTGACACACAAGCCATCCTAGGAACATGAAAAAAGAGTGTTAAAGTCATGTTTTCAACAGTTCTCATCTTTTTTGATCAGAGCCATTTCAGGAAACACAAATCTGACAGGAACATGAGTTTTGCAAAGAAAGCTGTTTTCTGACACACAAGCCATCCTAGGAACATGAAAAAAGAGTGTTAAAGTCATGTTTTCAACAGTTCTCATCTTTTTTGATCAGAGCCATTTCAGGAAACACAAATCTGACAGGAACATGAGTTTTGCAAAGAAAGCTGTTTTCTGACACACAAGCCATCCTAGGAACATGAAAAAGTGTTAAACTCATGTTTTCAACAGTTCTCATCTTTTTTGATCAGAGCCATTTCAGGAAACACAAATCTGACAGGAACATGAGTTTTGCAAAGAAAGCTGTTTTCTGACACACAAGCCATCCTAGGAACATAAAAAAGAGTGTTAAAGTCATGTTTTCAACAGTTCTCATCTTTTTTGATCAGGGCCATTCAGGAAACACAAATCTGACAGGAACATGAGTTTTGCAAAGAAAGCTTTTTCTGACACACAAGCCATCCTAGGAACATGAAAAAAGTGTTAAACTCATGTTTTCAACAGTTCTCATCTTTTTGATCAGAGCCATTTCAGGAAACACAAATCTGACAGGAACATGAGTTTTGCAAAGAAAGCTGTTTTCTGACACACAAGCCATCCTAGGAACATGAAAAAAGTGTTAAACTCATGTTTTCAATAGTTCTCTCTTTTTTGATCAGGGCCATTTCAGGAAACACAAATCTGACAGGAACATGAGTTTTGCAAAGAAAGCTTTTTCTGACACACAAGCCATCCTAGGAACATGAAAAAAGTGTTAAACTCATTTTTTCAACAGTTCTCATCTTTTTTGACCAGGGCCATTTCAGGAAACACAAATCTGAAAGGAACATGAGTTTTGCAAAGAAAGCTGTTTTCTGACACACAAGCCATCCTAGGAACATGAAAAAAGTGTTAAACTCATGTTTTCAACAGTTCTCATCTTTTTTGACCAGGGCCATTTCAGGAAACACAAATCTGACAGGAACATGAGTTTTGCAAAGAAAGCTGTTTTCTGACACACAAGCCATCCTAGGAACATGAAAAAAGTGTTAAACTCATGTTTTCAACAGTTCTCATATTTTTTGATCAGAGCCATTTCAGGAGACACAAATCTGACAGGAACATTAGTTTTACAATGAAAGCTAATTTCTGACACACAAGCCATCATATGAACATGAAAAAAGAGTGTTAAAGTCATGTTTTCAACAGTTCTCATCTTTTTTGATCAGAGCCATTGCAGGAAACACGAATCTGACAGGAACATGAGTTTTACAATGAAAGCTGTTTTCTGACACACAAGCCATCCTAGGAACATGAAAAAAGAGTGTTAAAGTCATGTTTTCAACAGTTCTCATCTTTTTTGATCAGAGCCATTTCAGGAAACACAAATCTGACAGGAACATGAGTTTTGCAAAGAAAGCTGTTTTCTGACACACAAGCCATCCTAGGAACATGAAAAAAGTGTTAGACTCATGTTTTCAACAGTTCTCATCTTTTTTGATCAGAGCCATTTCAGGAAACACAAAACTGACAGGAATATGAGTTTTAAAAAGAAAGCTGTTTTCTGACACACAAGCCATCCTTGGAACATAAAAGAAGAGTGTTAAAGTCATGTTTTCAACAGTTCTCATATTATTTGATCAGGACCATGTCAGGAGACACAAAACTGACAGGAACATGAGTTTTGAAAAGAAAGCTTTATTCTTGACACACAAGCCATCCTAGGAACATGAAAAAAGTGTTAAACTCATTTTTTCAACAGTTCTCATCTTTCTTGATCAGAGCCATTTCAGGAAACACAAATCTGACAGGAACATGAGTTTTGCAAAGAAAGCTGTTTTCTGACACACAAGCCATCCTAGGAACATGAAAAAAGTGTTAAACTCATGTTTTCAACAGTTCTCTCATTTTTGATCAGGGCCATTTCAGGAAACACAAATCTGACAGGAACATGAGTTTTGCAAAGAAAGCTTTTTCTGACACACAAGCCATCCTAGGAACATGAAAAAAGTGTTAAACTCATGTTTTCAACAGTTCTCATCTTTTTTGATCAGGCCATTTCAGGAAACACAAATCTGACAGGAACATGAGTTTTGCAAAGAAAGCTGTTTTCTGACACACAAGCCATCCTAGGAACATGAAAAAAGTGTTAAACTCATGTTTTCAATAGTTCTCATCTTTTTTTATCAGAGCCATTGCAGGAAACACAAATCTGACAGGAACATGAGTTTTGCTAAGAAAGCTGTTTTCTGACACACAAGCCATCCTAGGAACATGAAAAAAGAGTGTTAAAGTAATGTTTTCAACAGTTCTCATATTTTTTGATCAGAGCCATTTCAGGAAACACAAATCTGACAGGAACATGAGTTTTGCAAAGAAAGCTGTTTTCTGACACACAAGCCATCCTAGGAACATGAAAAAAGTGTTAAACTCATGTTTTCAATAGTTCTCATTTTTTTGATCAGGCCATTTCAGGAAACACAAATCTGACAGGAACATGAGTTTTACAATGAAAGCTGTTTTCTGACACACAAGCCATCCTAGGAACATGAAAAAAGAGTGTTAAAGTCATGTTTTCAACAGTTCTCATCTTTTTTGATCAGAGCCATTTCAGGAAACACAAATCTGACAGGAACATGAGTTTTGCAAAGAAAGCTGTTTTCTGACACACAAGCCATCCTAGGAACATGAAAAAAGTGTTAGACTCATGTTTTCAACAGTTCTCATCTTTTTTTATCAGAGCCATGTCAGGAAACACAAAACTGACAGGAATATGAGTTTTGAAAAGAAAGCTTTATTATGACTCTCAAGCCATCCTAGGAACATGAAAAAAGTGTTAAACTCATGTTTTCAATAGTTCTCATCTTTTTTGACCAGGCCATTTCAGGAAACACAAATCTGACAGGAACATGAGTTTTACAATGAAAGCTGTTTTCTGACACACAAGCCATCCTAGGAACATGAAAAAGTGTTAAACTCATGTTTTCAATAGTTCTCATCATTTTTGATCAGGGCCATTTCAGGAAACACAAATCTGACAGGAACATGAGTTTTACAATGAAAGCTGTTTTCTGACACACAAGCCATCCTAGGAACATGAAAAAAGAGTGTTAAAGTCATGTTTTCAACAGTTCTCATCTTTTTTGATCAGAGCCATTTCAGGAAACACAAATCTGACAGGAACATGAGTTTTACAAAGAAAGCTGTTTTCTGACACACAAGCCATCCTAGGAACATGAAAAAGGTGTTAAACTCATGTTTTCAACAGTTCTCATCTTTTTGATCAGAGCCATTTCAGGAAACACAAAACTGACAGGAACATGAGTTTTGAAAAGAAAGCTTTTTCTGACACACAAGCCATCCTAGGAACATGAAAAAAGTGTTAAACTCATGTTTTCAATAGTTCTCATCATTTTTGATCAGGGCCATTTCAGGAAACACAAAACTGACAGGAACATGAGTTTTGCAAAGAAAGCTTTATTCTGACACACAAGCCATCCTAGGAACATGAAAAAAGTGTTAAAGTCATGTTTTCAACAGTTCTCATATTTTTTGATCAGGCCATTTCAGGAAACACAAATCTGACAGGAACATGAGTTTTGCAAAGAAAGCTTTATTCTGACACACAAGCCATCCTAGGAACATGAAAAAAGTGTTAAACTCATGTTTTCAATAGTTCTCATCTTTTTTGACCAGGGCCATTTCAGGAAACACAAATCTGACAGGAACATGAGTTTTGCAAAGAAAGCTGTTTTCTGACACACAAGCCATCCTAGGAACATGAAAAAAGTGTTAAACTCATGTTTTCAATAGTTCTCATCTTTTTTGATCAGAGCCATTGCAGGAAACACAAATCTGACAGGAACATGAGTTTTGCAAAGAAAGCTGTTTTCTGACACACAAGCCATCCTAGGAACATGAAAAAAGAGTGTTAAAGTCATGTTTTCAACAGTTCTCATCTTTTTTGATCAGAGCCATTTCAGGAAACACAAATCTGACAGGAACATGAGTTTTGCAAAGAAAGCTGTTTTCTGACACACAAGCCATCCTAGGAACATGAAAAAAGTGTTAAACTCATGTTTTCAATAGTTCTCATCTTTTTTGATCAGGGCCATTTCAGGAAACACAAATCTGACGGGAACATGAGTTTTACAAAGGAAGCTGTTTTCTGACACACAAGCCATCCTAGGAACATGAAAAAAGTGTTAAACTCATGTTTTCAACAGTTCTCATCTTTTTTGATCAGAGCCATTTCAGGAAACACAAATCTGACAGGAACATGAGTTTTGCAAAGAAAGCTGTTTTCTGACACACAAGCCATCCTAGGAACATGAAAAAAGTGTTAGACTCATGTTTTCAACAGTTCTCATCTTTTTTTATCAGAGCCATGTCAGGAAACACAAAACTGACAGGAATATGAGTTTTGAAAAGAAAGCTTTATTATGACTCTCAAGCCATCCTAGGAACATGAAAAAAGTGTTAAACTCATGTTTTCAATAGTCCTCATCTTTTTTGACCAGGGCCATTTCAGGAAACACAAATCTGACAGGAACATGAGTTTTACAATGAAAGCTGTTTTCTGACACACAAGCCATCCTAGGAACATGAAAAAGGTGTTAAACTCATGTTTTCAATAGTTCTCAGCATTTTTGACCAGGGCCATTTCAGGAAACACAAAACTGACAGGAACATGAGTTTTACAATCAACGCTGTTTTCTGACACACAAGACATCCTATTAACATGAAAAAAGACTGTTAAAGTCATGTTTTCAACAGCTCTCATATTTTTTGATCAGAGCCATTTCAGGAAACACAAATCTAACAGGAACATGAGTTTTACAAAAGGAAGCTGTTTTCTGAAACACAAGCCATCCTAGGAACATGAAAAAGGTGTTAAACTCATGTTTTAAACAGCTCTCATCTTTTTGGATCAGAGCCATGTCAGGAAACACAAAACTGACAGGAATATGAGTTTTGAAAAGAAAGCTTTATTATGACACAAGCCATCCTAGGAACATGAAAAAAGTGTTAAACTCTTGTTTTCAATAGATCTCAGCATTTTTGACCAGGGCCATTCCAGGAAACACAAAACTGACAGGAACATAAGTTTTGCAAAGAAAGCTTTATTCTGACACACAAGACATCCTATTAACATGAAAAAAGAGTGTTAAAGTCATGTTTTCAAGAGTTCTCATATTTTTTGACCAGGGCCATTTCAGAAAACACAACACTGACAGGAACATGAGTTTTGCAAAGAAAGCTTTATTCTGACACACAAGCCATCCCAGGAAAATGAAAAAAGTGTTAAACTCATGTTTTCAATAGTTCTCATCATTTTTGATCAGGGCCATTTCAGGAAACACAAATCTGACAGGAACATGAGTTTTGCAATGAAAGCTGTTTTCTGACACACAAGCCATCCTAGGAACATGAAAAAAGTGTTAAAGTCATGTTTTCAACAGTTCTCATCTTTTTTGATCAGAGCCATTCAGGAAACACAAATCTGACAGGAACATGAGTTTTGCAAAGAAAGCTTTTTCTGACACACAAGCCATCCTAGGAACATGAAAAAAGTGTTAAACTCATGTTTTCAACAGTTCTCATTTTTTGATCAGGGCCATTTCAGGAAACACAAATCTGACAGGAACATGAGTTTTACAAGAAAGCTGTTTTCTGACACACAAGCCATCCTAGGAACATGAAAAAGAGTGTTAAAGTCATGTTTTCAACAGTTCTCATATTTTTTGATCAGAGCCATGTCAGGAAACACAAATCTGACAGGAACATGAGTTTTGCAAAGAAAGCTTTTTCTGACACACAAGCCATCCTAGGAACATGAAAAAAGTGTTAAACTCATGTTTTCAACAGTTCTCATCATTTTTGATCAGGGCCATTTCAGGAAACACAAATCTGACAGGAACATGAGTTTTGCAAAGAAAGCTGTTTTCTGACACACAAGCCATCCTAGGAACATGAAAAAAGTGTTAAACTCATGTTTTCAACAGTTCTCATCTTTTTTGATCAGAGCCATTCAGGAAACACAAATCTGACAGGAACATGAGTTTTACAATGAAAGCTTTTTCTGACACACAAGCCATCCTAGGAACATGAAAAAAGTGTTAAAGTCATGTTTTCAACAGTTCTCATCTTTTTTGATCAGAGCCATTTCAGGAAACACAAATCTGACAGGAACATGAGTTTTGCAAAGAAAGCTTTATTCTTGACACACAAGCCATCCTATCAACATGAAAAAAGTGTTAAACTCATTTTTTCAACAGTTCTCATCTTTTTTGACCAGGGACATTTCAGGAAACACAAATCTGACAGGAACATGAGTTTTACAATGAAAGCTGTTTTCTGACACACAAGCCATCCTAGGAACATAAAAGAAGAGTGTTAAAGTCATGTTTTCAACAGTTCTCATATTATTTGATCAGGGCCATTTCAGGAAACACAAATCTGACAGGAACATGAGTTTTACAATGAAAGCCGTTTTCTGACACACAAGCCATCCTAGGAACATGAAAAAAGAGTGTTAAAGTCATGTTTTCAACAGTTCTCATACTTTTTGATCAGAGCCATTTCAGGAAACACAAAACTGACAGGAACATGAGTTTTGCAAAGAAAGCTTTATTCTGACACACAAGCCATCCTAGGAACATGAAAAAAGAGTGTTAAAGTCATGTTTTCAACAGTTCTCATATTTTTTGATCAGAGCCATGTCAGGAAACACAAATCTGACAGGAACATGAGTTTTGCAAAGAAAGCTTTATTCTGACACACAAGCCATCCTAGGAATATGAAAAAAGTGTTAAACTCATGTTTTCAACAGTTCTCATCTTTTTGATCAGGGCCATTTCAGGAAACACAAATCTGACAGGAACATGAGTTTTGCAAAGAAAGCTTTTTCTGACACACAAGCCATCCTAGGAACATGAAAAAAGTGTTAAACTCATGTTTTCAACAGTTCTCATCTTTTTGATCAGAGCCATTCAGGAAACACAAATCTGACAGGAACATGAGTTTTACAAAGAAAGCTTTTTCTGACACACAAGCCATCCTAGGAACATGAAAAAAGTGTTAAAGTCATGTTTTCAACAGTTCTCATCTTTTTTGATCAGAGCCATTTCAGGAAACACAAATCTGACAGGAACATGAGTTTTGCAAAGAAAGCTTTTTCTGACACACAGCCATCCTAGGAACATGAAAAAAGTGTTAAACTCATGTTTTCAATAGTTCTCATATTTTTTGATCAGGGCCATTTCAGGAAACACAAATCTGACAGGAACATGAGTTTTACAATGAAAGCTGTTTTCTGACACACAAGCCATCCTAGGAACATAAAAAAGAGTGTTAAAGTCATGTTTTCAACAGTTCTCATATTTTTGATCAGGCCATTTCAGGAAACACAAATCTGACAGGAACATGAGTTTTACAATGAAAGCTGTTTTCTGACACACAAGCCATCCTAGGAACATGAAAAAAGAGTGTTAAAGTCATGTTTTCAACAGTTCTCATCTTTTTGATCAGAGCCATTTCAGGAAACACAAATCTGACAGGAACATGAGTTTTGCAAAGAAAGCTTTTTCTGACACACAAGCCATCCTAGGAACATGAAAAAAGTGTTAAACTCATGTTTTCAACAGTTCTCATCTTTTTTGATCAGAGCCATGTCAGGAAACACAAATCTGACAGGAACATGAGTTTTGCAAAGAAAGCTTTATTCTGACACACAAGCCATCCTAGGAACATGAAAAAGGTGTTAAACTCATGTTTTCAACAGTTCTCATCTTTTTTGATCAGGGCCATTTCAGGAAACACAAACTGACAGGAACATGAGTTTTACAAGAAAGCTGTTTTCTGACACACAAGCCATCCTAGGAACATGAAAAAAGTGTTAAACTCATGTTTTCAATAGTTCTTATCTTTTTTGATCAGGACAATTTCAGGAAACACAAAACTGACAGGAATATGAATTTTGCAAAGAAAGCTTTATTCTTGACACACAAGCCATCCTAGGAACATGAAAAAAGTGTTAATCTCATTTTTTCAACAGTTCTCTTTTTTTTGATCAGAGCCATTTCAGGAAACACAAATCTGACAGGAACATGAGTTTTGCAAAGAAAGCTGTTTTCTGACACACAAGGCATCCTAGGAACATGAAAAAAGTGTTAAAGTCATGTTTTCAACAGTTCTCATATTTTTGATCAGGCCATTTCAGGAAACACAAAACTGACAGGAACATGAGTTTTGCAAAGAAAGCTTTTTCTGACACACAAGCCATCCTAGGAACATGAAAAAAGTGTTAAACTCATGTTTTCAACAGTTCTCATCTTTTTGATCAGAGCCATGTCAGGAAACACAAATCTGACAGGAACATGAGTTGTACAATGAAAGCTTTATTCTGACACACAAGCCATCCTAATAACATGAAAAAAGTTTTAAAGTCATGTTTTCAACAGTTCTCATCTTTTTTGATCAGAGCCATTTCAGGAAACACAAATCTGACAGGAATATGAGTTTTGCAAAGAAAGCTGTTTTCTGACACACAAGCCATCCTAGGAACATGAAAAAAGTGTTAAACTCATGTTTTAATTAGTTCTCATCTTTTTTGATCAGAGCCAATTCAGGAAACACAAATCTGACAGGAACATGAGTTTTACAATGAAAGCTTTATTCTGACACACAAGCCATCCTAGGAATATGAAAAAAGTGTTAAACTCATGTCTTTAACAGTTCTCATATTATTTGGTCAGGGCCATGTCAGGAAACACAAATCTGACAGGAACATGAGTTTTACAATGAATGCTGTTTTCTTGACACACAAGCCATCCTAGGAACATGAAAAAGGTGTTAAACTCATGTTTTCAATAGTTCTCAGCATTTTTGACCAGGGCCATTTCAGGAAACACAAAACTGACAGGAACATGAGTTTTGCAAAGAAAGCTTTATTCTGACACACAAGCCATCCTATTAACATGAAAAAAGAGTGTTAAAGTCATGTTTTCAACAGTTCTCATATTTTTTGATCAGAGCCATTTCAGGAAACACAAATCTAACAGGAACATGAGTTTTACAAAAGGAAGCTGTTTTCTGACACACAAGCCATCCTAGGAACATGAAAAAAGTGTTAAACTCATGTTTTAAACAGCTCTCATCTTTTTGGATCAGAGCCATGTCAGGAAACACAAAACTGACAGGAATATGAGTTTTGAAAAGAAAGCTTTATTATGACACAAGCCATCCTAGGAACATGAAAAAAGTGTTAAACTCATGTTTTCAATTCTCATCATAGTTCTCATTTTTGACCAGGGCCATTTCAGGAAACACAAAACTGACAGGAACATGAGTTTTGCAAAAAAGCTTTATTCTGACACACAAGCCATCCTAGGAACATGAAAAAAGTGTTAAACTCATGTTTTCAACAGTTCTCATCTTTTTTGATCAGAGCCATTCAGGAAACACAAATCTGACAGGAACATGAGTTTTGCAATGAAAGCTTTATTCTGACACACAAGCCATCCTGGGAATATGAAAAAAGTGTTAAACTCATGTTTTCAACAGTTCTCATCTTTTTGGATCAGAGCCATTTCAGGAAACACAAATCTGACAGGAACATGAGTTTTGCAAAGAAAGCTGTTTTCTGACACACAAGCCATCCTAGGAACATGAAAAAAGTGTTAAACTCATGTTTTCAACAGTTCTCATCTTTTTTGATCAGAGCCATGTCAGGAAACACAAATCTGACAGGAACATGAGTTTTACAATGAAAGCTGTTTTCTGACACACAAGCCATCCTAGGAACATGAAAAAGAGTGTTAAAGTCATGTTTTCAACAGTTCTCATATTTTTTGATCAGGGCCATTTCAGGAAACACAAAACTGACAGGAACATGAGTTTTGCAAAGAAAGCTTTATTCTGACACACAAGCCATCCTAGGAACATGAAAAAAGAGTGTTAAGTCATGTTTTCAACAGTTCTCATCTTTTTTGATCAGAGCCATGTCAGGAAACACAAAACTGACAGGAACATGAGTTTTACAATGAAAGCTGTTTTCTGACACACAAGCCATCCTAGGAACATGAAAAAAGAGTGTTAAAGTCATGTTTTCAACAGTTCTCATCTTTTTTGATCAGAGCCATGTCAGGAAACACAAATCTGACAGGAACATGAGTTTTGCAAAGAAAGCTTTATTCTGACACACAAGCCATCCTAGGAACATGAAAAAAGTGTTAAACTCATGTCTTTAACAGTTCTCAGCATTTTTGACCAGGGCCATTTCAGGAAACACAAAACTGACAGGAACATGAGTTTTGCAAAGAAAGCTTTATTCTGACACACAAGCCATCCTAGGAACATGAAAAAAGTGTTAAACTTATGTTTTCAACAGTTCTCATATTTTTGGATCAGAGCCATGTCAGGAAACACAAATCTGACAGGAACATGAGTTGTACAATGAAAGCTTTATTCTGACACACAAGCCATGCTATTCCCATGAAAAAAAGTGTAAAAGTCATATTTTCAACAGTTCTCATCTTTTTTGATCAGAGCCACGTGAGGAAACACAAATCTGACAGGAATATGAGTTTTGAAAAGAAAGCTTTATTATGACACAAGCCATCCTAGGAACATGAAAAAAGTGTTAAACTCATGTTTTCAATAGTTCTCAGAATTTTTGACCAGGGCCATTTCAGGAAACACAAATCTGACAGGAACATGAGTTTTACAATGAAAGCTGTTTTCTGACACACAAGCCATCCTAGGAACATAAAAGAAGAGTGTTAAAGTCATGTTTTCAACAGTTCTCATATTATTTGATCAGGACCCTGTCAGGAGACACAAAACTGACAGGAACATGAGTTTTGCAAAGAAAGCTTTTTTCTTGACACACAAGCCATCCTAGGAACATGAAAAAAGTGTTAAACTCATGTTTTCAACAGTTCTCATATTTTTTGACCAGGGCCATTTCAGGAAACACCAAACTGACAGGAACATGAGTTTTGCAAAGAAAGCTTTATTCTGACACACAAGCCATCCTAGGAACATGAAAAAAGAGTGTTAAAGTCATATTTTCAACAGTTCTCATATTATTTGATCAGGGCCATTTCAGGAAACACAAATCTGACAGGAACATGAGTTTTACAATGAAAGCGCTTTTCTGACACACAAGCCATCCTAGGAACATGAAAAAAGAGTGTTAAAGTCATGTTTTCAACAGTTCTCATACTTTTTGATCAGAGCCATTTCAGGAAACACAAAACTGACAGGAACATGAGTTTTGCAAAGAAAGCTTTATTCTGACACACAAGCCATCCTAGGAACATGAAAAAAGCGTTGAAGTCATGTTTTCAACAGTTCTCATATTTTTTGATCAGAGCCATGTGAGGAAACACAAATCTGACAGGAACATGAGTTTTGCAAAGGAAGCTTTATTCTGACACAAAAGGCATCCTAGGAACATTAAAAAGGTGTTAAACTCATGTTTTCAATAGTTCTCAGCATTTTTGATCAGGGCCATGTCAGGAAACACAAATCTGACAGGAACATGAGTTTTGCAAAGAAAGCTTTATTCTGACACACAAGCCATCCTAGGAATATGAAAAAAGTGTTAAACTCATGTTTTCAACAGTTCTCAGCATTTTGACAGGGCCATTTCAGGAAACACAAAACTGACAGGAACATGAGTTTTGCAAAGAAAGCTTTATTCTGACACACAAGCCATCCTAGGAACATGAAAAAAGTGTTAAACTCATGTTTTCAACAGTTCTCATCTTTTTGATCAGAGCCATGTCAGGAAACACAAATCTGACAGGAACATGAGTTTTACAATGAAAGCTTTATTCTGACACACAAGCCATCCTAGGAACATGAAAAAAGTGTTAAAGTCATGTTTTCAACAGTTCTCATCTTTTTTGATCAGAGCCATGTCAGGAAACACAAATCTGACAGGAACATGAGTTTTGCAAAGAAAGCTTTATTCTGACACAAGCCATCCTAGGAACATGAAAAAAGTGTTAAACTCATGTTTTCAATAGTTCTCAGATTTTTGATCAGGGCCATTTCAGGAAACACAAATCTGACAGGAACATGAGTTTTACAATGAAAGCTGTTTTCTGACACACAAGCCATCCTAGGAACATGAAAAAAGAGTGTTAAAGTCATGTTTTCAACAGTTCTCATATTTTTGATCAGGACCATGTCAGGAAACACAAAACTGACAGGAACATGAGTTTTGCAAAGAAAGCTTTTTTCTGACACACAAGCCATCCTAGGAACATGAAAAAAGTGTTAAACTCATGTTTTCAACAGTTCTCATATTTTTTGACCAGGGCCATTTCAGGAAACACAAACTGACAGGAACATGAGTTTTGCAAAGAAAGCTTTATTCTGACACACAAGCCATCCTAGGAACATGAAAAAAGAGTGTTAAACTCATGTTTTCAACAGTTCTCATATTTTTGATCAGGGCCATTCAGGAAACACAAATCTGACAGGAACATGAGTTTTACAATGAAAGCGCTTTTCTGACACACAAGCCATCCTAGGAACATGAAAAAGAGTGTTAAACTCATGTTTTCAACAGTTCTCATACTTTTTGATCAGAGCCATTTCAGGAAACACAAAACTGACAGGAACATGAGTTTTGCAAAGAAAGCTTTATTCTGACACACAAGCCATCCTAGGAACATGAAAAAAGCGTTGAAGTCATGTTTTCAACAGTTCTCATATTTTTTGATCAGAACCATGTGAGGAAACACAAATCTGACAGGAACATGAGTTTTGCAAAGGAAGCTTTATTCTGACACACAAGGCATCCTAGGAACATTAAAAAGGTGTTAAACTCATGTTTTCAATAGTTCTCAGCATTTTTGACCAGGGCCATTTCAGGAAACACAAAACTGACAGGAACATGAGTTTTACAATGAAAGCTGTTTTCTGACACACAAGCCATCCTAGGAACATGAAAAAAGTGTTAAGCTCATGTTTTCAATAGTTTTCAGCATTTTTGACTAGGGCCATTTCAGGAAACAAAAAACTGACAGGAACTTGAGTTTGCAAAGAAAGCTTTATTCTGACACACAAGCCATCCTATCAACATGAAAAAAGTATTAAACTCATTTTTTCAACAGTTCTCATCTTTTTTGATCAGAGCCATGTCAGGAAACACAAATCTGATAGGAACATGAGTTTTGCAAAGAAAGCTTTATTCTGACACACAAGCCATCCTAGGAACATGAAAAAATAGTGTTAAAGTCATGTTTTCAACAGTTCTCATATTATATGATCAGGGCCATGTCAGGAGACACAAAACTGACAGGAACATGAGTTTTGCAAAGAAAGCTTTATTCTGACACACAAGCCATTCTAGGAACATGAAAAAAGAGTGTTAAAGTAGTGTTTTCAACAGTTCTCATCTTTTTGGATCAGAGCCATGTCAGGAAACACAAATCTGACAGGAACATGAGTTGTACAATGAAAGCTTTATTCTGACACACAAGCCATCCTAATAACATGAAAAAAGTTTTAAAGTCATGTTTTCAACAGTTCTCATCTTTTTTGATCAGAGCCATTTCAGGAAACACAAATCTGACAGGAATATGAGTTTTGCAAAGAAAGCTGTTTTCTGACACACAAGCCATCCTAGGAACATGAAAAAAGTGTTAAACTCATGTTTTCAACAGTTCTCATCTTTTTTGATCAGGCCATTCAGGAAACACAAATCTGACAGGAACATGAGTTTTGCAAAGAAAGCTGTATTCTGACACACAAGCCATCCTAGGAACACGAAAAAAGTGTTAAACTCATGTTTTCAACAGTTCTCATCTTTTTTGATCAGAGCCATGACAGGAAACACAAATCTGACAGGAACATGAGTTTTACAATGAAAGCTTTATTCTGACACACAAGCCATCCTAGGAATATGAAAAAAGTGTTAAACTCATGTTTTCAACAGTTCTCATATTTTTTGATCAGAGCCATGTCAGGAAACACAAATCTGACAGGAACATGAGTTTTGCAAAGAAAGCTTTATTCTGACACACAAGCCATCCTAGGAACATGAAAAAGTGTTAAACTCATGTTTTCAATAGTTCTCAGCATTTTTGACCAGGGCCATTTCAGGAAACACAAAACTGACAGGAACATGAGTTTTGCAAAGAAAGCTTTATTCTGACACACAAGCCATCCTAGGAACATGAAAAAAGTGTTAAACTATGTTTTCAACAGTTCTCATCTTTTTTGATCAGAGCCATTTCAGGAAACACAAATCTAACAGGAACATGAGTTTTACAAAAGGAAGCTGTTTTCTGACACACAAGCCATCCTAGGAACATGAAAAAAGTGTTAAACTCATGTTTTAAACAGCTCTCATCTTTTTGGATCAGAGCCATGTCAGGAAACACAAAACTGACAGGAATATGAGTTTTGAAAAGAAAGCTTTATTATGACACAAGCCATCCTAGGAACATGAAAAAAGTGTTAAACTCATGTTTTCAACAGATCTCAGCATTTTTGACCAGGGCCATTTCAGGAAACACAAAACTGACAGGAACATGAGTTTTGCAAAGAAAGCTTTATTCTGACACACAAGCCATCCTATCAACACGAAAAAAGTGTTAAACTCATTTTTTCAACAGTTCTCATCTTTTTTGATCAGAGACATTTCAGGAAACACAAATCTGACAGGAACATGAGTTTTGCAAAGAAAGCTTTATTATGACACCCAAGCCATCCTGGGAACATGAAAAAAGTGTTAAACTCCTGTTTTCAACAGTTCTCATCTTTTTGGATCAGAGCCATTTCTGGAAACACAAATCTGACAGAAACATGAGTTTTGCAAAGAAAGCTGTTTTCTGACACACAAGCCATCCTAGGAACATGAAAAAAGTGTTAAACTCATGCTTTCAACAGTTCTCATCTTTTTTGATCAGAGCCATGTCAGGAAACACAAATCTGACAGGAACATGAGTTTTACAATGAAAGCTGTTTTCTGACACACAAGCCATCCTAGGAACATGAAAAAAGAGTGTTAAAGTCATGTTTTCAACAGTTCTCATATTTTTTGATCAGGGCCATTTCAGGAGACACAAAACTGACAGGAACATGAGTTTTGCAAAGAAAGCTTTATTCTGACACACAAGACATCCTATTAACGTGAAAAAAGAGTGTTAAAGTCATGTTTTCAACAGTTCTCATCTTTTTTGATCAGATCCATGTCAGGAAACACAAAACTGACAGGAACATGAGTTTTACAATGAAAGCTGTTTTCTGACACACAAGCCATCATAGGAACATGAAAAAAGAGTGTTAAAGTCATGTTTTCAACAGTTCTCATATTTTTTGATCAGAGCCATGTCAGGAAACACAAATCTGACAGGAACATGAGTTTTGCAAAGAAAGCTTTATTCTGACACACAAGCCATCCTAGGAATATGAAAAAAGTGTTAAACTCATGTCTTTAACAGTTCTCAGCATTTTTGACCAGGGCCATTTCAGGAAACACAAAACTGACAGGAACATGAGTTTTGCAAAGAAAGCTTTATTCTGACACACAAGCCATCCTAGGAACATGAAAAAAGTGTTAAACTTATGTTTTCAACAGTTCTCATCTTTTTGGATCAGAGCCATGTCAGGAAACACAAATCTGACAGGAACATGAGTTGTACAATGAAAGCTTTATTCTGACACACAAGCCATGCTATTACCATGAAAAAAAGTGTAAAAGTCATATTTTCAACAGTTCTCATCTTTTTTGATCAGAGCCACGTGAGGAAACACAAATCTGACAGGAATATGAGTTTTGAAAAGAAAGCTTTATTATGACACAAGCCATCCTAGGAACATGAAAAAAGTGTTAAACTCATGTTTTCAACAGTTCTCATCTTTTTTGATCAGAGCCATGACAGGAAACACAAATCTGACAGGAACATGAGTTTTACAATGAAAGCTTTATTCTGACACACAAGCCATCCTATCAACATGAAAAAAGAGTTAAACTCATTTTTTCAACAGTTCTCATCTTTTTTGATCAGAGCCATGTCAGGAAACACAAATCTGACAGGAACATGAGTTTTACAATGAAAGCTGTTTCCTGACACACAAGCCATCATAGGAACATGAAAAAAGTGTTAAAGTCATGTTTTCATTAGTTCTCATATTTTTTGACCAGGGCCATTTCAGAAAACACAAAACTGACAGGAACATGAGTTTTGCAAAGAAAGCTTTATTCTGACACACAAGCCATCCCAGGAACATGAAAAAAGTGTTAAACTCATGTTTTTAATAGTTCTCAGCATTTTTGACCAGGGCCATTTCAGGAAACACAAATCTGACAGGAACATGAGTTTTGCAATGAAAGCTGTTTTCTGACACACAAGCCATCCTGGGAACATGAAAAAAGTGTTTAACATGTCTTTAACAGTTTTCATCTTTTTTGATCAGAGCCATGTCAGGAAACACAAATCTGACAGGAATATGAGTTTTGCAAAGAAAGCTTTATTCACCCTTACAAAAATTACCTGTGGTATTTCTGTGGTATTATAAAAAATAACCACACAATGTCTGATTATGACAGGATTACCACAGCACTTTCTGTTGTACAATATCACAAGAATTTACCATTCACGAGTTCGCCCTCACAGATAAATAATTGGGACGAATAATAGCGTATTTGGCGTGCTGTCCCGGGACGAGGGCTCCGAGCTCGGTAATTACTCCCGGGCTCGGAACTCCCGCCCCTTGACCGGGGAGAGGGGCCCGGGCCAGAGTGAGCCCTGACCCGGCTATCCCCGGTGCTATGCTGTAGTAAAGGCTGTGAGGAGACGGGGTGGAGGAGGGTTGTGAAAGATCCGGGAGAATGAAGGTAGGATGCTTGGCTATTTATAGAGCGGATGCTGGGATTGTAGTGATTGATTATCGAAAGCCAGCCGTGTTAATTATCTTCACGTGCTTCTCCCGAACCTTGTTTATAAAACATCATTTCACGAGTTCACCCTCACAGATAAATAATTGGGACGAATAATAGCGTATTTGGCGTGCTGTCCCGGGACGAGGGCTCCGAGCTCGATAATTACTCCCGGGCTCGGAACTCCCGCCCCTTGACCGGAGTGAGCCCTGACCCGGCTATCCCCAAAGAAAGCAGTTGGTGCAGGACAGCCGCCGAAACGCTAAAATTCCCCAAAACTGTCTTGAGAAGGCGAAGTGCTGGCCTAGCTTGAGGGAGGGTGATGGTTGTGAATTGGAGAATTAAGGTGCCTGATGAAGGGGAACAGTAAGGCTCCGGGGGAGCGCACACCACTGCGGCAGTGTTGAGAGAGCCGAGGCTTGGAAGGGGTGATTGGAGAAGCTGCAGTGGCCTCAAAGCGAACTAGATTTCGCTAAGCGCGCGCTGCTGACAGTGTGGAAAGATACACAGGCTTCCGAGGAAGCGAAGCTGCTGAGGCAGAGCGGGAAAAGATAGAGAGGCTCCCGGGGAGCGGGTGTTGCTGCTGCAGTGTAGCGGAGCGCGGTGGGCAGAAAAGGAAGAGGGGAGGCTCAAGGGCGTGAGTATCGCTTAGGCGAACCTGAGAAGGAAAAATAGACATAAGCTTCTGACGGGTGCAGCACCGCGGCAGAGCCGAGTGAGTTGAAGGGGGACTCCTGGGGAGCAAAGGTAGCGGAGCCCAGGCCTTGTGGAGAGGACTGGGTTCCTGAGAGAGAGCAGATGCTCTAAGGTAGTGAAAGGACAATAGAAAGGCTCCTGTGGGTACAGAACTGCAGCAGCTGAGAAAGGAGAAGGGGGGGCTCTGCTGACAGAGCACTGAAAATAAGGCACTGGCCCCTGCGGGGGCGGTCGCTGCGGCGATACTGGCCTTGAGTTAGAATGCATCCGCCGTGGCAGCGCCTTAGAAGCACGGGCCCCTGCGGGGGCGGTCGCTGCGGCGCTACTGGCTTCGGGTTAGCAGACGGCTGCCACGGCATAGCATGTGAAGGCAGCACGGGCCCCTGCGGGGGCGGTCGCTGCGGCGATACTGGCTTCGAGTTAGAAAGTGGTGAGGTTTGAAAGGTCCGCTGCGGCGGAGCGTGAGGAAGCACGGGCCCCTGCGGGGGCGGTCGCTGATGCGATACTGGCTTCAGGTTAGTAAAGTCTGCTGCGGCAGAGCGTGAGGAGGAAGCACGGGCCCCTGCGGGGCGGTCGCTGATGCGATGCTGGCTTCGGGTTAGTAAAGTCTGCTGTGGCAGAACGTGAGGAGGATGCACGGGCCCCTGCGGGGGCGGTTGCTGATGTGATACTAGCTTCGGTTTAGTAGAGTCTGCTGCGGCAGAGCGTGAGGAGGAAGCACGGTCCCCTGCGGGGGCGGTCGCTGCGGCGATACTGGCTTCGAGTTGGAAGGGCGTTTGCTGCAGCAGAGCCGGTGACGGGAGCACGAACCCCTGCGGGGGTGAATGCCGTGGCAATGCTGAAGTTGGATTGGTGGATGTTGGCTCCAGTTGGGAGATTATAATGTAGCATTCGATTATGAAGGTGCTGAAAACCTGAGGGGGTCGTGGAACGGGGGGGTATTGGTCACTGTATGGTCTGGGTGATCAGAGTCCGATGAGCCTCTTTGATAAGGGAGAGATCTGACCTGATGTAGCTTTTGAAAGCCTCAGAAGACCAGCGACCCAGGGTTTGGATCTGGGAATTCGAAAGGCATTTCTGTGCCGCTGTGGTGGCTGCTCCTATGCGGAAAGAGTGGCTTGAGAAATTATCGGAGGGAAAACCGGAAAGTAATAAGACGTTTTTGAGGTGTTTCTGGAACCAAAAACGGGATGCTGGCCGGTTGAAATCATCCACGAAAAGAGGGTCGGATGGAAGTCTGACAAAATAAATGCCAGAAGTCGGGGTGGATGGGCATGATTTTAAAAGCGGAGGTAATATCAACTTTGGCCAGCCAGGCACCACGACCGGCTTGTTTGATTAAGGTAATTGCTTGGTCAATGTCGTGATAATTTAAAGAAAATTCTTCGAGCGGGATGAGACTATTAACGCTGGGGAAGGGTGAAGAGTGCGGAGAGGAAAGGTCGAAAATGAGGCGCTTTTTTCCGGAAAATTTTCTCGTGGCTAGTCCGATTGGGCTCACGCGAAATGAGCTGAAAGGCGGGGCGGAAAAGGGGCCGATTAAGAAGCCTGCATCAACTTCTTTTAGAATTAAATCGTCGATGATGTCGGGTTCGGCGAGCGCGGATCGGAGGTTGGGACAAATCAGGCTGAGAGCCGGGGAGGATTCGACACCTGGATCGAAACCTTGCGAGAGGCCAGTCAAAAGGTAGTTAGAGAACTCGAAGTCGGGGTGGAGTGCTAGCTCTTGAGACAAACAAGAAATGTTCACAGGAGTCGATAAGTAGTGGTTGGAATTTTTATTCAAAGACTTCTTTACAGGGCAAATGATGACTGAGTGTGCTCCGCCGCAGAAACTGCACACGTGGATGTACCGGCAGCGCTGTCTGATGCATTTGCCGGCGTTGAAATTATTACAAGCGTCGACTGGGGCGGAGCGACGGAGGCTGGAGACGTTGGAGCGTGAAGAACAGCTGGGCTGGTGCGCGAGGTGCGGCACATAGCTGGTGGATTTAGGGCGAGTTGGTTCGTTGCCCGGTGGAAATGAGTGGTTGACGAGGGGACATGAGGTGGTGCTGTGTGAAAGTGAGCGGCAGACTGCGCATGTGATGTTGGTGCAACCTGAAAATACACGGCTATGTAGCTCAGTGTCCAGCGCTCCCCAATAGGGAGACTGGTTCCATTGAGCCACGCGGATGGCACATTTAGCAGAAAACAGTCGATGGTAGGTGTAAAAATGGGAGCCTCCGTGTGATAACGCGAGCTCCGCGATTATTGAGAGATAATCGCTGAGCTCGCGTCTCCTGAACGGGTGAACGGTGCATATTACTTCTGAGTAGCGTGAAAAAGCTATGGCGAACTCTGAAAATGATAGAATGCGTGACGTATTATGTGCTGTGTTTTTTAGAGTTACTGAGAAATCTCCGCATGTGACCTGTCTGTCCGAAGGAGGAGGTGAAAGGGGTGAAAGGAGAAAAGATCAATGTCCGCACCTGCCAGGATCTGATTCCGGATACTGCTGATGACGGGCGGAGGTTCCATAGCCAATGCGTTGGGTGGGACAGGCATCGGAACTGCGGTGGCCAGAGTGAATTGATGACGGGCCTGAGAGGGAGGAAGAAAGGAGACAGACGCCACGGGAGCCGTCAGCGGAGGCAGCCTCACGCTTTGTGTGGCTCCTTGGGCGAGAACAGGGTGCAGAGAAGGATCAGAAGTAACCGGGGCCTGACCCGTTAGCGGAGGCAGCCTCACGCTCGGGAAGGCTCCAGCGGCTAAGAGAGGGAGAAACTCTGGGGGCAAGGGATGCGCTGGGGCCTGCACCGCCGGGGCCTGCACCACCGGTGCATTTAACCCCGCGCTGGCAGCGGGATATGGAGCGGTTGGCCATTGACCCGGAGCGAAGAAAGGAGAGTATGCCGCGAACGGAGCTGCAGCAGTGGGCATACTCGTGATGCTTGGTTGAGCCGTCGGATGTCCGTTTCGGCCGCTGAGGGATCCGGCGGGCGGCCCTGACTGGCTGAGGGCCTGCTACGGCGCTTTGACGGAGGGCCGTCAACTTCCGGAGCTGGCCGGGAAACCGGGGTATTTGGAACCCGGGAAGATGAAGTAGATCCCGCTGGGGAAGCTGCCGTGAAGGAGGGAGCGTCCTGCTGGCTGGCTATGTACAAGCTATAAAGCTCCGCCTTATTGCACCTCCGCGAAAAGGGGACCTCCGCGTTCGACAGGGCCAGCCTAAGGCCCTGGACGGTCCACTTCCCGATGGCAGGGATTACCGGAAGGCTGCGAGCGCGTCCGTGTCGGCGTTGGAGAGGTATACCGCCGCCTCGGAACCCGAGTGGCGGCGCGGGAAGGCCGGCGGGCCTGAGATGAAGCCGCGGGCTCGATTGGTGCTGCCTGATTGGGGCTGGAGCTTTGTCCGGCATTTCGGGATCCCGGAGGATCCTGTTTGACGGAAGTGGTATCGCTATTGGAACACTCGGAATCCGACATCTTGCTTGTGAAAGATCCGGGAGAATGAAGGTAGGATGCTTGGCTATTTATAGAGCGGATGCTGGGATTGTAGTGATTGATTATCGAAAGCCAGCCGTGTTAATTATCTTCACGTGCTTCTCCCGAACCTTGTTTATAAAACATCATTAAGATAAAGTCTTTTGTATTCATGTTGTTTTTGTGTGGTATTATATGGCACATCCAACACAACTCATTATGACAGGAATATCACAGAATATCACATCACTTTCTGTTGTACAGTATCAGAAGAATTTACCATAAGATAAAGTCTGTTGTATTTATGTTGTTTTTGTGTGGTATTATATGGCACATCCAACAGAACTCATTATGACAGGATTACCACAGGAATATCAAAGCACTTTCTGTTGTAGTGCTGCGGTTGTGTTTCTGTTGTAGGCTAATATCACAAGAATTTACCATAAGATACGTCATTAGCATTTCCATGGTAAATGATTGACGCTCTTTTGTGTTTAAACGTTCCTGTCAGAGTCTGGACTGCAACTGCCAAAGAGGCGCAGCACCGTTTATTAATGATATATTTATTAAGATAACGGGATAGAAATTGTTTTTGAGACTTTAAATAACTACTGTACGAGTGCTATTTTTTCCATGGAGTGATCATGTTTAAAGGCCCGAGGGAAACCGGACAGCTACGTCACTACAATCGTTTTCCTTGTGAGTATTGTTTAACTTACATTGCTAAAGTTTTATGTGTGCAACTTATATTGCATTAATTATACTTTCGTGTACGTTAACTGTATTTTATATGCTTGTTAACAGTATAACAAAAGTTTTGACGGTCGCAATTGCTCATTTTCAAAGTAAAATATATTGTAGGGATTCATTTCAGTTGTGCTTTTATCATGTATCTAGTTTATAAATGTTGTTGATTCACTTCAAGGCTGTTCATTCATAAGAGTCATTTCTTATTAAATCGTCTGCAGTAATTGCGCTGTATGTAAGATTCGCTTTTATAACGCATGTTTAAAAGAGTCATTTGCTCATGAATCGGACTGTGCTGAGACATATAGAAGGATACAGGTCGTGCATTAAGCATACTTATCTTAAATATCAACTTATTAGGAATACGAGCTCCAAAATCATGTTATTTCACATGTGTACTGCTTTACAAAAAGCTATTGTCAGGATCCCCGTGGGGCGGCCCCTCTTGCCAACATGGGGTTGTCTCTGTCTCCCTGTCGAGCACGTGTGTGTCGCTGTTGTGACAGCTCGCCATGTGCTCGGTTGTCTGCGTCACTCACCCAGCCCTGTGTCTCCCTTCAGGCTTTCCCCCACTCACCGGTTTCCCATCACCACTCACCCTACACACCTGTAGTTTATCTCGTGCGGCTTGTTGCCGCGATTAGCTTTTTCTTTTATATTCCCCTCTTGTCTCTGTGTCGGGTGTCAGTCCGTTGCGTTTCATGTGCAAACTTCCAAGTCTGGTTTTGTCTTGTCACGGTTATCGACATTCTACTGCTTTGTTTTTGTTTTATTTTTGCGTTTTGTTAGATCGCCTTGCCTCAGTTCTTTTGTTAACACCCTTAGAGGTTTTTTTTGTTTGCTCTTTGTTTTCCTGTTTGTTTTCCTCCCCGCCTCGTGCTCTGTGCTTCACCCTGTCCAGTGTTCCCCGCCCGCGGTGGTGCGGCTCTCCCCGGGGAATCTCGAGGAGCTTCATCCCCGTCTTCGAGTTCAGCTGATTCGTCGGATTTTCTCTCCATTGGAGTCGCGGGTCGAGATTGTCTCCCCGCCTTTCTTCCTTCTGAGATTTCTCTCCCTTGCGGAGTCGGACCGATCGAGACTGCAGCACTGCCCGTGGCGGATTACTTCTCTCCTTTGGAGTACGGGTCGAGTTTCCCTCCCCGGGGACATTGTTTGGATTACTTTTTTTTTTTTCTTTTTCTTTCTGTGAATTTCTGGCTAGCAAATAAAGCCGTTTCCCGCATCTGAGCCTCTAGTCCGCTTCGTTCATGACAGCTATAGTGTCTTAAATGTCTAAAGGTGTATTTAAACCGTGTACTCATGAGAGGAATCATATACATTTACAAATTTCTTATGACAATTATTTGATTATCGATTATTTTTTTCTTAAACCGTTTGTTTACAGGAAAGGAGAAATGTTCTTGCCCTGAATGCATGATTCCTAAAAAAGGCAGTTTTCAACAGATGAGATAAAGGGTCAAGCCTGTTGTGAGACTTTAATTTTGTTTAAATTTTTCATTTTAATTCATTTTCTGTATTTACCCTATTTTTGTAGGGAATGAGTTATACCGTAATGATTTTCACATTGTAAATAAACTTATATACTATATGTAGTATTGTGTATCTTATTTGAATGCTGATTTTATTAAAGCTCCTGTGTTTTCCAATGCACAAAAATACCATATATATTAAGATTAACCTGACTTGATTATTGACTTGAAAATATGATGGTAATACCACACAGTACCACAAAAAATATGACAGTAATACCACACAGTACCACAGAAATATGACAGTAATACCACACAGCACCACAAAAAATATGACAGTAACACTCATTTCATGATCCTAGGAGGGCTTGTGTGTCAGAAAACAGCTTTCATTGTAAAACTTATGTTCCTGTCAGATTTTTGTTTCCTGAAATGGCCGTCGTCAAATTTGCTGAGACCTGTTGAAAACATGAGTTTAACACTTTTTTCATGTTCCACGGATGGCTTGTGTTTCAGAATAAAGCTTTCTTTGCAAAACTCATGTTCCTGTCGGTTTTGTGTTTCCTGAAATGGCCCTGATCAAATTTGCTGAGACCTGTTGAAAACATGACTTTAACACTGATTTCATGTTCCACGGATGGCTTGTGTGTCAGAACACAGCTTTCTTTGCAAAACTCATGTTTACATTTACATTACGCATTTGGCAGACGCTTTTATCCAAAGCGACTTACATTACATTGCACTATACATTTGTAAATTTTGTATAGTAAGCAAATGGGGGTTAGGTGCCTTGCTCAAGGGCACCTCAGCCGTTACCAGCCAGCCCTGAGAATCAAACGAGCAACCTTCTGGTCATGAGTCCAACTCTCTAACCACTGGGCCACGACCGACCATGTTCCTGTCACATTTGTGTTTCCTGACATAGCCCTGAAAAAAAAAGATGAGAACTGTTGAAAACATGACTTTAACACTAATTTCATGTTCCTAGGATGGCTTGTGAGTCAGAATAAAGCTTTCTTTGCAAAACTCATGTTCCTGTCAGTTTTGTGTTTCCTGAAATGGCCCTGGTCAAATATGCTGAGAACTATTAAAAACATGAGTTTAACACTTATGTCATGTTCCTAGGATGGCTTGTGAGTCAGAATAAAGCTTTCTTTGCAAAACTCATGTTCCTGTCAGATTTGTGTTTCCTGACATGGCCCTGATAAAAAAAGATGAGAACTGTTGAAAACATGATTTTAACACTTATGTCATGTTCCTAGGATGGCTTGTGTGTTAGAATACAGCTTTCTTTGCAAAACTCATGTTCCTGTCAGTTTTGTGTTTCCTGAAATGGCCCTGGTCAAATATGCTGAGAACTGTTGAAAACATGAGTTTAACACTTTTTTTATGTTCCTCGGATGGCTTGTGTGTCAGAATAAAGCTTTCTTGGCAAAACTCATGTTCCTGTCAGTTTTGTGTTTCCTGAAATGGCCCTCGTCAAATATGCTGAGAACTGTTGAAAACATGAGTTTAACACTTTTTTCATGTTCCTCGAATGGTGTGAGGGACCAAGAAGCCAAAAATTGGAGGACACCAAACAAAAAAATCCCCCGGGAAGAAATCAAAACCATATTTTTAACAAAATCAACCATATGTAGAAAAACAAAGGTCAACAAATCAAAATTAAACTCAGAGAAGTTAACTGAACAAAAACTGACCCTCAAATGAGACAGCACGCCGGTCCTCTATGCGGACGGACTCCCGAACCGCAAACCCAGGATCTCACACATCTCCCCACACCACGGTAACTTAAACAAACAAACAAAATATTAATAAATGTATTCAGTACAGAAACTAAATTGTGTGCACCCCAATCAGTTAATGTACTGTTGTGTAATAAAATATTTGAATAAAAATAAACCAAGTCTGGAGTCTTGTCATTACCAAACTAAAAAGTATACACTGTTAAATAAATCAATAAATGTTATATGTATTTATGTGCATATAAAAATATATTTGTTGGTGTATAAAAGGGTGAAAGCGAGAGCGAATTACCACTAATAATGTGTGGCCACATCATGGGCCATCACACACTCCCCCCCTTCAGGAATGTCATGGGCACCACGAGAGAGGTAATCCACTGTAAGATTTTCTTTGCCAGGGACATGTCTGATGGTAAACTGGAAGGGTTGCATTGCCAGGTACCAGCAGGTTATTCGGTTATTAGTGTCCTTCATCTTTTGAAGCCATTGTAATGCCTTATGGTCAGTTTCTAGCATAAACTCCCTGCCCAAGAGGTAGTACTTCAGGGAGTCCAGAGCTCACTTCACAGCTAGACATTCCTTCTCCACAATTGAGTAGCGTACTTCTCTGGGGAAGAGTTTGCGACTGATGAATGCAATGGGATGCCGAGAATCGGGAGGACCTTGCAAAAGTACAGCTCCTATGCCCCGATCTGAAGCATCTGTTTGAAGAATAAAGGGCTGATCAAAATCAGGGTTATACAACACAGGGCTTGTACTCAGAGCTGCCCGGATGTCCTCGAAAACTGCCACTGCCTCCTTTGTCCACTGAAGCTGATTGGGAGACCGGGAGCCCACCATATCGGTTAACACTGCAGCCCTGGTAGAGAAATTGGGAATGAATTTGTTGTAAAACCCAGCCATGCCTAGGAAAGAGCGCAGTTGTTTGCGGGTCTGTGGCATAGAGCACTCCTCAATAGCCCGCACCTTCCCCACCTGAGGTCTTAAAAGTCCATTACCAATCACAAAGCCCAAGTACTCAGTCTCGGTCTTGGCAACAGCACACTTTTAGGGGTTAACGGTCAGGCCTGCCTTCTGCAGCCGTCCCAGGAACTCTGGAAGATGTTGCAAGTGTTGGTCCCATGTGTAGCTGTAAATCACGATGTCATCTAGGTAAGCTGCAGTGAACGTTAGCCCCTGTAAAACCTGGTCCATAAGTCTAGCAGGTGCTCCGTGCAAACCAAAAGGAAGCACTTTAAAATGGAACAAACCCTATGGAGTCCTGAATGCAGTCAACTCTCGGGATCGGCGTGTTAATGGGATCTGCCAGTACCCCTTTGAGAGATCAATGGTTGTTAGATATTTACAGTTACCCAGACCCTCAATAAGATCACTTACGCGAGTGGTTGGATAGGAGTCGAATTTGGAAACAGAGTTGAGGTATCGGAAGTCTATGCAAAATCTTAGGGTATGGTCTTTCTTGGGAACCAGGACCACAGGATGACACCATTCACTTTTAGACGGCTCAATGATCCCCAATTTTAACATCAAATCCACTTCTTTCCTCAGACACTCTTGGAGCCTTTCTGGTACCCTATAACTCATTCTCTTTACTTCTGCATCAGGTTTTAACACAATGTCATGCTCTATTAAGGTTGTAAAACCAGGATATTCAGAAAAAACATTTGGTAGGCATAGGCCCCTCACCTCGGACTGCTGTTGCCTTAACAGATGATCCAGATTCACCTTTCCTAGAGAGGGCTGGGGCAGATATTCATCACCACACTCAACCTCCTCCTCCACTTTCTTAATTATCAGGGCTTGAACAATCTTTACTGGGCGGGTAATCCACTGCTTAAGAAGGCTAACATGCAGAATTCGAGCAGAACGGTCCTGACCTGGTCTGACAATTTCATAAGTAGTGGACTTTTTTGATTAGATTAGATTTGATTAGATTTGATTCAACTTTATTGTCATTACACATGTACAAGTACAAGGCAACGAAATGTAGTGCTGGAGAGACCCTGAGCCTCGCGATATGCACGCGCCACCACCGACCAGAAACTCAGAATGGCAGAGCAGACGCCTTGTCCCGCCAGTCATCCACTGAATTCGACCGCTCCGACCCGGAACCTATTCTCTCTCCAGCCGCATTCCTGAACCCCATACAGTGAAACATCGACCAGAAAATAGGAGCGTTACACCTTCCCACTCCACCGGGAGGTCCTGAGGGCCGGATATTCGCACAGCCCACTCTGTTCCGGGAACCGGACACCCAGGCAGCAAGCTAACCCTCTTGCTTCTCTCAGCCCGCTACTGGTGGCCAGGTATGCCTCAGGACATCTTCCGTTTTGTCAAGGGCTGCTCAGTCTGTGCCATCTCCAAGACACCACGATGCCTACCTGAAGGAAAACTGCTGCCTCTCCCCATACCCAACAGACATGAGTTTTGCAAAGAAAGCTTTATTAGTCCCACTTTTTATTAGGTGTTTTTAACAACTATGTACTTACACAGTACTCTATACAATGTACTTACTTTATACCTACATGTTCTTACATTTAAAGTTCCTGCGTGGTCAGTCTGTAGTTACAATATTGTACTTATGTTAGGTTGAACACTGGTAAGTACACACCAAATTACAATAGGTTAGATGTCCAATTGTGTATAATAGTCAAAGGCCTAAGTTAGACATGCTCAGGGTTTACAAACTTTAGGTTTTGGGTTACATGTGTCCAATTGTGTATAATAGTGAAATGCCTTAGTTAGACATGCTTAAGGTTTACAAACATTCAATGTAAGAACAATGTAAGAACAATGTAAGAACATGTAGGTATAAAGTAAGTACATTGTATCAAATACTTAAGTTTATTGTGTAAGTACATAGTTGTATAAAGACATCTAGTATAAAGTGGAACTACACTGAAACATACACCTTCATAATAAACGATTTTTAAGATCATGAGAACGATTATCATTAATATTCCTGTAGCTTATTGCAGTTTTGTAGTGAGGACTTGTCGGGTCCCTGCTTCCTTCTTTCAGCTCTACTACCTGGTCTGGGTACGGACTGCATCTTGCTTGCTATGGTAACCTCAAAACATGGAGAAAAGACAACTGAGAGCAAAATAGTGTTCAACACTCTTTAATGCAGTGTTCCTGGTTCCGGTTGATCTAACTAATGCAGTCTAAATCCATTAGAGGATTTGTATTATAGAAGTGGTGAGTATGCAAGGTTGAAAATATGCGTCTTTAATCTAGATTTAAACTGACAGTGTGTGTTTGCCTCCCGTAGTAAGTAGTACGATTTTAAAGTTAATACGTTGCCTGATAGGTAACCAGTGCAATGCTGAAGGAACCGGGCTAATATGTCCATACTTTTTTGTTTGTGTAAGAACTTACATTTACATTTATTCATTTGGCAGACACCCTTATCCAATGTAACTTACAATTGAGGAAAACAGCAAGCGATTTGTCTAAGTACATTTACATTTATTAATTTGGCAGACGCTTTTATCCAAAGCGACTTACAATTGAGGAAAACAGCAAGCGATTCGTCTAAGTAAGCAATATTCACGAGAGGTGCTAGTAATACAAGGTTTCAAATACAACGTCAAGATAGTATAAGCAAGTATATAGAGAACATTAGAAAAGGAAAAATAGGGGTAAAATGATTTTTTTTTAATTTTTTTATTTTTTTTATTTTTTTTTATGAGACAGTTAAGTGCTCATGGAAGAGGTGGGTCTTCAGCTGTTTTTTGAATTGTGAAATTGATCCAGCAGTCCTGATGGAAACAGGAAGATCATTCCACCAGCCGGGAACAGAGAAAGAAAATGTCCTTGAGATGGATCTCATGCCTCTCTGTGAAGGAACAATGAGGCGCCGCTCGTTTTCAGACCGCAGACTTCTGGAGGGGATGTAGGTCTGTAAGAGAGAGTTGAGGTAGATGGGTGCTGTGTTAGTGGCTGTTCTGTAAGCAAGCACCAGTGCCTTGAACTTAATACGTGCCGCTACTGGGAGCCAGTGTAGAGAGATGAGCAGAGGTGTGACATGTGCTCTCTTGGGCTCATTGAAGACCAGGCGTGCAGCAGCATTCTGGATCATTTGCAGAGGTTTGAAGGCACAGGCTGGGAGACCGGCCAGAAGAGCATTACAATAATCCAGTCTAGAAATGACAAGTGCCTGGACGAGAAGCTGTGTTGCATGTTCTGTTAAGAACGGTCTGATCTTTCTAATGTTGTACAATGCAAACCTGCATGACCGAGTTGTTTTAGTAACGTGATCCTTAAAAGTCAGCTGATCATCCATGATTACCCCAAGATTCCTGACTAACAGCAACATTCACGAGAAGTGCTAGTAATACAAAGTTTTAGATACAACGTTTAAGATAGTATGAGCAAGTATACAGAGAACAATTAGAAAAGGAAAGGAGAACTAGATTTTTTTTAAGAGCGCTTAACTTAATGCATGAATTAGCTTTTCTGCATCTACTAGTGACAGCATATGACATAGTTTGGATATATTCTTAAGGTGAAAAGTTTTACAGGTCTTGGTGACATGGCTTTCAAATTTCAGATTACTGTAGAATAAAATGCCCAGATTCTTTGCTGATGATGAGGGTTTTATGGAATGTGACCTCTGCATTTAACCCAACCAGTGAATAGTGAACACACACACTTCAAGTCATGAACACACATACACCGGGAGCAGTGGGCAGCTATCACTGCAGCGCCCTGGGGCACATCAGTTGTTAGACCTGCTGGTACTGAGAATCGAACCAGCAACCTTCTGGTTACAAATCCGACTCTCTAACCATTAGGCCACAACTGAATAATGAATAGTAATTGAACACTAAATAAAATGACCTTTCACCTGACGATGTCATCTGACTTGGACGTATTTAGTAGTAGTATTTTATAATATCTCCACTATATCTCCATATTTGTTTTTATTAATTGCTCAGCTTTTAGCAGATTATGTTAAGCAAAGCAATTTGAAAGGTATTTCCATTGCAGAAAAGGAGGTATTCATCAGCCAATTGGCAGATGACACAAATCTTTTTTTTTTTTTAAAGAATAGTGACTACATCTAAGGCATCTGGCAATCTAAATATTTCTAAGTGTGAAATATTATCTGTTACAGACTACCGTTCCCTCAATCTGCAATATTCCTGTTAAAGACAAAATATCTTACTTACGAGTTATCATAACCAAAGACCAAACAATACACTGTTCTGAAATCTTAATTCCCATTATTGAAAACCCCCGAAAACAGCTTAATCAATGGCTTCAAAGGGACATTTCTTTAAAGAGTAGGGTACTACTTACTAAAGCTGAGGGTCTGTCTAGATTGTCTTATGCAGCTCTATCATTACATTTAGAAGGTAAAAATTGTAAAATAATAGACCAAATGCATGCTTTTTAATTTTGTTTGGAGGAACCGTGCCAATAATATAAAAAAAACAAATTATGAACACGTATGAAAATGGAGGCTTAAGTATTCTGGACTTTAATACCCTCAACCTTACTTTTAAAATTAATTGGATAAAGTATTTCCTTAAATGTCCCTCAAATGTATGGAATTTCACTCCAATTTTTTTTCTCAACTTGGTGGCTTAAATTTCCTTTCATTATGTAATTATAAGGTGGATAAACTACCTCTACAATTGTCTGAATTCCATAAGCAAATGCTTCTTGCTTGGCCTCTTCTTTACAAGCACAATTTTTCTCCACACTCTTATTTTATATAGAACAATCCAAATACAAAAACAAATCTTTATTTTTTTGAACTGGTATAACAAGCACATTGGGATCTTTTTTAACAAAGATGGTTCATTAATTAACTAGTTTTTTCAGAAATTATATTTTTCTGTCATGCCTAAAGAATTTGCTCTCGTGTTTGTGTAATGTAGAGGGTAACAGGTAGGTAGAGAACACCACAGAGTTGGAATGAGGTTTAATGAACTCACGAGAATGACAGGGAATCTTCAAAACAGGTAATTCCAAAACATATCAGGTAAGTATTTCCAACAGGTAACTCAACATATCAGGTAAGTATTTCCAATAGGTAACTCAATATTCATAGGGAGAGAATCCAACAAGAGACTAAGGTAGGACAAAGTTCTTCGGGTAAGTACATCCAGTAGACAAACGTGCAACACAAGGAACACAAAACCACGGAGACCAAAATCACAGGCAGGTAACAACAAGTTCAGACAATAAGACAGTGAAACCAGCAAACTTAAATAGTGTCCAGTAATCGAGTGCAGGTGGCGATGAAATCAAGATGGCTGCCGGGCTGATAGACTGGAGTGGGGGAACAACGGGCATCCGCGTGTAGCTTCTGTCTGCAGACAGCTTGTTGTGAGCCCCAGACCCTCTCGCTCTCCTGGAACCAGCAGTCCACAGCTGGCACCGATGATGGTTCTCCTGACCAGGGAAACAGGGGTGGTTGGTAACCAAGTACACACTGGAAGGGGGTGAGACCGGTGGAGGACTGTCTTAGGGAGTTTTGTGCGTACTCGGCCCAGGGTAGCAGCGATGCCAGCTGTGCTGATGATCATGGCAATATGACCTTAGGTACCTCCCGACGTCCTGGATCTTTTGCTCAGCCTGGCCATTCGCCTGAGGGTGATATCCAGATGTCAGGCTTACGGTCACCCCAAGAAGTTTGAAGAATGTCTTCCAGACTTGCAAAATGAATTGAGGGTCCGACACTATATCCTCCAGTATGCCGAAGTTCCGGAAGACGTGGATGAATAGAGCTTCAGTGGATTCCAGGGCAGTAGGGAGGCCAGGTAACGGTATGAGTTTGCATGCCTTGGAAAATCTATCAATGTCTACGAGAATGCAGGTGTAGGTGTCGGACAGGTCTGTGAGAAAGTCCACTGCTAGATGGGACCAGGGTCTGTTGGGTATGGGGAGAGGCAGCAGTTTTCCTTCAGGTAGGCATCGTGGTGTCTTGGAGATGGCACAGACTGAGCAGCCCTTGACAAAACGGAAGACGTCCTGAGGCATACCTGGCTACCAGTACCGGGCTGAGAGAAGCGGGCCTGTCTGGAGTTGAGTCTTCTGACTTCTTTGATGTATGCCAGATTATGGTGATCTGTGAGAACAATGAAGAGGTGTTTTGCTCCCAGTTTGATAGCCAGAAGTTTCTGATCCATACTCGGATGAGATTGTATGTGCTGCTTAGATCCAAATTGGTGAATATGGTCACACGGAGCATTGGTGTTTTTATGGCAAAAGATATGAGGCTGTTTTCTGTAGTAGAAAATGAAGGATTTCAGCTACTGGTCAAGACACTGGAACCCAGATATACAATTCCATCAAGCCCCTACTTAAGCCAGACTGTCGTGCCAACGCTTTACAGAGAAACCAAATCTAAGGTGGTTGAGACTCTCAGTTAGGCAGACAGCGTGTCAATTATAAGTAATAGCTGGACTTCCAGGGCTACACAGAGTTATGTTACAGTCACAGCCCATGTGACAACAACCACCTGCTGGAGTGCACTGCCTTAGACCCCAGATTCCGGGCTCTGCTACATCTAGAGAAAAACCAGCTCGAAGATATATTTCACAGACTTAAAGAGAAAGCTGTGCTGTTGCAGAACCAGGTATTGTTTATTTTACCCTCTCTTTCTCCAAATTTGTATGTGTGGATTTTTAATAATTTGCTGCTGATTATTATTGCATATTTAAAATTGCATTCTATCTCAGTTGTAAGTGTATTGTAATGATTCAAATATATTTTTTTTACTATAACCATGTGAACCTCCTTTCACTATTGTACTATATAATCAGTCTCACTACAGACCTGTTGCCCTGACATTTGTGGTCATGAAGTCGTTTGAGAGACTGATGCTGGCCCAGCTAAAGAACATCACTGGATCCTTGCTAGACCCTCTTCAGTTTGCTTATCGGGCAAACAGGTCAGTGGATGATGCAGTCAACATGGGGCTGCATTTTATCCTGCAACACCTTGAAAGACCAAGGACATATGCCAGGATTCTGTTTGTGGACTTCAACTCAGCCTTTAATACAATCATACCAAACATCCTTCAGACTAAACTCACTCAGCTCTCTGTACCCACCTCCACCTGTCAGTGGATTACTAACTTCCTCACGGACAGACAACAGCTAGTGAGGATGGAAAATTTCACATCCAGCACCCTCACCATCAGCACTGGAGCTCCTCAGGGCTGTGTTCTGTCTCCATTGCTCTTCTCCCTGTACACCTTCTCCAAAAAACTACAAACAATTCTTCTTCAGTAAATTTTCTTTTATTAATTACATTCCTGAGTCTGTCTTCATTCATCACAACTGGTGATGAATGCCACCTCCCTGCAGCAGAGGAGCCTACGGACCAGACAGATCACGCAGGAGCTGAGCACACACAACCTCCTCCCAAAAAACTGCACTGGAGGATCTTCTTGGAGGGACTTTTGTTGAACCAGCTGCAGCTGCACTGCCTCTCAGTCAGATTGATGCAGAAATGAATAAAGACAGAGCTGAAACATCCATTTCCCTTAACAGCTGCCCACTCAAGTGGTGGAAAGAGAAGGCTAGAATGTACCCACTGCTCTTTGGTCTAGCAAAAGCATATCTCTCCACACCAGCCACCTCAGTCCCTAGTGAAAGGGTTTTTTCATCAGCAGGGGACATGGTAAATGTGCAGAGATCTCAGCTTATGCCGGAAAATGTGGATATGCTGATCTTTCTTAAAAAATCAGCATCAGCTTTCTTATTTGTGCTAGGAAAAGCACAGTCTTTGTTCATAAAAAAAAAGACAGGAGGAAAAAGCACTTTTAAGTTGTATTATTCATTTTTGATTTAATTTTGGAATTTAAAATTGCTATTTTGTTTTGTTATTTGATATAAAGCATTTTTATTTTACAAAAAAATGAGCAGTATTTTTTTTGTTGAGAAATAATAAAGGGCACTTGTTTATTTTTATTTTGTCAACTCATTCAGTAAAAAAATGAATCGTGACCAATCGTATCGTGAGATCTGTATCATGAATCACATCCCATCGCGGGTTGAGTGAATCGTGACATCCCTAGGTCCGATAGTCAATACAGGATCGCAGGCCCCCGTCCTTTCCCACAAGGCAGAAACTGGACGCGGCAGTGGAAGTAGATGGCCGGATGAACTTCTGCTTCAGAGCTTTCTCAACATACTCCTCCATCGCCCTATGTCACTACATCACCGTGTGACAAACGGAAGACGGCAGCTGGTGTTTGGACTGTACTCACCGTGGGTCAGGCTGGACGGATGGAGCATGTGGCGAGGTGATGCCCTGGTTCCCCACAGTACAGGCAGAGATGGTTTCTAAGTCTGCGGGTCCACTCGGTGGGTGTCAAGCGGTACCGGTCGACTTGCATCGGTTCGGGTACTGGAGGGGAGTTGACGGCTGCGGATTGGGTTGTGGGAGGACTGACAGTGGGTTGAGGCAGAACACAAGCCGATAGACGTTGAGAAATCCGTACTGACTACTGTAGAAGAACTTCCAGTCCGACGGTGTCGTCAAAGATAGCCATCTGGGCTCGTACACGAGAATCCAGGCCCTATCAGTAAACCGCCATAAGTGCGGCTTCATCCCATCCACTAGTTGCGGTGAGGGTCCAGAACTGTAGGGCATACTCTGCCACAGTAGACTGGCCCTGTCATAGACGAAGTAGGCGGTCGTGGACGGAGAGTTAATCAGCGGCCTGGCCGAACACCCCATGGAAGTGTTCCAAGAACGTCTTCAGCTCCGTAATCAAAAGACCACCCGCGCTCCAGGTGGCTTGTGCCCAGCAGAGAGCCTGACCGTTCAGGAGTGAGATACAATACAAATTTTATTTATCTAGAACATTTAAAAACAACTGGTGTTGACCAAAGTGCTTTACAAAAGCCAAACATTAAGACAGGAAAAGACAGTGAAAACCGAAAAAATTAAAGCTAAAAATTAAATAAAAAGAGTGCTAGAATCAGAAATGATTAGATACTGATGAAAATCAAGGGATATTAAAAGCAATTGAGAAAAAAAATACGTTTTCAAAGCAACTTTAAAATGAGACACAGTTTGGGCAGATCTGATGTAGGCCGGGAGGCTGTTCCATAACTTGGGGCCGACAATCGAGAAAGCATGATCTCTCCTGTTCTTGAGTCTAGTTCTAGGAACAGTTAATAGATCAGAATCACCTGATCTAAGTGATCTTAACTGTGAGGGCAAATTAAGTAATTCAGATAGGTACTGTGGGGCCTGGTTCCGCAAAGACTTAAAAACGAATAAAACTTTAAAATCGATTCTGTGTACTGGGCCAAGTATAGAGCCCTGAGGGACACCAGAGCCCAGTTGTATTTTGGACGAGGACTGTTGGCCAATGAGGACAGAATAACTCCTATTGGTTAAATATGAACAGAACTGTAAGGAACCAAGGGCCTAAAGAAAGGAACCACCAAGTCTTGCCATAAGTTTGAGACTTTTATTTAGCCCCAGACAAAGGAATCCACTTAAACTGGTTGCAACCCCCGACAAACCCAAAAAACACAGCTTATTAAAGAAAGGATGGGCCCATTATAACATAAGTGGGAAAACAAAAACATATTACATTTAACACCCAACATTAATCAAATCAAACCAAACACATACATATTAAAATCACAAAAATGGGGAAAAGCAAAACAGCCCCCATAACATGAACATACAAATAAAAAGTGAAACTAATCAAATACCCCTTCTCCTACTCCCCCTACGCCATCTCAAACAATGGTACAGCCATGCGGAACCAATATTATTCAAATTCTCCGTTCCTGCCCGGACTCCGCTCTTTGTCCCTCCAGACGCCGCTCCTGATTGTCAATTCCAGACGACGCCACTCACACCTCCGGTAAAATTTAACCTCGAAACAAAATCCATGTATAAATAACCAATACAACGCAACTAATTTGTGTGCACCCAAATCAGCAACGATGTCAAAAAATATAACCTATGTAAAATGAACAGAAAATAAAAAAAAGTTAATGTGTATCAATTGTTTGTGCTGTGTTATTTATTATCAACAAAAATCTGAATAACTAAATACAACAGATTATCTAAATATGTCTGCAAGTGTATCGGTATCAAGCCCGGTATCAGTGGTGAGCATTACATCGTTCAAGACTATTAAGAGAGCTGATTCAGTGCTGCGACAAGCTTAAAAACCAAACTGGAATTTCTCATGGATGTTATTTTCATTCAAAAAAGACAGAAATTGACTTTAAACTGCTTTTTCTAGAATTTTTGAGAGAAAAGGCAAATTTAAAACAGGATGGAAGTTGCTCAGCAGCGTAGGATCCAGATTAGTTTTTTTAAGATGAGGTAAAACCAAAGCATGTTTGAGACAGTCAGGTACGGTCCCAGTGTAAAAGCATTTGCTGATAAAAGACAGCAAGTCAGGACCAATGGCTTGAAAAACCTGCTTAAGGAAATGCGTTGGAATCACATCCTGAGGACAGTTAGTAGGTTTTAAATTTGTGATAATCTCATTTAGGAAGAGACTTATCGTATCCGGTGAGAATCACACGCAGGTAGGACAAATTTCTTCGGGTGAGTACATCCAGTAGACAAACGTGCAACACAAGGGAACAAAACCACAGAGACCAAAAACACAGGCAGGTAACAACAAGATCGTGAAACCAGCAAACTTAAATAGTGTCCAGTAATCGAGTGCAGGTGGCAATGAAATCAAGATGGCTGCCGGAGTGAGGTGCATGATGGGGAGTGTAGTCCGTTAAAAGTCCAGTGATAGGGATCGGAAGAAACGTGGGCCGAGCGCTGATGTAGGGGTCGTGGTCGGAGGTGGCCGTGTAGACCTTACAGTTTGATGCTATTCCTTCAGGAGTTTTTTTGTTATATAAAAGCCTGGGAAGATGCATACGTAACGTGCCGCCTCTTTGTAATCCTATTCAAACTGGCAAAACTTGCCTTAATTCACAATCAAATAAACAGATTCGTACCTCGTTTCAAAAAGATATAATCTCAACGCCTTACATAATCCATTATTGGAACTATGTGAATGTAGATTGGAAGAAAGTCTGGCTATTGCCTTATAAATATTTGATGGTG
Organism: Oreonectes daqikongensis; assembly: GCA_026939265.1. Lineage (NCBI taxonomy): Eukaryota > Metazoa > Chordata > Actinopteri > Cypriniformes > Nemacheilidae > Oreonectes > Oreonectes daqikongensis. The sequence goes on from JAOTQM010000138.1 coordinate 49,212, forward strand.
AATAAGGTCAGAGATGTGTCATTTAAGCTTCTCCACAGATTCTATCCAGCAAACAGCGAATTCAAAAATTATTACAATATTTACAGTTTTCAAAACAAGGCTTTAAGGCTTATTCTGATTTACTCATCCTCCGAATTATACTTATCAATGCTGTTTTTATTATCATTATCATTTAAACAAACGAATACATTCAGAAAAGGGTTGAACAGAATTATATTTATATGACAAAACAATTTTTTTCTACAACAGCAAAATTCCCAGCAGCCCCCTCAACATCAGCTGCTTCCTGTAAGTTTTGTCAGCCCACAGTGTTTTAAAGCATATTACCTACAATATTACAATACAATGACATGATACAGTAGACATGTTTATTTTGAATAGTGACCATGTCCTACACAGTTTACTATAACAACTGTTATTTTCTATAACAGAGAGGAAAACTTAAAGGGGCAGTTCACCCAAAAAATATATCATGATTTACTCACCCTCAGATTCTTTCAAACCTGTATAAATTTATTTGTTCTGCTAAACACAAAGGAATATATTTGGAAGAATGTCAGTAACCAGTCGTGGCCCAGTGGTTAGAGAGTTGGACTCATGATCAGAAGGTTGCTGGTTCGATTCTCAGGGCTGGTGGGTAACGGCTGAGGTGCCCTTGAGCAAGGCACCTAACCCCCACTTGCTTACTATACAAAATGTACAAATGTATAGTACAATGTAATGTAAGTCACTTTGGATAAATGCGTCTGCCAATGCGTAAATGTAACCAAACAGATCTCATCTCCCATAGTATTTATTTTCCCTACTACACTCTAAAAATGGCTGGGTTATTTTTTAACCCAGCCTGTATTTAATGAGTTGATTTGCTGCATGTGTGGTTTCTTAATGTAATAAGTGGTGTAATTCATAATGTCATTTTTTTGTCTAGTCAGTAAATCAAATGGATGCTTTTGTCAGAGAAAAACTCATCCAGTGGCAGTTACCCAGTCTTATTGACAAGATTAAAGGTAAGTTTGTGTTTATTATATAATCTTAAAAGTTATATGCATGTGTCTTCTACTTCGTGACAAATTTTGTTTTGTTTCCTTCTTCACGCTGCTGGTGTAGTCACCGGAACTTATGACACACCCATGAACCATGTCCAACCCTCTAGACTCATGCACGCGCGACAGACGGCAAACGGAAGTTAGACATTAGCGTAAATATTGATGTAAATATGAACATTTCCTTTAAACAAACGCATCGATTCGCTTCAGAAGAACTTTTAGATGATGGAGCCGTGTCGAGCAGTTCTTAGATCGATGGATGTACTTTCTGGAGCTTCAAAAAGTCATTCTCCATTCACTCTCATTCTACCGCTTGGAAGTAAAATGATACATGGGATTATAACTTCATACATGGCATTATGCTTCAAGAAGATAAACATATTCGGTTAGGATGCCTTCAGGGTGAGAAAAACATGGGAAAATTTTGATTTAATGGTGAAATATTGCTTTAATGTTTTAATTGGTTCAGAATTTAAATTTGACTGATTCATGAATGATCTATACTAATGTTTGATATTAGCCATATTTGTATTGATTTAGTTATTTTTATTAATTGACATTTGTTGCTAGTGCATATTGTGGAGAATGTTTATTATTTATTTATAATGTTATTTATAATGCTTGTTAATGTTTGATATGAAACATTTTTATTTATCATAATTTAACTATTTTATTTTATTTTAAGCAAATCTGTAAATATTACTGTTACTGACTCTAAAAGTTTAAATTTTTAACAATTATTTTATAGTAAAATAAAAATGAATTTAAAAAAAATAAATGTCAATTGTCTTGATTAACAATGAAGCAAATTAAAGAATTTAACAATAACCCATCAATAACCCATAAAGAAATTAAGAATAACCCATCAAGAATAACCCAGAATTAAACACATGAATAGTGAAAATGACTACATTTTGGGTTTTTTCAATAACCCAGCATGCTGGGTTAAACTGTGCAACCCAGTGTGCTGGGTTACTTTAGGGTTGGGTTTATGTGTTCTGTCCAATATTTACCCAGCGCTGGGTTGTCAATTGGGTTGTTTTTAACCCAGCCATTTTTAGAGTGTATGGCAGTAAATGGTGAACTATCCGTTTAAGGTTTGGGCAACTTAATTCACTTCAGTTTCTAATCCCAGACTTATTAATAGGTGCAAATACAATAGTTTTAAACTTTTAAACATTAGAATGATCTTTTCTGTCCTGTTTCTTTTTCAAAACGGAGAAATTGGGGGCAGTTGTGGCCTAATGGTTAGAGATGGTTCAATTCCCAGTACCGGCAGGTAACAACTGACGTGCCTTTGAGCAAGGCACCTTACCCCCGTTTGCTCCCCGGGCGCTGCAGTGATAGCTGCCCACTGCTCCTGGTGTATGTGTGTTCACGACTTGAAGTGTGTGTGTTCACTATTCACTGGTTGGGTTAAATGCAGAGGTCACATTTCGGGTATGGGTCACGATATCTGACAAATAGGTCACTTTCACTTTCAAAACTGCATCATGGCATTTGCTGCTGTATCAATACAGAAGCATCCGTAATGATACGTGTATCAGCAATACTTTGAGCACCTAACCTGCCAAAGGTCTCTGCACAGCCCTGCTAATGACAGTGATGAGTTAATAATACTAAGCAAAGTATCTATAATTTCAGGTAGCATCTCTTTCAGTAAACTAGCAGGAATATGATCTAGCATGCATGTTGTTGATTTAGACTAGAGGATCTAATAACTTTAGACAATTCATCCTTACCCATAATAGAAAATAATTGTATTTGCTACTTAGGGGAGCTGCAATTCGTTGTCTGATCTGCTTGTGCAGCCTCCGGTAAATAAATATTCTACGTCACCTTTACTTAAACTATGATGAAGATATTCACAATTTATTACAACATGTCAATAACTGCAATATTTTTTTATTTTAGGGACTTGTGGTTTTATGTAACATATTTTTAAAATATAATTTATTATATTAAATTTTAATATAATACATTTTAATTTATTATTAATTTTGATATATTTTCTCTCTAATAATTTCTTAAAAATCAGTATTGCAGGTTAAAGTGTAGGCAGGTAAAAATCTGTTGGGAGAAACATGCACTGCCGTGGTGCAACCCTTAAATGGCTTTAACATTACATCTTTTTAAATAGATACATAATGTTGATTTGAAGTTTCACTTTTTGCAGTGTGATAAGTCAAAAATAGACATTATTTAAAAAAAAATTTAAAAAAGTATTTTGTAATTCGTTATTTGATTAAAAATGTAGTTCTGTCATGACAACTCTCTGAGGGTTTAGCATTGAAGAGTACATGACATATATGTTGTTTTTTGCATTCTTAACGCCATTCCAGCATTCTAAGGCTATATTCATGGCGAGAACTAGTCACTCTATACACACACACACACACACACACACACACACACACACGTTGATACTATACACAATTCTTCTCTATACATGAGTCGGGGGGAAAAATTTGAATTAACATCTCAATTAACCTATCATAACAACAATATTTGAAACCGAGTACATGACATATAAATGTATTTGGTCTTGGTAGAATAGATCTGCTACGCTGCTGCGGCGGAGCAAGTACAGAGACTTGCTACTGCCAATACATCCCCTACATGCTGCTGTGAGCATGTAAGAAATGCTGCTGCTGCACATATAACATATATAATAACCCCTGTATAGCATACATGATCACCTTGTAACTTTCTATCATTAAAAATATAAATAATAATAAAAACAGGAATCAAAAATCACTTTAGATTTTTTTGATGAAGGAAAAAGATTTAACGTATTTAAAGTTTAAGTCACCAGACTACAACTGGCTTAATCTAAACAAGTTCACCCTATAAAATCTAGTCTCAAAGGTGATGAAACAACTGATGAGAGTGATATCTTAATATTTAGCTGCCAAAATGTGTTAAAGAATGACTGCATTTTTAACATTGTATCATAGTTATATATAGGGACATGTTTACTTGACACTATTTCAGGTTACACTGTATTAGCATTATTCAAATGTATATTTTGTATTTTTATCTACATTTTCACAAATACATTTCATGAATTCACTTCCTGCATATTTCTTCTTCTTCAGGGCAAGATAAGTCGTAAACATTAGTCCAGCAGCACTTTCAGATTTATTTGATTAATTAATTGTTACATATATAATTATATCCTAAAGATATTCGGTTAATATTTTGACTCCGTTATGAATGTTCTGTTGTTTGTATTTTGTTCATTTTGTTGTGTTGAAACACTGAAAAAGAAAGTTCTTCTGGACCAGCATTGTTTTTGTCACAAAGTAAAATGAAAATAGGGAACATCACTGATGAGTTTAAGGAATCTGCAAAAAGTGAACACACTCAGACCACATAAATTCTAATTCATGAAGAATTAAAAACATTCGGTCTTCTGACCACTAATATAGACAAAACTTTGCATGTTCCCTCAGGTGCTGGTCCTAGTCCTAGTGCTGAAGTTATGAAACAACAAGCCACTGCGTTTATAAAATTTAATGACAAAACTTTAAATGCTTGAACAAGCCATTTTGGTCCAAAAATCTCTTTAGACATACAGAAATGAACCATGCCAATGCCATGTAAGTGGTATACGTACCAAGAAATTATTCTTTGTGGTTGAGTGATACTTGTTTAACACCAGAGTAAATCATTCTTGTGGTTGTTGTTAGTATGCCATAGTCCAATGAACACATACAGGATGTACTATTACATCTGTGTCAAAAAGTTATTTTAGGTATTTTATCTAAGCTAATTCTGTCACCGTATACCACAGTATATATGTTTCACATGCAGAGATAGCCTTACGTCCATTTTGGGATGATGTCATTGACATTTTCTATGCAGTATACCAGGATCATTCAAATTCTAACTTATCAAATTAATATATTTGAACATTACAATTGCAAATTACATCTCAAATAAGCAAGAGCATACAAAAATGTTAAGATTTTAAGAGTTTTTTCTTTTTTTTACAGAAAACACAAAATCTACTGTATCACACAAATATATCAAATCATTAAAACATTTTCTTAAATGTTTTAAGCAGGAAGCATAAAGCAGCTCTACATGCCATCAAGAAACATCACTTTCATGTACACATGACTGTATGATGAGCTGAGGTCAACGAGCCATGAGTCGGTGTCTGCTGATCTGCTCCACCAACCTGTGATACTCTGCTAGTTTATCTCTGAGATTCTTGTACATCTGTGAACAGAGAAGACAGAGAACATTACAAAGCCGCAAATTGTCATATACATTCTTCCCTTCATCTCATCTCATCAAAATGTCAAAACTTAAATATTTACCAGTACACCCAAAGGGAGCAGCAAAAGGCACCCAGGAAAAAATAAATGATTGGGAAACCTATAGGGCTCTTTAGGCTTGACTTTATTTCAAATAATCGTAAAGACTCCGTTACACTGTGTTTCTGTTGCATGAAACATGAAAGACATTTTTTTTATTGGTTATACAAAACAGACGGTTATTGGTTAGTTAGATAAATGCGGAACAGGTATGTTTTGAGTTGTGAAGGATGCTGCAGCTTTGGTGGAGGCTGCAGTTTATAACATCACAGAGGAACCCAATACAGTTTTTGCAAGCGATTTGGTGCCTCGTTGTGATGGAACAACCAAGCGTCACTCATTTTCAGACCGAAGATGACAAGAAGGGATGTAGACATGGAGCAGTGAGTCAAGGTAAACCGCTACCGTTACCGTTCTGAAGGCAAGTGTCAGCGATTTAAACTCGATGCAGGGGGCAACTGCCAGTCAATGAAGTGAGATCAGGAGGGGTGTTACATGGTTCTTTTGCGCCTCTCTCTCGCGCTCGCTTGCTCTCTAAAAACTGCAAATAGGTTCAAGCTACGGCTTTAGTTCTATTAAATTAGCATCCTATTAGAAATTAGCGCATTCCTGGACAAATACCTTACAAATGTCTTGACAGCAACAGAGTAATTTTGTCAACGAAGACGACGACGAAAAATATTTGTTAGCGAGAATTTTCTGTGACTTGAGACGTTGACAAGCTAAAACTAATATCTGATGATATCTGAAAACTATGATGAATTTATGCCGTGTCTTTGTTAACGAGACGAGACAGGACTAGAATGTAATTTGAGGACATTTAAAAAATACCTAACTGTCTTGTCTTTCAAGATGCATGTCCCTGTTATTGGACTGCGATTGGGGCGTTGTTATTTATTTTCAGTATGGCAGCCGCAATGGACGGGTAGGCCTCCAAAACGCGAACTAGCAGCTACAAGAAGGGCCTCAGCACCTGAAGATTTAGAGATAGCGTGACCAGACCTCCCGTTTTCCCGGGAGTTACAATTTGTTGTTTATTAACTTAAAGTTAGTAACACCAGAAGCTCTCTCACGTGCACACGTGCTCAAGTTCAAAGACAGTCAATGTCAGTTGTCAAATACACACACAAGATGTCAAAATGTGCTTTTTGTGGAGTAAAAATGGATGAATGTGGATAAATACAGTCGGTATTAATGGCTTAAGTAAAGGTAAACAGGTTTGTGAAAACGGGATGTGCCTCAATATATTACATGCATGCATGCCTTCGGTCTTAAGAGGCAGCAGCCTGATTAAATACCTGTCTCTGTCACTATTGTTAAACAACAAAAGATGTTAAATAATTGTATACACGTTAAGTAAACATACTGTATTATTTCAATACTGTTTATTAGGGGCCAAGCCCCATGTGGGCTATGGCCACTACAGCTTTTGTTGGCCAATGGGAGTTCTTAACCAATGGGAGCTTTTGTTGGCCAATGGGAGTTCTTAACCAATGGGAGCTTTTGTTGGCCAATGGGAGTTCTTAACCAATGGGAGTCTATGGCAGCCCTATGAATCATAGGTAGGAAAATGGTGAAATTTGGCACACTCGTAGTGGTGGTCCTTAACAGTCATGTGACCATTTATGGGGTCTCTAGCACTCTATAACACCACCAGCAGTCCAAAAATGCACTTTTTAAACGTCTGAAACTTGAACCCATTTATCTACAGAAATTATATTCGGCCCATGTCATACACTCGACATGCTCTTCGCAATCCATGCCTTACATAAAGACTCTGCCCATTACACTAGTGGCCATCTTGAAAAGTACAGTATTGCGTTTTTTAATTTCAAGTCCTAGAAATTGTGATCAATTGTTATGGAAATTGGCAGAGATGATATTTGACATATATTATATTATATGGCGGCACGTGCACATCGCGAGGCTCAGGGTCTCTCCAGTTTTTGCATTTATGCAGTGTTTATCTTGCTCATCTGGGGTCTGTTCATGCAGAACAGGTGTGCCTTAACATCGTACACCCGGCATGAGTTGTTGGATATTGGTTTGCGCATTCCCGTAAGTTTTATCGGCAATCTTCGACTTGTTCCTGAGATCGCCAGAACACGCGATGCTACGCACTCTACATGGCCGGGTGGAAGTGCTCGTCGGCAGCGTCGAGATCGTAAACAAGGGCGGGGGAAGCGCGGAGGGCTAAGCTAAAGCTAACACCGCTCCGGCTCTCTTTACCCAGCATTTTTCTAGCTAATGTACGGTCATTGGTGAACAAAATGGATGAGATTCGACTCTGCATCATCCACAGCAAAAGACTTTTGAACTGCAATGTCATGATCTTCACTAAAACATGGCTAAACAGCGGCATACCGGACAATGCTATTGAGCTAGCGGGACACCACACACTTCGGGCAGATAGGACGGCAGATGAATCCGGTAAGACCAGAGGCGGAGGATTGTGCATTTACATTAACAAAGCTTGGTGCACGAACTCTGTTATTGTTGGGAGACACTGCTCAGCTAACCCAGTGTTTCTCTTGGTTAAATGTTTTATCTGCCACGGGAGTTCACTTCCACTATTATAATGGCAGCTTACATTCCTCTGGATGCTGATGCCAAGCTTGCTATGAACGAACTTCATGAGGCCATTAGTAAACAACAGACTGCTCACCCGGAGTCTGCATTTATTGTTGCGGGAGATTTTAATCACTCAAACTTAAAGGCAGTGCTCCCCAAATTTCACCAGCATGTTTCCTGTCACACCAGAAGAAACAAAACTTTAGGCCATGTCTACAAACATGGCTGAAGCTTAAGCCGTGACCCCCCTCCCCCACCTGGGTCAATCTGATCACCTTTCTTTGTTCCAAGTATTCACCCCTCATCAAACGTGTGAAGCCATCAGTGAGGACCATCAAAATGTGGCCTGCGGGGGCAGACTCCACACTCCAGGACAGGTTTCAAGACACAGAATGTAGTATGTTTGCTTCTCAGGCTACCTGTGGCTTTCATATGGACATAGACAGTTACACCTCCTCTGTAACTGCAGGCACTGCAGCGGGTGGTGAAAACCGCCCAGCGCATCACAGGGACTCCCCTTTCAGCCATTGAGGACATCCAGAGGAAACGCTGTCTGCGTCGAGCTCGCAGCATTCTTAAGGAGTCCTCTCACCCTGCCCACAGACTGTTTTCTCTCCTGCCTTCCGGCAGGCGCCTCAGATGCCTCCAGACAAAGACCAGCAGACTGAGAAACAGCTTTTTTCCCCAGAGCTGTCTGCCTATTGAACTCTACCCCCCCGCTGATTCCACAACCCCCTCAATATACCTCTAACTTAATGCTGCTATATTGTTTTGTTTATTGCACTACAGGCCTGTCAAGTGCACGACTGGACTGTCTACACATGTACTACATGTTTACTTGCTCTACAGGACTATTTATACATATACCCCATCATTTGCACTCCAGTACTATGTACTGAACACTGCAAAATTTGTACATATCCATCAGTAAATTTCTGTTTATAGTAAATAGCCATCTGTATATAATGTTCATAGTACATTCCCACTTGTAAATTGCTTCATAATTTTGATTTATCCTGTATTTATTGTATGACATATCGGCACCACATTTGGTACGTGTCATTGAATTATTGTCCTGAACATACCCGTGCGGTTTCGAGACAGCGCCACCTAGCGTTCATAAGATATGACACTTCTTATAAATTTGCTTAGTACTCTTGAACGCTTTGTCTAAAATTAATTTTCTGACTGTCATTATTTGTCCTAGTCCGTACTGATTCTATTGATGCCTCATTTGTCATTTTCTAACATTCCCTTCCTAACTTATTATAAATCGTACGAAAAACTATTTCTTCGCCGCTCATTTGACAAAAGTGGTCTATTTTGTTTCAAGCTCTGCTTGTATGATCTTTGGACCAAGCCGCACAGAAATAGACAAACTAATATTTTTTTTTCCGAGGCAAGTTCTTGAGAAATAACTTTTTCAAAGTTGACCGTGCCTGTGACATTGTCTCTTTTTTGTATTAAACTATTCTGACTGGATGTAACGATTTGTTCATTACTATGCAATTGTATCCTCTCAAGTTCATTCCCACTTATGCTATCTGTTTGTCTGTTTGCTATCTGTGCTTGCTGCGTCTGCTGGGCTTGGCCCCGTGGTGCTGCTTGCAGCTCTTGTTGAATTTGTATCTTTATTATATTTAGGTTGCTAATTTTTTCACTACTGTAAAGGCTTAGTTGACCCAAACATTAAAAATTGTCATCATTTTTTCATGTTGTACCAAATCCTGCAAAGAGCCATGTCAATACAACCTACTACCTTAATTCAAATTTCTCACAAGCTTAATTGATTTGGTCTATAGAGAGAAGAATTATGACAATTTTTGTTTAAAGACTACATATAAAATGAATACCCAAATTAATGTTGGTAACTGCAGTTTTAACTAAAAGTAATGATTAAAACTTAACAAAAATGCAATAACTTTTCATTGAATAAAACTAGACTAAAACTATAAAAGACAAAAATAACTAAAATGTGACAAACTATTAAGTATTGTCGGTTAAGTATGGGCTGGAGCAGGACTTGACATCACGCGATAAGGTTTTAAAATTATATTACATAAAATTACACATTTAGTTATTTGTTTTATAAGTGATTAAACGTATTAATCAAGAAATAAATGTTTCACCTTTTCATTGATCTGACTTTCACTGAGACTTCTTAACAGCTGATCAATAGACGTGTAGGGCAGCCACACCAGAGACGCTGTAGCTGAGAGCGGTCGCTGTCAGGGGACAAATTTGCCATGGAATCATCTCTTTCGGAATCAATAACAGCAAAAGAAAAACCTCTAAAACAATCAAAACTTTATACCTCTATGCCGAAATACTGATGTCCCTTTCCGAGCATTGCGTCAACATACTCCAGCACAAGCTCAGACGCTGACTGTAGTTGGTCATAGTTCAGATAGAGACGCAGAAGAGCTGCAGCATCTATGACCTAAAGAAAAGCACAGCCCGATATTACACATTAGCAATGTCCCACATCACTCCCTATGGCCTTATATAGTGCACTATTTAAAGGGTACCTCTGTCCAAAAATGAAATTCTGTCATTAATTACTCACCCTCACGTAGTTAAACATCCACAGGTCCTCCGTTTTTCCCCAAAACGCAAATTAGTGGAGTTTAGAAAGCTTTCTGACTCCTCCATAGATGGCAACGCAACCAAACTTCAAAGCGCTGAAAGTGCCTAAATACATGGTAAAATAGTCCAAATAGACTCCGGTGGTTCAGTATTAATTAATATAATGGCACAAAAAGTATCCTCGTCGCATAATATTAATTAATACTGAACCACCGGAGACTTTAAGCGCTTTAAAGTTTGGTTGCGGTGCCATCTATGGAGGAGTCAGAAAGCTTTCAAAACTCCACTAATTTGCGTTTTGGGGGAAAATGGAGGACCTATGGATGTTTAACTAATTGAGGGTGAATAATTAATGACAGAATTTTCATTTTTGGGCGGAGGTACCCTTTAAGGGAACCGCAATTAACATATTTGTAATGGAAAAACAAAACACAGGAAGTGTTGCTATTTTGTGTCTTTGCATCTCATGTTAGTATGTCCATGTGTGCGAGGATATGAACACTAAAGAATAAAAATCTAAATCTGTCTTTCTCACCTTGTGAGCATTAACCAGCCAGTCAGGCGGCGATACACTGTGGGACAGTAGCTTGCTGATAACACAGCGATGATACTCCGCATTCTGTGAGGGATGATTCTCCAAGTAATAGGCTAAAAGACGCCAAGCTTCATCTGTCACACTGTGTGGTGATTTAAACAGCTGAGTTTATTCAAACAGCAGAGTTTATAAAAACATGAGCAGAGAGTCATTTTACAAACCTGGATTCTTTGGTAGTGATTACAGATGGCAGCTGATTGGCCGCAAGCCAGTTCCACGCCTCTGTCTGGTCCTGATCTCCTTTATACTGTAGGTTGATACACCTACAAAGAAATCCATACAGGGACACATCAGGCCTGCTCCACAGATCTGAAAAAATGGTGATTCTGAATAGAGAAATCTGAACATACTTAAAAGTTAGTCCCTCAAAGATGGGTGTCAGAGATAAGTTAAAGGTTTGACACAGCATTAGAGCCGTGTCAAAAAGTCCCGTTTGGACCAACAGTGTCACCATCTCTGGTGAAGATGCCCCTCCTGTAACAGAAATAACATCAGAATAAACTTTTACTATTTACAGTACAAGAACTTTATCACAATTGAGACAGTATGCTCTAGTGCAAGATTAAGAGAATAAAAGCATTGCAAAATAATTTACATTGAGTTTTATTTAGGGCTGGGCCGATCCAATATTCAGTATTAATATTAGTCCGATACTGGGGATATTGAGTGGATAGGATATTGTAAAATTCGGGGAGTACAATACGATCCGATACCATCACGTACCTTAACTGTCATAGCAACATGCCGTATATAGCGACATGAGGTAAAGCACGGCGAGTAGAAACCGTAGCTAAAACGTGAGTGAGAGATTAGACCAATGATCCCTTTCAACTGCATGCTCATTGAAAGTCCCGCGCATGCAGTGCAATTTTAGGCTGCGCAGCACACAAAAGCGTAATATTACCTACAAGGCAAAAGTCCATTTATGAAGCAGCAGCGTTTACCTCTACGTCAGCTTAAGAAACAGGTATCAAGTATGTTTGTCTTTTAGGCTGTAATTTCAGAAAGCACAAGTCTTTCCCCCTCTCTTCTGTTAAGTTCAGGGTGCATTTACAATGGCATGTAAATAGTGTTTTTTCATATATTTCTGAACTTTGACAGTTGTTTAAAGCTATTTAACAGTTATTAGTCATGCCACAAAAACAGTTTCTTCCCATCTGCAACTGGACTCATAAACAATTCACACACCTTGACCATGTCCAAGTGATTCCTTAAATTCACTGCTGTACACCCTGCCCAATTTGCACAACATGGCTACATGCCTTCCCTTGATATAGTTTAAGTTTAATTTTGATGTTGTATATATATATTTATATATTTTCCTGCCTTCTTAAGTCTTTATTCTTTTTAAATTATGCACCAACCTACCAAGGCAAATTCCTTGTACATGTGAACTCATTGTACTTAGCAATAAACGATTCTGATTCTGATTAAAGATTCAAAGCGCTAATTTGACAGGTAAATGACACCACATCGCACCAGAAGCTGGTATGCCACCCCCCACCATACTACAAGATCGTTGAAAAAAAATACATTCATTCATCATAAAATGACATTCATTTTATGAAAATATCCATCAATTTGCTTCACAAGACGCCAGGAGACGAATAGCCTAGAGTGCATAAATAAACAGCAAATTTGAATTTTTGGGTGAACTATCCCTTTAATTTTATTGAAAGAAACCCCTTCTGTACTAAACGGTTGATGTGTTCATTGGTTCATCTGCACTTATGATTCATTTTCATGCAAACGTGCAGTGTGTAAACTGTAATAGCTGAGCCATACAATAACTGCACATTTGAAAAAATTACACTAATGTGATTTCAAGTTAATTTTAGAAACCTTTTTACAAGAATGAACGTACTTCAATGTAAAATAAACAATATTTACCTAAACAACCATGAAATAGAGCTAACACAGGTCATAGCGTTTAGAAATATATCAGTAAAAATTGCAGCTCTTCTCTCTTAGTTTTGTCAGCGCCTCGCTGTGCCTGACCTGGCTTGATTTTGTCTCACAAATTCTCTATGCAAGAAAAACCCTGCCTCTGTCTGTCACAATTGTAACGTTTGCACCTTCTGTCAATTTTGCTGTAATTGTATAGGAATGGTAGGTTCTAGAAACAAAGATTAAATGAGAAATATTGGCAAGCTAAAACCAATAATATTGTTTGTATTTGATGTAATGCAATGTGTTTTACATTTTAAGGAGGAAAAAACGCATTATTTTCCACATACCGTACTTTTTCAAGTCTCCTCTATGCCCCGCCTTCTGAAACAAGTCGCTCTGGCATGGCTCTCTCGTGCGTTTAAGTGCGATGTGCTCTGATTGGACAGATGAGCTGTGTGTTGTGATTGGCTAAATACCTCCAGCGTAAAGGCAGAACTTTCAGGATGAGGCCGAATGTTATGATCTCTTCTCTCACTCAGAGACGTTTCGTGTCATAACAGTTGTAAACACAGTACACTAATAACAGCAGTGTCAGATTAAACGAGCGGATAAAAAACGTATATGAGGCCAGACAGTGTGTGAAAGCTCTCATGCTGGAACGATCGTCAGTTCGCCTCGCCACCCACACGGAGTGGACCAGTTAAATACAAGTATATAAGTGGATAAAGAGTAAAATTGGCATCGGTTTTGCCTTCAAACCTAGTTAGGAGAATGAAACCAACAGATCGACCAGAAGGATGCTTTACAGAGGTATTTGTTTTATTCTATCTTATGCATTTGGAAGATTCTATCTTATGCACTAAAGATATGCCGCCTTCTTTGCGTGTACATTTGGGCGGCATCATGTAATGACCTGAGGCGGACTGACGTGGCACTGTAGGGGCGTGTCTACACGAGCCGTTTCAGGCAGTTCAGGGAGATCAATCGCTTTTATAAAGAATATATATTTTGTTCTGATATTTCGGCAATTTTACGTGTCTAATGCATGAGCAACTTGTAACACACCAAAAACACAGGAAAACACTACATTCCGGCTGTTTTCTCCTTTAAGTGTAAATTTGTAGCAGAAGCTTGTATGGTGTGCAAAATATAATTAATTATTTTTGGAGTGATTAAGCTTTTCTATTTTTTAATGCCATGTCAGTTTTACGGCTATGTTCATGATGAGAGATGGGTTTAATAATAAAAAAAAGTTAAAAAGTTGTTTAATATTCTTTTTTTCAAATACAGTGCTGCTTGAAAGTTTGTGAACCCCTTGAACTGTTTTCTGTTGTTTTACCATGACATTTACTTTAAAACAACAGAAATCTCTAAACAGCTCAAGGGGTTCACAAACCTTCAAGCAGAACTGTATTTAAGACTATATTTGAATTAACTTGTTTAAAATCATTTTCAAAAGTATAAACATAAAACAAGTTCCTCACAGGGCTAGAAGTAAGAGTTTAGTCTAGTTAAATATGCTTAATAGATAATGGGTTCTCACAAGATGAAACTTTTGGGGGATTCACTGCTGATAATAAAAATGTATGTGTTTTGAGTAGAGAAAGTGAGATAAAACCAAAAAGCGTTGTGCCCTGCTCTCCCCTAACTATCCAACACCACACGCCTATCAAATTTTCTTAGCAAGCAAAAATTTTGGAGCCTATAACATAGTATTGGGAGTCATTAAAAGGGATATTTCGTCCAAAAATGATCATTTCCCCATGTTTTAGTCACCCTCAAGGCATCCTAATTGTATATGACTTTCTTTTCAAATAATTTAGTCGGAGTTGTAATACCACATATGCTTGCTAATAGAAGACCTTTACTAACCCCACAGAGCCGTGTCGAGACGTTTTTTGATCGATGGATGCACTTTTTGGGGCTTCAAAATCTCATCCACTATTTACTCTCATTCTAAAGCTTGGAAGAGCCAGCATACGTGGTATTATAACTCTGACTATATTTTTCTGAAAGAAAAAAGTCATATACAATTAGGATGCCTTGAGGGTAAGTAAAACATGGGGAAATTATCATTTTTGAATAAAATATCCCTTTAAGATAAAAGTATACAGTGTGTCTTTACCTGCAATGGCTGCTGAGGAGGGGTCCTGCTGGGCCAAAGTCAGACGACTGCGAGCTAAAATATATTCCATCTCTAAATCCTTCAGCCCCAAAATGTCAATTTGCTGACTTACTGTGTAAAAAAAAGTTTCTTGTAAGTGATATTTTTTCCATTTTTGTAAACAAAAAATAAAACATACACATACAATTGATTATTGTTGTCATATTGCCAATAGTTTTTTGAGGCTTGTTTACCTGGACCAGCAGCCATTTCGCCATCATAGTTTCTCTTCGGTGATGCACCTGCTCGCTCATACTAGATTCACAAAAACATTTTTAAACTTGTGAGCTCATGATACATTCAAGGCAAATTGAAGAATAGTTTTGGTCATTTTCTTCTCACCATCATCATCATCCAACCCTGATCATTTTTTCCATAAAACACAAGAAGAGATGCCAGGCAGAATGTCTGAACCTTTGTAATACAAATATACAGCTGCCAAAAAATTAAGAGATCATTTTCAGCTTTTCTGAATTTACTAGTTATATAGTTATAGCAAAAAATGAAATCTGGACAAACAGGTCAAACTAAAAAAGATGCTCTGTATTTCTTCTGTTTATATTCAATATTTGTACATGTATTTCCGAAAAGTAAAAAAAAGTGATGATACTTTTTTTTGTGTTGGATGACTTTGTCACTCCTGATGTTTGGACACTGGACTGAAATGGCCACAATACATCTAGAAATGCTGCAATGGCATTTTGAATGGTCTCTTAATTTTTAAGGAAAGCCTGTTTATGGAAAATATATCTCAATGTTTTTAAAAATGTGTTGAAATATGTTTGTGCTTTAAAGGTGTAGTTTGTAAAATAGAGGGCCCACAATCAAAACAACAACAATGGCGTAGCTTGATGACGCTGTGAAGGAGCGTGGAATGACGGGATCTGTTGTCTTTAACACCACCGCTGATGGCCATTAATCAGACAGGAACAAGTAAACGTCAGTAAAGGTGGTAACTAAGGGTAACACGAATAAATATCTGGTAAGCACTTCCGTAGCCTGAGGACCAGAACAGAGAGACTGAGGAGGAGCTTTTTCCCCCAAGGTCATCAGGCTCCTAAACTCTTAACATCATACCACACTCCTTGTACTTTAGTACATCCAACACAGAGACATTCAACCTATACACACTGCACTACTGCTCTTTTTGTAATGCTACTACCTTTTTTAATTTTTGTACTGATGCTAAGTAACTACCTTGTGTTACTATTTGCTTGCACATCCCTGTTCATGTAAATATTCAGTTTAGTTTCTATCATAGACTATATATTATCCTCATACCTAGATTATTTATATTTTGTTTAAATTGTTTAGTATTTTATATAATTGCACTATCTTTGGAGCTGATCTGACCTACATTTCACTACTGGTTGTATATCCTCTATATAACTGTATGTGACAACTAAAAATTCTTGAATCTCGAATCTATGACACCATTGACAGGCGACTGCACCGCCCCGTGTCACTGTTTAGAATGGCGATTTTCTCACAATTTACAAGTAGTTGGAAACATTTCAGATATTGTAAGTACTCAGCTGAACAAAATATATAACACTGGATATTTTACTGCAAGGATGTTACAAACTGTAGCTTTAAATGTTTCATTCTCACAATGGAGATTTGCAAAACATAAATAAATAAAATTCTTGCAATATTCACAATGATGCTTCAATTTATAATACCAAATCTTAAAATTATCGTCAAAATTTGATTTTGAAAACTTTAAGCTGCAGCAACATGATGCAACTGACAAATAATTGCAATATTATTTGCATTGTTGGAATGAGACATACTGCCAAACTTTTTTGTGTTTCAGAGAAAAGTCATATAGGTTGGATAATAACATAAGGGGTAAAGCTCATTGTTGTGTGTGTGTGTGTTGAGGGATGGCTCAGGCCACAGAATGACAAATGCTCACAACTGCTCCAGATGAGGGCTGAACAATCCAAGCATAGTCCGGACGAACAAGCCTCAGACAATTGAGGGCTGCCAGGTAACAGTTCACCTGTTTCTGCAGTCCAAGCAAAGTACGAACCTCACGTCCCAGACGCATCCCATTCTCAAACATAACTGTACCCGCTGAAACAGACATCACCTTTCTGTTAGTTCAATAACAGCTCCTGTCTAACATTTTGTGAAGAAAGCAATTACTCACACTGCAATTTTTGAAACCACAATCAAAAAACTAAATGCAATTTTCTTCTAAACAGCATAGGGATAAAAATCTTAAACATGTAAAGACAGCTTGCTGCCAAGGTCTTGCAGTGTTTTTTACTGCAATTGGCCACAAATGTTGGTGTAGGTGGATTCAAAAAACTACTGGGTATTCAATCTCTCCTGTAATGCTGATGATAATTGGTACCTTTCCTATAGTTATGACGATTGATGTGAAAGGCATAGAGCAGCTCATAGTAGTTGTGAGTCATGAGGTCCACTGCTCTTGCACGAGACTCAATGATGCCCACCACCTGAAACAAAGCAGCAATTAAAACAATATGACTTGATTTGAAATGTATACATTATCAGCAAGTTTGAAGACAGGGCTCAACAATGAGGATGACCCAGGGCCAGGTAAGTTAATGAACAGAATCAAGAAAATCTCATCTGCTGACCACCTGAATAAAAAGACTTATTGTTGAGCCCTGGAGGATGGTGTATTGATGTGTACGAGACCTCATCATGTAAATTAACAAAGGAGAACTGGATGAGATCTCTGAGCTGAGCACGCTCACACAGAACCACCACCAGCTGCCGAAGACAGTCCAGCTGCCTGCAGACACACACACACACAAAGAGCTCAACTTGTGTTTGTCACTTTATCATGGCTGAGATGATGATGTCAGAGCTTAGTACCTGCTAGGATCAGGGTTCTGGGTCAGAGCTTCATATGCCTGAGTGTTATGACCTAGATCCAGATGATGTTTAAATATACGAGTCCACAGTGCAGCCTACAACACAGTTTATCATTTACATTAAACTAAATCACACACACAGTTATGTTGTTATTTGTAATTTATCACAACTACAATACAAACGTATAATCACATATTTACTTTCACAATATCCCCAAATGGATCTAAAGCTACAAAGACAGTATATTTTAAATGTGTTTCCCACAATAAATAGTGACACTTACACTAAATGACATCACATGCTAATTTGCATATTCATGAGGTTATTACATTGTATTTGCATTCAATCGCACTGCAGGATTGTGTAAAGGGCTTTCCAGACTGAAGGCGATGCGATAATGCGGCGCGAATCGCCGACGATTCATGGTTTCACAGTGAGCGCGAAACGATTCATCGCCTTCTGCAACTTCTCACTAGCCCGATAGGTGGAGCTGAAGTATTTTGAGCCAGCTCACTAAGTTTTTAAACTCACCATCTATTTCCATTTGTTCGGCAATTCCTTGCCACAGCGCTTCCTTTTTGTTCATGTTTTTGTAGTATGTGTGTCTTTTATCAATAGATATCTCTTCTCTGACAGCAAGAGCTCATCTGTATACAGTTCTTTTTCTCCGATGTTTACACTGGTTTTCAAAACAGCTTTTTGTGCTCCAGCGCCACCATGTCGCTCGTTTGTGTAACAACAGTGGCTCTGGGCATGTGATATAAATCCGTAATCTCATTGGTCAGCGCGTTTCGTTGCAGAGAGGCGGGGGGGAACACACTGGTTGAACTGAAAACGCATCGCTTTCTCGCCGCGTGATTCATCGTGTGCATTGTGAAAAGCTTCGTGGGGATCTATTGTTTTTATTCCATCTCGTCATCGCGTCTCAAAATCGCGTCGCTGTATCGCGTCCAGTGTGAAAAGCCCTTAAGACTTTAGTACATTGGTTTTTTGTCTTCATATTTTTTATTGCTTTTCTAAATTAGACAAAACAAAACAAAACAAAACAGAAACAAGGACATCCAACATTGCATTAACAAGAAAAATAAATAATAATAATAATTATAACGAAATCATAAAAATAATAAAAGTATATACATATACAAATACATACCAACCTGCCCATACACATGCACATACTTACACATATATATCATATATATATATATATATATACACATACATGCACACACGTATCCAATATATATAGTTCCTAAGTTACAACAAGACACACCATGTATACATAAATATACATATATGCAAAAATAAGATTAAAAAAAAACTTTAATTAAATAAACAATAATGACAATAATAATAATAATAATAATACAAAATAAATAATTCAATAATAATAATAAGAATGCAGTGAAATGGATAAATAAAATAAAATCAAAACCTTAACCTACACGAGGAAGTCAGAACCTCTCCCTCCGAGAACTACCCCAAGATTCCAAAAAGCTACTAGTTAAGGCGTTCATCTATATAAGTTCCAAATAGTTAGATGATAGGAGTACTTCTAACACTATAATCATGATGCAGTCAGAACACACAGGGCACACAGACAACCTTACACAGTAACCCCTCCAGTTATAACTCAAGAATACCAATTAAAGATTTTATTGGATTCCATATCTTCTTAAATGTCTCGGATCTATTTGTCAGTTTATACCTTAACTCTTCTAAGGGCAGCACGTTAGCTAATTCTCTAAGCCAAGTTTCAAATGTCGGCCCAAATTCGTTTTTCCATTTCTGTAAAATTGCTTTTTTGGCCAGGATCATGCATAATGAAACTGCTCGTGTTTGATATTTATTCATTATACCTCCTACATTTCCAAAGATTGCAAACTCTGGATCAGGTGTTAAGGGGATTGTATAAGCTTCCGAAAGAAATTCAAATATCTTCTTCCAGAATGGCCATATCTTTTCACAAGACCAGAAAGTATGGGCTAATGTACTCTCAGCAGTTTTACACCTAAGACATACCGGGGATACCTTTGGGTAAATTCTATGGAGTTTAGACCTTGAATAGTGAAGTCTATGTACTACTTTAAATTGGATCACAGCATGTCTGGCATTGATAGAGCAGTCATGAATATTTTCAAGACAGTTCTCCCATGCTTCATCTGTCAGTTCTATTTCAAGGTCCTTTTCCCAGGCTTGCTTGGCAGACTCTGTCTTTTTTTTTACACCTTTCTGCTAGAAAGGGTGAATACGAACACTCAGCGCCACATTCCACTGGAGTGCAATGCATTAAGATTTCAAGAGTATGATGCTTAGACAAGTTTTTAAACCCCGGAAAGTGTGTCCTAGTAAAATTCCTGATTTGTAAGTACCGGAAAAAATCGACAGGTAAAAGATTATATATTTTTTTGATTTGATTGAATGAACCAAATATATCGTCAATATACAAATCCCTCACAGAAATTAGACCCTTCTGTCGCCATTGGAGGAAGACCTTATCTTGCAGCCCCGGGGAAAAGGCATGATTATAGCATATCAGACTGAAGATCTAGAGAGGATTTAATCTGCTTCCATATTTTAAGAGAATTGCTAATAATTATATTCCCATTATACAACCTTGGATAAATTTTTACAGGACTATTTAGCAAAGCCTCCAAAGACGTCTGTCTACATGAAATTCTCTCAAGCAAAACCCACTCAGGTATCTCGTTGGATTCTGAGGTATTTCTCCACCTCAAAAGTGATTGTAAATTAGCAGCTAAATAATAGCCCCTGAAAAAAGGAAGACCGAAACCTTCATTCGCTTTTAACTTACATAGATGTTTTTTTGGATATTCTGACAGTTTTGTAATCCAAAATAAAAGAAATAATAGAAGAATCCAATTTTGTAAATAACTTTTATGGTATAAAGACAGGTATAGAAAGAAATAAGTGTAAAAAACGAGGCAGAGTCACCATTTTGATTGCATTGATCTTTCCCGCCATAGACATGGGTAATGTCTTCCAGAATTTAAGGTTGTCGTCATTTTTAAGTAAAGCCTCCGCCTGTCTTGTAATTATGATGCCTAGATGCTTAAAAGATTTGTAAGCTATTTTAAATGGAGTAGAATTTAGAAAATCTTTGTTGATATCTGAAGTTAGAGGCATTAACTCGCTTTTATCCCAGTTAATCGTAAAGCCGGAAAATATATTAAACGTTTCTAACAGTTTTAACAGGGGTGGAATGGAAGTTTCCGGGTTTGCTATATATAAAAGCACATCATCTGCATACAAGGATATACTTTGAGGCCTGTCATTAATTAAAATCGGAGCAATTTCGATACATTGTCTTATACTTTCTGCGAGGGGTTCTAGCGCTAATGCAAACAAATAAGAAGAAAGGGGACAACCTTGTCGCGTTCCTCTATACAATGAAAAAGAGCTCGACAGCGTAGAATTAGTAAGAATTGATGCTTCCGGGTTACTGTATAAGATCTCAATCCACTGAATGAAAGCGGTTCCGAATCCAAATTTTTTAAGCAGAGTAAACATGTAAGGCCATTCAATTTGGTCAAAAGCTCGTAGTGCATTTAATGATATTAAGCATGTACTGGTTGCATGTTTTGTATACATTATATTATAGAGACCTCGCAAATTTGACTGTAAATGACGATTTGGCATAAATCCCGTCTGATCTTTATGTATGATTGAACAAATATAACCTTTCAGTCTATTGGCCAATATCTTACTAATAATTTTTGTTTCGATTGGAAGAAGAGAGATAGGTCAATACGAAGAAATCTCCATTTTATCCTTTCCAGGTTTAGGTATTAACACTATGTTGACTTTATATAATGTAGAGGGCAGATGTAACTGAGACAACGAATGATTAATCATACGAAGAAACGTGGGAGAGAGATCCTCCCAGAACTTTTTATAACATTTAGCAGAGTAGCCACTCGGGCCTGCACATTTGTTGTTTGAAAGGTTAGAGACTACTTCGCTAATTTCGCCTAAAGTAATTTCCGCCTCTAATCCTTGGACCGCCTCCTCAGACAGATGTGGAAGATTTATTCTGTCTAGAAATTGACTTAAGTCATTAGTGTCAACTTGTCCTTTAGATTTATATACCTCTTTATAAAAATCCACGAAGGAGTCGTTGATCTTTACAGGGTCTGTCAGTATCTCCCCACTCTTCGTTCGGATCTTATGGATGGCTCTGGATGCTTGGGATTGTCTAAGTTGTCTCGCTAAATGTTTATGGGGTTTCTCGCTTAATTCAAAATGTTGTTGTTTAAGCCTATTTAATTGTTTAGCAATTCTTTTGGCAAGAATCGAGTTGTATTCACTTCTTAATGCCACAATGTTCTCTAAAGTGTTTGAACAATAAGTTTGCTTATAATCCTTTTCCAATTCAGTAATTAAGTTATCAATTTTGTTAAGTCTTTTTTATCCTCTTTAATCTTTTTTAGTTATTTAAATTATGTCCCCCCTAATAACAGCTTTCAGTGCATCCCATAATACAGAGTCATTCACACTGCCATTATCATTATCAATAAGAAATAGCCCAATCTTCTCCCTTACGAAGGTGCAAAAACCATCATCCATTAATAGGGAATTATCCAATCGCCAATTATATACAACTTTCTCTGTCGTCAGGGATAAGTCCAACGTTAGCGGGGCATGATCCGATATTAATCTGTTATGGTACTGAATGGATCGAACATTTTGTAACAATTTGGCATCCATAATAAAAATGTCAATTCTAGAATATGATTTATGTATCGTCGAGTAAAAAGAATACTCTCGAGCAGAGGGATTTAAACATCTCCATACATCCACCATATTACAGTTTTTCAAATAGTTTTGCAAAGTGGTAGCATATTTACTTTGTAGAATACGTCTAGGCTGTGCATCTTTTACTGGATCAATCACACAGTTATAATCACCGCCTATGACTATGTTAGTAAGATCGGGAATGTTGTCTAAGACCTTTTCAAAGAAAGAAGGGTTGTCATAATTAGGGCCATACAAATTAACCAAAGTAATGGGAGCTGAGTTAATTTCCCCACAGACAATCATGTATCTGCCATTATTATCCGCTATGGTCTGTTTATGTATGAATGGCACACCTTTTTTTAATGATAATAGCGATCCCTCGCGCTTTGGTAGAAAAGTTCGACTGAAATATCAAGGAAGCCCATCTGGGGGTAATAAGTGCTTTTGCTGAATGTCGAATATGTGTCTCCTGCAAAAATATAATTTCCGCTTGTAATGTCTTAAGATGCATGTAAATCTTACGTCTCTTCACTGGGTGATTCATCCCTCTAACATTCCAACTCAAAAATCTTATTGCGCCATCTCTGTGTGTTCGATCAGCTCTATTCACAGACATATTGTCCTATTAAAAAAGGAGGTGCCTCATTAACATCCGATGAAACAGTGAAACGTCCACGCCTTTTAGTATATTTAGGACTAATGCCCCCCCCACCCCTTATCCCAACTAAGAACCATAACAATAACAGGAAAAAACACCAAGAACATTTTCACCATCTGTATAACACACAGAATAGACTTAACTTAAACTTCGCTACTGGGTCACTCACCTCCGGTGCCTCGTACACTTCCGATTCCAACCAAAAAAAAAAACCTAGATATAACCACGTAAAGCAAAGTCCAAGCTCCCCCGAAGTGATAAACCAAATTGTCGATATCGTTATAAGAAATCTAACATCAGTCCGAATATGCAGAGTCTGTAATAAACCAAGAGATGTAATGAATGAATTAAGTCCGCTTTAGGAATCCTGTTTAACCGATTTAGCCAGTAGACCATTTATCCACGACTCTCGATAAGTAGGATTCAGCATCATCTGGTGTATCGAAGGTTTTGGTCTCGCCCTCCTTCGCAGTGACGATAAGAGTAGCCGGGAAACGAAAACCATACTTTATGCCATGGCTTTTGCACTTTGTTTTATTCCAACAAAGCGGTGTCTCTGCTTCAAAACATCTGCCGTCAAATCTGGAAAGATGTGCACTTTCTGACCTTTGTATTCCAGAGATTTCCCTCTGGCCAGTTTCATTATCCGTTCCTTGATTTGGTAATGATGTATTCTGACGACAAAAGCTCTAGGACGGCTATCTCTTATTCTAGTCAAAGCCCTGTGTGCTCGATCGATCTGGATAGGTTGGGTAAAATGTTCCTCACCCAGCAGCCTTGGGAGTAAATCCGTTATGAATTCGGTGGGTCTGCCTTTTTCCTCTGTCTCCGCGATGCCTATTATTCGGATGTTGTTGCGTCTTGAGCGGGATTCCAAATCATTGGTCTTATTCCTGAGATTTGTACATTCCTCCATCAAGTCCGCACACTTCTCTTCTACGGCAGACAGACGGTTGTCATGGCTCGTTTTAGCATCTTCCACCGAAGCGACTCTCACTACCATATCCGTGAGCGTGGTTCATAACTCCATTATTTGATTGAACTTGTCGAGTTTCGGACTGAAAGAAGTGTTTAAAGCCGATATGGCGTCCATGATGTCCTGAGTCGTCGGGGGTGTCGGAGTTGCCTCGATCGTCAACATCTTTTCCTGATTTTCCACGTTTTTTTATTATGTTTGGGCATATTTTATAATTCCAATCTACTCTGGACAAAATAAGAAAGCACTTTATGGCATTAAATATCGATCCACAGTTAAATAAATGTTAAATTGGTCGGAGGGTCGGGAGAGCCTAAGCAAGAGCAACTCACTCCATGCGGCCATAAACCGGAACCCGTACTTTAGTACATTGTGACAGTTGCATAGATGCAACTGATTGTATCATTGTTTACCTAAATGGTCCATATAATAGGACCTTAGGTGAGCATCAGTGATCAAAGCATCACTTGCTCTCCATGGGGTGTTATTCCTATCATGTCAGCATCGGGTTATATTATCCTGGGTCTCCATGGGGTGCCACTGCTCAGGTCATTGTCAGGGTACTTTCCCATGGGTTCTTCATGAGATGTGACTGTATTGTTGTGTCCCATGTGTTACCAAGTATAAAAGTCTGCTCACACAGACAGTACCTTGGGTTAAGATATGGTTAAGATCTAGAAGGTTGGCACGAGAACATCGCTAGAGAAGAACCATGCTACACTACCACCTTCAATAAATTCTTCCCCACAAGCACTTGGTCCTGCTTTCTTCATTTATGTACTAGGAGCATTCTAGTACATTGGCGAGCCACCCAACGACTGATCGGCCAAATGCAAGGAAAATCTAACAGCACATATACTTTAACATTCTAATAATTTCACATTTAATCTCCAAATTAATGTAAAAACAACACATTTCTTTAACAGCATCAGTTTATGAATGATGACAGTGTGTTTTTGTTCATTCAAGTATGAAAGAAAACTTGATACTGGTGCCCTGTCTGACAGATTCTTGACAGAAATTCACTGACGCAGCCACGTTGCGATGTGTCGTCTTTCTATATTGAATATATTGCTGTCTTTCTATATTGAACACATCAAAGCAACTGTTTCCTTTACATGAATAAGAGCATGATTATATAATGTAACACTAGACAAAGGATGACAACATAAACAGATGCTGCGTTAATTGCGTTAAATATTTTGTTCACGTTAATTTGAAAAAAATTAATCGCATGCGTTTTTACTGAAAGTACTAATTATAATAAAATAATTGTAAAACCACTTTCTCATTTAAAAAACATCTTTATAAAAATAAATGTGTCCCCAGCTTTAGAAGACGGCAAGCAATGACTGGTTGGAAGGCAACGTCTGACATGTTTCTTGTCCATAACAAGAATTAGGAGTCAAAATCACATAATTTGACAGTGACTAACAAAAATATTGTGTGGTCTGAATCTGGCACAAGTGACAACTCTAAAAACCAGAATGCTGTTACTGAAAAGACCTTAGTAGCTCTAAGTGAAGCACAAAGGTGAGACTAGTCAGTCTAATTGTACATTACTGAAAACAATGATTCACTTACCTGACTTCTCTCATCATTTACAGCTTCAGATATGGCCAGTGTGGCTAAATGAATCACAAGCTCTGGCAAACCAATATCCTCCAATAAACGCAGAACCTAAACACATGAACAAACACATTTTATAAATTTTTTTATAATAATAAAAAAACTTAGACAACTATCAGCCTAAATATATGTCATATTTTATTATATTGAGAGCTTAATTCATATTTTTTACTTGCATAAGATAAACATGTCCACATTTCACTCACACATTTAAATACGCTATTCTTTTAAATTAAGAACAATTTTTAAAACTTAATTTATCTTCTTCCATAGTGTGAACGGCCCTTGACACTATACACTTGAAAGCGTGCTCATATTACTCCTGTTGTTGTTACAGTTCATTTTTGGATTGAATATTAACTTTAGTTGTTTGAAAATCTCTAAATGGGCTGGCACCTAAAATACCTGGAAACAAAAGATGTTCATTTCTGTTAATTTTCCAGACCGAAAACCGATGCTGATTATCCGAACATTAACCGTTAACTGATAATATTGACTTGGATAATAAGGGTGTGTTCTCTACCGAGGCATTTCCGCCTGCAGGTTTTTTTTTCGCACTTTTAAAAAGCGCCATCAGCTGACGGGTTTTCTATGCTCATTGCTGGCGCTTGGTGTTTTTCCCACGCTCAGCACCGGCATTCAACCGGGCGCCCAGAGCTGAAAAATGCTCAACTTGGTCTAGAACACTCAGCTCATATGCGCGTGCAGCCAGCGCTTTCAGCCGTGCCTGGAGTTTTCATTGCTTTATTTCAATGTGCAAATAGCAGCATGAGCATACAGAAGAGATTTACAACTTAACCGCATCAAAATTTCACACACCTGCAGCGTAACTGAAAATAGAGAAAAACACAATACAATATAATATCGGCCTGCAGTGAATATTTTAACTTAAATAATTAAATGAAAACACACTGACGCTTTAAAAAAACCTGGCATTTCCCCGTCAGAATAGTTTTTTTTCATTAAATAAAAATAGCAGGCCTACCTAAATTTGTCAAATTTTTATTTACAACGTGATTTGGGGACAGCCTGGAGCACAGTAATGCAGACATAACGCCTCACTAGAGCTAGAGTGGCCAGCCTCGGGAAGCTCCGTGACGGTGGCCTATGTTTTTGTTCCGTTGGTTCGTTCGAGTGCGGGCCTGCACGGCAAAACCAAGGTTATTGTGCGGGTTCTGCTATGGATCTTATGAAGATAACAGTTACATAAAATCAAAACCAGCCATCACCCGCTTGCTTGGTGTCAGAGCGCTCGCAGATTGCCGCAGTTGCGAAGAAACATCTATTCATTTGCGCACATCTTCTGAACGTGCATTTAGTGCCTCTGTACACATCTTAATCTGGACAATCTCAACATGTTAGTTTTCCATCAACGAGAAGGAAAAAGTAACTTTAATGGCAATCGGAATAGGAAAGCTGAGGTAGGTTTAAACAGTTGGTTTCAAATGGAATTGTTAAGGGATTTATACGGGTTAAAACGTGAATGACTGAAGTTGTCACTGCAACAAATGCATTTTTATTTCATATTTAACTTTCTGATATTATTTAGGTTTTCATTATTTACTGATGTTCATTAAAATGTTTTATATACTGTGGTGTGCCATTTCACTAATTAATTTGCACATTAAACACAGGCAGATGTTTCATTCTCATTTATTTCAGATATCATATTTCAAAATGTATTTAAATATGTCTGTAGGCACGTAGGCTACATGACGTGTGGTTGCACGTGTCGGCACACCCCCGAAGTTAACAAATAGGCTATAGCGTATTTTTATCTAACCATGCAGCAATAAATAAACAAACAGCTTAACTGATAATTGGCCAAAGCTTTTTCTTTTCGGTTAACAGTTAAACGGTCAATATGAGCATACCTACTGGAAACATTATTAAAAGTGCATTATAAAATGCACTTTTAAATGTTTAAACAACTGTGTCAGGAGTGTATGCACAGAACCACCCTAGAATGAAGACACTGTGGATTAGTTAAATTTTTCAACGGAATGTGCAGAAGAAAGTGAACTCACTTTACACGGAGCTGCATCACAAATGGTAGAGATCATGTTTTCAGTTTTTATAGATATGACGCATTTATCTTGTGAACTGTCACTTATAAAAATCAATGTGCGCATTCACTGACAGAGATCATGACAGAGATCACCCTCCAAAAGGCGCAATAGACGCGGGACAGCAGCCGGAGTATGCGTACCCCCCAAAAAGGACGATGCTTGAACTACGGAGGTGTTGACCTGCATTCAGGGTAGAGCACGGGGAGAGAGGATGGGGCTCCTGTGGGAGAGGTTATGTGTGACAGCGGAAGGTAAAGATGCAGGCCACTGCACAGGGTGGCTGAGGTTGCCATAAATGAAGATGCTGACTCCTACTGAAGCGGGTGAGGTTGAGGTATTGGAGAAGCGGGTGAGGTTGAGGTATTGGAGAAGCGGGTGAGGTTGAGGTATTGGAGAAGCGGGTGAGGTCGAGGTATTGGAGAAGCGGGTGAGGTTGAGGTATTGGAGAAGCGGGTGAGGTCGAGGTATTGGAGAAGCGGGAGGAGAAGCGGGTGAGGTTGAGGTATTGGAGAAGCGGGTGAGGTTGAGGTATTGGAGAAGCGGGTGAGGTTGAGGTATTGGAGAAGCGGGGTCCTGCGAGAGAGATGACTGCTGCGGCAGTGGAATGTAGGAGTGCGGGCCCCTGCGGGGGCGGCTAAAGCTAAGGAGATGCAAGCTCCTCCTGAGAAGATGCTTGCTGAAGTTGCAATAAAATGAGAAGCTGACTCCTGTTGGCGTGTTAGTTACTGAGGCGGTTGTGAGCAGTGTATGATGTGGCTGTGATGATGGAGATGCTGGATCCTGCTAAAGTGGGTAAAGCTTCGGGGATGTCTGCAGAGTGGGCTGACTTCTGAAAAGGAGGCATCTGAAGAAAAGGCGACTGCACTGACCCCTGTGGGGGCGATCGCATGTGGCGATGCTGGCTTCTCCTGGGGTTATGCTTGTTGAGTTTACAGAGAGTAGAGGCGCTATTCTCCTGCTGAAGCGGATGAGGTGATGAAGAAGTGGGCTTCTGTGGGAGAGGTGCCTGGTGTAACAGCGGAATGTATAAAAACAGGGCCCTGCAGGGTGGTTGAGGCTGTGGTCATGGAGTGTGGGTTCCTGCTGGAGTGGTGCTGCTGAGGTTGCAGTGAAAGGAGATGCTGCTTCCTGCTGTGGCGGCAGAAGAACAAGAGACATGCGGGCCCCTGAAGGGGTGGTTAAGGCTGCAGTGATGGACCGCCTGGCATCTCCTGGAGTTGCGCTTGCTCAGGCTGCAGTGTATGGAGATGCTATCTTCTGCTGAAGCGGATAAGATGGTGGAGAAGAGGGTTTTTGTGGGGAACAGTGGGGCCCTGCGGGGTGGTTAAGGCTGTGGTGGTGGAGTGTGGGCGATGTCTTCTGCTGGAGAGATGACTGCTGTGGCCTTGTAGGCTCGAGCCCATGCGGGGGCGAGGGCTGCAGCGAGATCTGGCTTCGGAGTGGCAGGAAAGGTGGTCTGTGGGGATGCCGGATTGGAGCTGGACGGCTTTGAGGTGCTTTTGGAACCAGAAGCATGTGGCAGGATGGCTTTGAGGTGCTTTTGGAACCAGAAGCATGTGGCAGGACGGCTTTGAGGTGCTTTTGGAACCAGAAGCATGTGGCAGGACGGCTTTGAGGTGCTTTTGGAACCAGAAGCATGTGGCAGGACGGCTTTGAGGTGCTTTTGGAACCAGAAGCATGTGGCAGGACGGCTTTGAGTGGTTTCCTGAAGTGACAATAGGCTAGGAGGGTTTGGTAAGGTTAAATCGGAGACTGGAGATTGAAAATGTGGACGAAATAGGCAATGGGGAACCTGTGGGAGCGGCGTAGATAGTGCTGCTGCAGCAGCGGGACGAATTTGCTATATGGCTTGGTTCGTCCAGAGGCGATTTGTAATGAAGCTGTCTGCTGAGGGAGTGAGGTTGTGGATTTAAACTTGTTAAACGTGCTGCAGCATGTGCTGAATGAATGCACGTGATCCAGATGAATAAACATCGCTGTGCAAACGGAAGTTATGTTGACTTGGGCCAGCCAAATTCTACGACCCATTTTTGATCGAGGTTGTAGCTTGGCCAATTTGCAATAATGTAGAGAAGATTCTTATAGCAAGATGAAGCTATGATATTAGAAAACCGGAAGTTGTTCGGGCTGAGAGGTTAATTATAAAATTTTCTGAAATTGGTCAAGGATAATGCTTTAGGATATGAGGCTTTCAAAGTTGGGTTTGAAGGCATGCCTGATACCATGCTGTTGCACATCGGAGACGTTGATGTCAGGGTGTGGAGACAATTCGATCACTTGTCTATGAATAGGCACAGTGTTAACCATATGGATTTTGCAGTTCAAATGAGGTGACTGCTGTTAGACACGTAGTGTTTGAGCGGTTACATTCGCTCGCCATTACGTGTTTTCATTACGGAAAACGAAGTAGAACGTAAATAAGAACAGAATTATTGAGCGTTTTGGCTGTATAAGCACAGATACGACTGCTGAATATCTGTAAACTGTGTAAACACATCTGCTAAACATCCTGGGAGCAGTTTGCAACAATTTAAATCATAAAACATCCTCTAGATGTTTATATGCTATCTGAGAGCAGATGTCCCTGTGATGCATTGCAGATAAACAAGCTGTGTCCTGCAAGTGTAAACGGGGATATCAAAGGGTCAGCCCCTGGAGCAAAGGTAGTGAAAAGGAATAGCTGCGAAGGAGAGAAAAGCGTCAGCCTCGCGCTGGAGTTTGACGGCAGGGCTGCCAGCCGTGGACCGGGGCAGAGATTTAAAGAGACTGGTGGAGTCATGCTTGCGCATGCCAGGGAGGCTTGTGATGGAAGCAGAATCGTGCTTGCGCTGCCAGGGAGGCTTGTGATGGAAGCAGAATCGTACTTGCGCTGCCAGGGAGGCTTGTGATGGAAGCAGAATCGTACTTGCGCTGCCAGGGAGGCTTGTGATGGAAGCAGAATCGTACTTGCGCTGCCAGGGAGGCTTGTGATGGAAGCAGAATCGTACTTGCGCTGCCAGGGAGGCTTGTGATGGAAGCAGAATCGTACTTGCGCTGCCAGGGAGGCTTGTGATGGAAGCAGAATCGTACTTGCGCTGCCAGGGAGGCTTGTGATGGAAGCAGAATCGTACTTGCGCTGCCAGGGAGGCTTGTGATGGAAGCAGAATCGTACTTGCGCTGCCAGGGAGGCTTGTGATGGAAGCAGAATCATACTTGCTTATTTAAAATACATTTAAAAGATAGGCTCATTTAGACATTTCAAGCTTTTTATACATACAATTCTTATGTTTGTGAGGCACGTATTCACTGAGATTCAGGTTGTTTTATTTAAGTGTCTGTGAAAAGAGATGACATTTTGATATTAGAGATGATATTTTGTTGTTTTTATGACTATAAACAAATAAAACTAGACCCTCTACAGTTTTAACCGATACCTTATTCTCATCTGCATGATTAAAAATGAAATTTTAAGGGTCATTTGTTTAAGGGTCATCAAGAAAAACTGTGACAGACCACACCGGTGCAAGTAATATACTCTCCAGAGGGTTAAAGCAATGTGTTTGGTTTTCAAAGATTAGACAAGTGTTTCTCATTCGCTTTATGTCAAGGTCAAGGCCAAATTTAGCACCTTAAAACACACAAGTGTTGGCCAAAATGCTTCACATAATAATAACAACAACATACTTAAAAAGAACAAATCATCTCAAATCAATTCATAATACCAGCATACAAACTTACAGCATACAATACATGACATGTATTACGTCAACACAAGCTGCTACCACCCAGTACAGGGTCATATAAAATATACAAAAAAAAACCTACTTGTGAATAAGACTGAGAAAAAAGAAATGTCTTAATAGATGTTTTAAAAGCAGTTAAATGTGATCATTCTCTTCAGTTTTGTTGTTACTGAAGCACACTCTCTCAGTCTAGCCCTTTCTGCTGGAAATGGGGCGGAGACCAGCAGCTAGTTTGCATTTAAAGAAAACAGCAGGTTTTTCCCCACAGGCAAAAATGGACACAGGGCACAATATAATAAAAGATCTGTGGTGTATTTTGAGCTGAAACTTTACAGACACATTCTGGGGAAATCAGACACAATTTTTATATTGCGAAAAACACCCGGATAAGCGGTACTTATCTATTTGTGCTTCTCTGTAATAACACTGTGTGTGTGCATGCGTGTTTTGTGTGTCTGTTTTGTGTATGCGTGCATGTGGGTGTGTATGTCCTTGTGTGCGTGTGTCTGTGTTTAGTGCATGAGTGTTCGGTGAGTGCGTGTTGTGTGCCTGTGTTTTTGTACATGTGAGCCGTTTGAGCATGAGCGTATGTGGCATGGGCGGCTCGTTCATAAGGGCCATTTGGGCGACGCACCACCAAAGTGCTTCCATACAAAGAACTTCTTTTTCGAACTTAAGGCCCTGCAATGCATTCTCTATGGCTTTCCGGAGGGCTAGCCCTAACGTGCTTTCATCATCATACGCTCTAAGGAGGGCAAGAGCTGAGTCCAAATCATCTGTTCTCAATCTCTTAGACCTCTCTGCTGCCTTCGACACAGTTAACCATTGCATCACACCAACTAGTCACCGGCATCCCACAAGGATCGGTTCTTGGGCCTCTGCTCTTCTCCATATACACCACATCACTGGGTTTCATCATACAAGCACATGGTTTCTCCTACCATTGTTATGCTGATGACACTCAACTTAACCTCTCATTTCATCCAGGTGACCACAGTAGCCACACGAATCTCAGACTGCCTGGCTGACATCTCTTCATGGATGAAAGACCATCACCTACAACTCAACCTGGCCAAGACTGAGCTTCTAATATTTCCTGCTACTCCATCAGAACAGCACCAGCTTACCATACAGCTTGGTCCATCAACAATAACCCAATCGACTTCAGTCAGGAATCTTGGGGTAATCATGGATGATCAGCTGAAACAACACGGTCATGCAGGTTTGCATTGCACAACATTAGGAAGATCAGACCGTTCTTAACAGAACATACTTAATAATTAAGTAGATGAGCGTTACCTGCATTCAAAGGTTTAAATTTAAACAATTTTATCAAGTAATTAGTTGTGTAATGTATTATGTAGACATTACCCAATTTCTTTAAGTGTTTTATAGCTCAAAAATTTAGATATGCTTTACTCAAAAATAAAGGATAGAATGTACCCTAACAAAGTAAGTGCAAATTGTTACCTCAAATTTATTGAGTTAATCTTATAGACGCTTTCAAAGCAACAACACAAAGAAATGTTACTGCATATGCACACTTTTGTGGCCCACACTTAACTTCCAGTACACATCCGAAAAATTATTTCTGATAACAAGCAAAATAAATAAGTAAATTACATTAGCTAGCAAGTTGAAAAGTATGTCTTGCTAGAATTATTTTGGGTTACCAGTAGAAGAACCATTACTTAAATGCAAAAGGTAAATGCAAGTAACACAATTTTTTTACAATAAAATATTGATATAAATTAGGGATAAAAAATTTCAATGATCGACAAAAAAATCGTAATCCGACATCAGTAGATCATGGTGAAAATAAATCGGTACTCGGTATCTGCTGCAAAAATCCTGATTGGAGCATCCCTAATATAAATTAAATAAAATATCAATAGTTATATTATTAGCCACTTGCCAGAATGATCAACAAACACAGACTGGAAGTTAACGTCGTACCAGGTGCGTGTATCCGATGAAAAGTCTACAGGGTTTTTTTGGCATCAGAACAACTACACCACTGTCGTTTCCAAAAACATGACAGCTGTGGAAATGTAAAATTGAGGATAATTTTAAGATCAGCTGATTATCTTACTCTCCCCTATTTAAACTACAAATATTAAAGTGAAATACATTGAACTGGGCATTTAGTGAGAACATGGTGTTTTGCAACTGGTGGCCATTTGCTCATGATCAGTCCAAGGTTTGAGTCAGAATGCCAGGTGTGAACTCTTCTGTATTCCTATGATAATGAAGTGGTCAGAGTGAGGCAGTTTTGTTGATTGGATTAAGGGTTTGTGAAACTCCAGGATTTTGAATGGGCTTGCTACTTTGGTTCCATGCAGTGTTTTAAAGTTGTCACCTGAGTGCTTTTTGCATTTGAGGGGACTGCCCCCTCAAATGGCTATTAGACCACGTTAACACAATGAAAAAAATTTATTTTTGAAAAGTTTCAGCGTTATCAAAACAACCTGCATTTACACGGATCCAGGAAAATGGATAAAAAATACTTGTAGTATGCATGCCAGGCCAGTGGATGGCGATGTTGCAATGTTCTGTATGTGTATATGCCTGCGCACATACACAGTTATAAGCCAAAAGTGCTTTTTAATACCCTTGGTTGACGTATACGTGTGATAAAAGTCTGCCGAATGTAAATAATCTCTGCTGGTCTTATTGGTGCAGTAAATCCACATTTTGCTCGGAACACGTTAATACATAGTCGAGCTGTGAGAGCTCACAGTACTGGAGGACGCCATATTGTTATACTCATATGGTTACTGGAGGCCGCCATATTGTTATACTCATATGGTTACTGGAGGCCGCCATATTTTATGCACGTATGTTGTTTGTTGACTTCAGCTCAGCATTCAACACTATCATCCCATCCAAGTTAATTGCTAAACTTGAAGACCTGGGCATTAACACCTCCCTATGCAATTGGATTATGGACTTTCTGACCAACAGACCACAGCAGGTGAGATCAGGCTCCATCTGCTCCACCACTATCACACTCAACACTGGTGTACCACAGGGCTGTGTGCTAAGCCCCTTCCTCTACTCCCTCTTCACCTCCGACTGCAAGCCTGTGAACGGATCTAACTCCATCATCAAGTTTGCGGACGACACTACGGTGATTGGGCTCGTCAGCAACAACGATGAGACGGCCTACAGGGAGGAGATCCAGCACCTAGCCACATGGTGCAACAGCAATAACCTGCTCCTTAACACCTCCAAGACAAAGGAGCTCATTGTAGACTTCAAGAAAGAGTCAAGAGGCACACATGACACCATCCACATCAATGGGATGGCTGTTGAACGTCTCTCAAGTTTCAAGTTTCTGGGGATCCACATCTCGGAGGACCTGTCCTGGACTACCAACACCTCCAGCCTGGTCAAGAAAGCTCACCAGCGCCTCTTCTTCCTGAGGACACTAAAGAAGAATCAGCTGTCCTCGGCTATCCTGGTGAACTTCTATCGCTGTGCAATAGAAAGCATCCTGACCAACTGTGTCACAGTCTGGCATGGGAGCTGCTCTGTTGCAGAGCGCAAGGCACTGCAGCGGGTGGTGAAAACCGCCCAGCGCATCACAGGGACTCCACTTCCAGCCATGGATGACATCCAGAGGAAACACTGTCTGCGTCGAGCTCGCAACATTCTTAAGGACTCCTCTCATCCCGCTCACAGACTGTTTTCTCTCCTGCCCTCCGGCAGGCGTTTCAGGTGCCTCCGGACCAGGACCAGCAGACTAAAGAACAGCTTTTTTCCCAGAGCTGTCTCTTTACTGAACTCTGCCCCTCACTGATCCCACTGCCCCTCATATACTACTACACTCTTCTCTCCCCCCCCATTGCACACCTGACTTCACTTGTTATTTGCACTAATGGACTGTCTATACATAATATTTATGTTAATTTGCACTACCAGACTGCTCATTTGCACTGCCAACTGTTCATTACAGTACCGACTGTTTACTATGCATCTTGCACTCCTACACTTTAACTGAAATATGCAATAACTTCTTCCATTGCACTGTTACTTAGATAGCTTCTGTCCATAATTGATTTGCACTACTCTATATCCATCGCACTGCTGCTCACCATAGCCTAACTTATTGTATACATCCACCTGTAAATTTCTGTTTATAGTAATAGCCATCTGTACATTATGTTCATAAAACATATCCATCTGTAAATCTCTGTTTATAGTAATAGCCATCTGTATATTATGTTCATAGTATATATCCATCTGTAAATCTCTGTCTATAGTAATAGACATCTGTATATTATGTTCATAGTATATATCCATCTGTTAATTTCTGTCTATAGTTGCAGACATCTGTAAATCATGGTCATAGTACATTTACATCTGTAAATTACTTCTGTAATATTTATTTATGTAACTTATGCAACCACTGTATATCCTGCACTTGCTGCTATTGCACTTCTGGTTAGACCTAAACTGCATTTCGTTGCCTTGTACTTGTACATGTGTAATGACAATAAAGTTGAATCTAATCTAATCTAATCTAAATTGTTATACTCATATGGTTTATATGAATCTTTTAGGGGGTAAAAATGAAAAGTAAAAAAATGTACAATAGCCAGGTTGCATAAGTGTGAACACCATTTTATAATGGGGATTGTGGCAGTGTTTAAAATCAACCAATCACTTTCAGACATAAGATAAACATGAATTAATATAACCGTCATCAATTTAAGTCACTGATTAACCCTTAATGTATGACTGTTCCCAAAGGATTTTTTCTGACATCAATTTGGTAACATCCAATTGAAAATGCTGAGAGCTTACTCGGCAGACTCAGGACCTTATTGTTGAAAATATATAAATTGGGAGAGGGTTACAAAACAATTCCTGGACATTGAATGTACCATGGAACAATGTAAAGAGAGTAATCAACAAAGGGAGGAATATAAGCCACAAAAGTTACATAGTAAGACCAGGACATCCCACTAAAATTAATAAGCAGACCAGAAAAAACTGGTAAGGGCGACTACCAAGAGGCCTGCAGCTAAATTAAAAGAATTGAAACAATTTCTGGCAAGTTCTGGTTGCTTCTTACATGTGACGACAATCTCCCCAATTCTTCATATGTCTGGGCTAACTTTGCTTATGTTTTCAGCTTGTTTTTATAATGCATTTCATCACGTGGCAATACCGCCTACTGTAATAAAGGCTTCATCGATTACCGCAACGTCAAAATGTTACACCGGCACAAGCCTACACAGCAACTATATGAAAAAAATCTTCGGTCTGTTCAAAGATTCATTTGGTCCATGTTTTGCGAAAATGTGACCAAAATATTTAAGACCCGTCGTATCTGAATTTAAGACTATTTAAGACTTTTTAAGGACCCACGGCCAACCTGTTAACTTGTTGGGTAACTTGCTAATCATTTAGTCTGTGAGATTATTTGTTGCGTTGAAATTTACCAAGCTGAAAGATTTTTTCTATAAGGAATCGAACAACAAAAGAAAGCTGTTTATAATTTTACATACAGGTGTAGCTGGAACTGCAATGTTGATTTAAGATGAAAATCTTTTATATGACCACCTTCTGCATACAAAAAATCCAGTATTGTTCCTTTAAGACCTTCCTTTAAGATGGTTTTACTATGTCCTGATAGAAAAAACTTTAAAATTCAATAGGATGTCCTTTCTTTTTCACATGACTGTAGGTGGTACAGTGGGTAGAAATCCATGAACTTTCGTCCCTAAACTCGTCAATATTATGCATTTTCATCCCCCAATTTAAAACCTCTTGAAAGAACATTTAAAACATATTACTATTATTAAGTCTAATCCACAAGCATTTTTCCTGTTGGCATGAAACGTAAGCTGCGATTGTTTTCTGTTAACTCGTCTATCTGAGTGAAATAAACACTGCAATACTGAATAAAAATTAAGAATGTATGATTTCATGGTGGCACCCTGACTACATCCCTTTAATCAACGGTCCTCACCTTGTTATAGTAGAGTGATCGCGGGGCGGTGGTAGCCATTTCATCATCTGAACCCGCAAGTTTCATTAAAAACTCTTCTTTTTCCACCTCAGCGGCTGCTTCCTGGAAACACTGCAATGCCTAAAACCACAACACACATACATTACACTTCATATACAACTGGGCTCAAAATTAAAAAAACCCTAGGTAAATATGATCAAGGAAGGCTGTGAATATAAATAGGTATATTAATTTCCTTATGCAGCGTTGCAGTGATTATTATAAATGATTTATCAATGTACATCATTATTTTTGTGAAATTAATTTGCACTTGTAATCTTTAATCAAAAACATTAAGCTCCTCTCCCTCTCTAAACAACAACTCTTCTTTGCATGACATAATGCCTGAAAAAGAGGAATTTATCTGTCCAAAAAACCTGTCCCGCTTAAAGTTCCAGTAGTATCAGTTATGACTCTATGGTCAGATGAATTTTAAAAATCATATTTACCTAGTGGTCTTAAAATTATGTGTGTTTAACAATTCAATTCAGTTGGATGTATA
The DNA here is from genome assembly GCA_026939265.1 of Oreonectes daqikongensis. Classification (NCBI taxonomy): domain Eukaryota; kingdom Metazoa; phylum Chordata; class Actinopteri; order Cypriniformes; family Nemacheilidae; genus Oreonectes; species Oreonectes daqikongensis. The sequence goes on from JAOTQM010000138.1 coordinate 87,575, forward strand.
TAAAAACTGAAAAACTGGTCCAAGAGCGCATTTACATTTAGTCATTTCGCAGAGGCTTTTATCCAATACGATTTACAGAGAGATTAGGAAGCAATGAAGCGATAAAGATACAATAGAGTACCAAATTGAGTACACAAAGTAGTTAAATAGAATCACATGTCTAAACATTTTCTTTACCTGACCACGAGAAAAAACGAAAAAGAAAAAAAGGAGGAATAAAATTCATATAATGTAAATCTATAATAAAAAATGTATCTATTAAAGAAAAAAATGAAGTAAAATCAATATCTTTATTAAGTCCAGGAAGTGATAGAGCATTTAATCTGTGAATCCAATAACTTTTCTTTTTTTAAACCTTCTCAATCTGTCGCCACCTGGTCTATATCTTTTATATATTGAAGAATTATCTTCAAGGAGCTATAAACTTCCATGCTTACCTTGCATGTAATGTTTCGCAATAGGATAACTCCGCCACTCTCTCTCATAACCTTTTCTTAGTCGTCAAAATATTTTTTTCTCTAATGGATTTAAAGACATCTATACTCTTAAAAACAAAGGTGCATCACAATACTTTTTTGTCTAAACGGTTCTATAAAGAACCTTTAACATGCAAAGAACCTTTGTTTCACAAAAGGGTATTTGTGGAGAAAATGTTTCTTCAGATTATAAAAAGGTAAGAAAGAGAACCATCTTTAAAGAACCTTTGACTGAATGGTTCTTTGTGAAACAAAAAATTATTATTCTATGGCATTGCTGTGAAGAACCTTTAAAAAAAACTTTATTTTTAAGTGTAGTGGTCAGGTGACAAAAATGTTTAGACACATGTGATTCTATTTAATTTTATAGGGCTGAAGTGTAGCGTGATGTTCATGATGTCTAGATTTTTTTGAAGACACGAGCAAGACCGTCCGTTTTTTATGCCTATATCCTCTAAATGCGAATTTTGTCAGCGCTTAGGAGCATATCATATTATTGAAGTCCTGAAGGCTAACATATTATTAATGAATGGAAAAAACTTTCCTTTTGATTTCAGTGGATCTTTAAGGCAGCCAAGAGATTTGTCTTGAAGCAGCGCTGCGCAGACCGGTCACCATTTGATATTAAAGTACCGCGAGAGTGCTTTAAAAGCAAACAGAGTTGTCTGCTCTCTCAGTATCCTAGTACACAGTACTAGGATTTGTTTTAACACGTTGAACAAAAGGCTTCCTATAAATTCTCTGAGATGTACTTTAACACTCTGCAGTCGCAAGGATGCCAGCGGGAGCACCTTGGGTATTTGCCCGCGGGAGCACCTTGGGTATTTGCCAGCGGGAGCACCTTGGGTATTTGCCAGCGGGAGCACCTTGGGTATTTGCCAGCGGGAGCACCTTGGGTATTTGCCAGCGGGAGCACCTTGGGTATTTGCCAGCTGACAGCAAAAAGAGTTTAAAATGCTTTTCTGATTGGACACATAAAATTAATACATCACCTGAAACTGTAAAAGGTCTAATTTTATTTATGTATGCTAACCATATCAACAAAACGTTGTGCTTTTGTTAGATAAAGAAAAAAAAGGGTGCCCTTTCAGTCTGTGTAAATATCCCCTTGAAAAACCTCAGCGAATATTTAACACAAGGACATGAGAAATATAGTAATATAGCTTGAAGTGTCTACTTTTAAATGAAGAAGTCAAATAAAAATTATTCTCAATTCATGTAATCCATGTGAAACCGAGGAGAAGTAGACTTTCTGTCTTACAGTAGCTGTATATAGCTACCTATTTTGCTCAGTTTTGTCATTCAGTTTTCAGTGCGATCGAGAATCATACTAAGTAAACAGACCTTATTATTTGTATTTCATTTACACCATCATAATACAAAAAGTATAAGTACTTGTATGACATTACAAAAACATGTTGTCTTTACGCATGGCCCTATTACAGGGTGTTTACACCAAGCGTGACTTGCGCGAATAAATCACGCTATTTGCAAGTAGTTGGACGCTTTAACATTTTGAGTTTATTCGCTTCATTCGCGCATAAAATTCGCTTCATTCGCGCGTGAAATTCACTTCACAACAGATGCAAATTCGCGTCATGTATATATAGCTCAAATTGAGTAAAAAGCGTTTTTTACAAGTTAACAGATTGTCCGACCTCCTCACTCACTTTCTTCAAAGCAAGATCCTTTTTATTCCTGTTCCTATAAAAAAATATAAAGCTGTATCGTACAGCTCCGGGTATCCGCACACAGCAGCGATGAGTTGTCCTCAATTTGTTTTCCTGGATTTCTGCCTCCACTTGCTACGTCGTAATCACTAGAGCAAGCTCCTGATTGGTTAATGCGGCGCAAATTTTCGGCAAAGTTCTGATTTTTCAACTTTCAACAATTCACCCAAAACGCTTAATTCGTGCCGCACGAATCGTGCCGCAGGATGTCTATGCGCGTCTTTGCATTGACTTAACATGTAAATCACTCGCGTCTGGTGTGTATGCACCTTTAGTGATTGATGCTGATGATTGTGTCTTTTATTGTGATTTTCTTTTATCATATATTTGTCTGGGCTATTGCCCTAGGGCTGAAACAATTTCTTGATTAACTAGAGCAACTGAGTACATTTTTTCTGCCTCAAAGCCTTGTTTAGTCCATTTAAATACAGTACACACCAGAGCACGGTGTTTCCCCACGGACCATTATTAGTGAAGTCCAACCCACTAAACGTCTGTAAACACAGAAGATGCAGCAGCATAAGTGACAGAAAAATATACAGACTCCGACAAACACTGTGTTTGTGTGTTAGAAATCTGGAATGGTAAAAGAATATTGTTTAAATTCTGTCTGGCTAGCGAGTTTCCCATGATGTTTACGCAATATGTGTATGCGTGTATATGTGTATGTGGTAGTTTTCAACTACCTCTGGAAGTGGTCAAAAGTGGACAAGCTCAAAACATTTCACACCCTGTTTGCACCTATATTTTGGCGTTGTTCACCAATAACCCGATCGACCAAAACACATCTAATACCAGGTATAACGTTAAATGATTGCTAGTTGAAATGAAGAGTTCTGAAAGTAGTACACCTATAAAAGTCCTATTTTGTGACTTTCTAAACTAACGTAATAAAGAAAGGAAACAAAATGTGTCTAATTTAACACACACCACACATCTTTGTGTCATTTTTTAAACATTACTGAATTACATTACTGATGACTGCTATACTGAAGACACAAGTGGACATTATGGAATGTGTCATATCTTTTACCATGTACGTTTACATTTATGCATTTGGCAGATGCTTTTATCAAAAGCGACTTACATTGCATTGCATTATACTATACTTTTGTTTCTGGATATGTGCAATCCCTGGGACTGAACCCATGACCTTAGCTTTGCTAGCACCATGTTCTAACCACTGAGCTACAGGAAAAATCTGTTTAACAATTGCATTTGTAGTAAAACTGTTTTTAAAAAATGGTATTCAATCTGCCCTTGAACATTTACTATAGTAAAACATGGTGAATATAGTAAGGAAAGAACGAAATGCACACTATAAGCAGTGCCAATCCTAGATATCCTGGGGTCCTAAGCTAACTTTTGTGAGGGGGCCCTTATAATGATTAAAAGTAGATATAAAAATACGATAAGAATGTAAACTGTAAGAAATAAAAGATGATATATCAATTAACACAAAACAAATGAAGGCTGACAGACAAAAACTATAAACTGACAATTAGAACAATTAAATCAAAATTTTGATTGACAGTTAAATTGTTTAGCTAAAGTAACACGTAGCTTTGGAAGCATCTAGCCATCAAAAAAACGATAAAAAGCAAATGCGGTGTGTTTTTACTAACCAAAAATGAGTGATTTACTAACAAAAATAATGCAGTGTAAATATAGTTCAAGAACGCTTAAGCATATGAAAACACATGAATCATTTTCTAAAGGTTGTGGCTAATGGGCATCGTTTTTTTTTTTACAATGACAGGTGTCAAACGCCAGCTTGCATGAGTCATCATAACTAAACTGGAATGTGACTAATATTTCATATAATCTGCTTTAAAACAGCATTTTGATCATTGATATGTAATGACACAAATACAATTTTTTATTCTATCATTGGCAAAAGACACGGTCTACAAAATATTACATTTGAAATTTTGTAGTGGAAAATTGTTCTATAAGTAATTCATTGCATAGTTTAAACTAAATAAAAGACTTTAAAATAGTACGACGACACATGCCTTCTTGTTCTTTTGTTTGCGTGGCTTTGTTGCAATATTGTCTTTTTATCACATATGCCATGGCCATATGTAAAGACGTATCATCACATTAAGTGCATGTTATTTCCTTCCACGCACTGCATGGTGTCAGTAATTAAACAAAGAAATTTCATGTTTGCATGTCATAAAAATAGTGTTGTGTTTACATTATTTTGATTTTGATTTGATACTTTGATCAAGGGGTGGTGCTGGGGCCCTATGCACCTTGCATACTCTGCGTATAGAAAAGATCGGCTCTGCAGCTGCTCTTCACAATGAAATTATCACCAGTTGTGATCTTTTCTAAAGTTAAACTTTTTTCTCTTTGTACCAGACTGATCCGCCGCATGTGTGCAGCGTGACATTGCCCAAACACACAGTAAATTAATATATTTATTTAAGCTTTTATTTGACATATGTGTCATGTTTGTGTAATAAGTATTTGCAGAGTTTTGCATCAACAAAAGTGTACAGATATAAAAGTAGACATTTTATAGCTTCTAATAATGAAGTGAAGTTTCTAACAGTGAAGTGGCATCACCCATTGACATGGATGTTAAAGGGAAAGTAACCGACATAGAAAAACTACGTTGGTTATAGGTACTGAATTTCGATTTTGATTACTATTCGATTAATCGTCCTGCCCTACTATTTCTTGTTATTGACTGCTAGGGCCGATACGCGCAGGTTTTTAAAAAAAAAAAGTAGCCCTGTAAATCAAGTCGTGTCTCTACATTTCTATGTAAGTGCCCAAAATCTTTTTATTCATTGAGAAGAATCAATTTTTTTAAGTTGGTTGTTTTTGCATCATGTTTGTGTAGTGGTAAAATTAAACAGGAAGTGCTTCTGAACTAAAGCACAGATAGCAACCCACTGTTCATACAGGTATGTTCTTACCTTCTGCCCCTCACCATTGGCCAGATAACACTGACCCAAAACAAAGCGACAGGATCCCACATTCACCTGGCACCAGGGCCCAATTAATCGAACATATTCCTACAGAAAGACAGAAGACAGTCAAAATTGTTAAATGCTTTTTCTGTAGGAATGAACCAAACCACATAACCTCTAGACAAGTGTGTAAAAGAAAATAAATAATATATGTATTTAGCAATACTGAAAGAACCATATCAGCGCTAAACTTGTATATGAAGTTTCATTACAAGCCATGCTAGAATCAATGAGATCACTGTCACTGATGTTCCACCATATTTTAATGGTTTCATTAATGATTATTAATTTAGTCTATTATTTGGCTATTTAACTGTTATATTTAATTTAATTTTTATATAATTGTGACTAATAACATTAATGAATATTTATATTTTCTCTCTCACACACATGCCTATTGCTTCGCTTCAAAAGACATTCATTAACTGATAACACTTCAGAGTGTTCGTAAAAGCAAATGTTGCTGGCTTATCTTAACCTACTTTAAATTACTTTTTTTATTAATCTACACTCCATGCACAATAATGACAAATCAAAAAGCAGATTTGTGACAACATTGCAAATTTATTTCAAATAAAAACTGAAATAAGTACATTGCATAAGCATTCATACCCTTAACTCAGAAGTTGGTTAAAGCACCTTTACAGCCTCAAATCTTTTTGGACAAGATGTGACAAGCTTTGCACATCTGCATTTGCCAATTTTCTGCCATTCTTCTCAGATCTTCTAAAACTCTGTCAGGTTGGATGGAAATCATCAGTAGACAGACATTTTCAGGTTTTTACAGATATGTTTAACTGGGTTCAAGCCCAAGCACTAGCTGGGCCACTCAAGAAAATTGACTGTGTTGTCCATTTGCCACTCTTGCATTATTTTAGCTGTGTGCTTAGGAACATTGTCCTGTCTGAGAATGAACCTTCTGCCCTGTCCGAATTTCTAAATGCTCTGGACTAGGTTTTCATAATCATTATTTATTTTGTGTCGTTGAGCTTTTCTTCTACTCTGACAAGTGCCCCAGTCCCTGCTGCTGAAAAACACTCCCAAAGCATGATGCTGTTACCACCACACTTTACTTTTGGAATGATATTGTGCAGGTGATGAGCAGTGCCTGGTTTCATCCAGACATGATGCTTGAAACTGAGATTCATTAGACCAGAGAATTTGGTTTCTGACAGTTTGAAAGATTCTTTGAAGCACTTCTCTGCATATTTCAAGTTTTCATATTTCAGTCACTGAGGAAGAGGATTGAGTCTGGCCACTCAGCCATAAAGCCCAGATTGGTGGAGTGTTGCTGTGATGTTTTTCCTTCTTTAAGTTTTTCCCATCTCCAGATATGACCATGGAGCTTAACCAGAGTGATCATCAGCTTCTTTGTCACCACTCTAACCAAGGCCCTTATCCATCGATGGCTCAGTTTGGCAAGTAGGTCAGCTCAAGTAAAAGATCTGGTTGCTCCAAACTTCTTTCATTAAGGATTAATGGAGGCTACATGCTACTGTGAACTTTCAATGCAGCAGATTTTTTTCTCCGAAGTCTTACCCAGATCTCATGGAATAAAGTGAAAAAAATTCTTCTGACTGAAGTCTTTTCAGGCCAAGTCATATTCCTTCAACAGACACTTTGTTTAGACAGTCAAGACCAATAGCGTTTTAAGGGAAGATGTTTTAAACCGCTTTATTATCAATTTTTAAACTCCTACTGGCACATTTTGCACTACAAACTGTGAAACGAAAATAATATTCACTGTTCAAATTCCTAATAAAGCTACAAACAATACCGAATCAGCAGTGAGTGGTTCTCTTTTCATTTGTTTGATTCATATCAACCACATAGAATAGCAAAAATATTAGACTGCTGTCAATAAACTTAGAGCTCTCAAGTTTGATCAAAAGTTTGGAGTGAGATCACATCTCAGCCATTCAGTTCAGCAGCAGTTTTCTAGCAGTTCAATTTTACTATTGTTATAATTGACCAGAACAAACACAAATTATACCAACTGGTAAATCTGATAAAAGATAGAAAATGATAGAGACAGACAAACAAATCTCATCCCCATTGACTTCCATAGTATTTATTTACCCTACCATGGCAGTAAATGGGGAATGACATCTCTTAGGTTATTGACATTCTTTCAAATATCTTCCTTTGTGTTTAGCAGAACAAATACATTTATATAAGTTTGGAACAATCTGAGGGTGACAGAATTGTAATTTTTGGGTGAACGGTCTCTTTAAGGCTCATGCTGATGTCTTTGAGTCAGAGGCACTGCAATACTTGAACAAAAACATGATTGTTGCTTTTGGTATTGTAATTATGATTATACATTAAAATCAATTTTGCATGTCATATTCTTATAGGTTAGGCAGACAAAATGTTTATGAGTGATTATATTGCAGTTTTTGCATTAGTAAATCTTCACATTGTCTCTTAGCAGCATGAAAAATAAAGTTTTATTTAAACTGGAAATAATCTTGCGTTATAAAGGATGTAATGGACTGCATGAAACTCCCGTCATATATACACCGGCGACTCATCTAAACTTCTGATTAGTCATGCGCTGTCTATGATTGGTTGTGATGCTCAACGCTGTGAGTAAAACATTGGAAAAAAATCACAGTGAATTGGACTTGAACGTAATGTTGTAACAGACAAGTTTCGATCATCTTCACATTTAATTTGCCTCGTCCATAAACTGTCTACAGTAGGACTTATTCCTTATTTCTCAGTGTGAGAAATACAAGGTGTGGCGTGTGAGCTTGTGAACAGGCTGAAATTTGTGTCTCTCATGGTGAATGCGTGAGACTTGAGAGCCCTTCGAATGTATTGACATCCAATTTCTTTTTACGCTCACTTTATACAATAACAACCATGTTTAAGACATAAGTCTGTAAGTAAAGTTGTGAAAAAAGTTTGAAAACGATCGCCTGGCAGTAGAAGCGGAGGTCTGATTAGATGATTTGCTGAAACACAACAACATAATCGATCTTTATGTCACAGTCTCCAATTTGTGTGTGTCATTTTTGCAACATACTTAAAAGCTGCCCCCCGCTTCAGGCTTTATAAACTTACTCTCCATCCTGCATCCTGACTACATTTGCTTGCTACTCTCCAACGTCTCCACTTCAGCATCTGAAGCAGCACTCGGTTGCAGCTGAATCGCACCCACACTCCAAGATCTGCCCCATTTTATTTCTTATTGGCTAATAATGTAGTTTGGTTGAGATGATAGGCGTGTTCCTCTCATACCATTGGTGAACTTATGAACTCGAATTGATTGAAGTTTTTTTAAATGCACTTTTTTTATCAGGAACGGTACCGGAAACGTATTAGATTAGATTACATTCAACTTTATTGTCATTACACATGTACAAGTAAAGGCAACGAAATGCAGTTTAGGTCTAACCAGAAGTGCAAAAACAGCAAGTGCAGGATATACAGTTTTTGCATAAGTAACATAAATAAATCAATATTATAGAAGTAATTTACAGATAGATATGTACTATGACCATAATATACAGATGTCTCTTACTATAAACAGAAATTAACAGATGGATATGTACTAAGAACATAATATACAGATGGCTATTACTAAAAACAGAGATTTACAGATGGATTTGTACTATGAACATAATATACAGATGGCTATTACTATTAAAAGAAATTTACAGGTGGATGTATACAATGACAAGTTATCATAAGGCTATGGTGACCAGCAGTGCAATAGATATAGAGTAGTGCAAATAAATTATGGACAGAAACTATCTAAGTAACAGTGCAATGGAAGAAGTTATTGCATATTTCAGTTAAAGTGTAGGTGTGCAAGATGCATATGTAAACAGTCGGTACTGTAATTGAGCAGTTGGCAGTGCAAATGAGCAGTCTGGTAGTGCAAATGAACATAAATGTTATGTATAGACAGTCCAGTAGTGCAAATAACAAAGTGAAGCCAGGTGTGCAATGAGGGGGGAGAGGAGAGTGTAGCAATATATGAGGGGCAGTGGGATCAGCGAGGGGCAGAGTTCAATAAAGAGACAGCTCTGGGGGGAAAAAAAGCTGTTCTTCAGTCTGCTGGTCCTGGTCCGGAGGCACCTGAAACGCCTGCCGGAGGGCAGGAGAGAAAACAGTCTGTGAGCGGGATGAGAGGAGTCCTTAAGAATGTTGCGAGCTCGATGTCATCCATGGCTGGAAGTGGAGTCCCTGTGATGCGCTGTGCGGTTTCACCACCCGCTGCAGTGCCTTGCGCTCTTCAACAGAGCAGCTCCCATGCCAGACTGTGACACAGTTGGTCAGGATGCTTTCTATTGCGCAGCGATAGAAGTTCACCAGGATATCCGAGGACAGCTGATTCTTCTTTAGTGTCCTCAGGAAGAAGAGGAGCTGGTGAGCCTTCTTGACCAGACTGGAGGTGTTGGTAGTCAAGGACAGGTCCTCCGAGATGTGGATCCCTAGGAACTTGAAACTGGAGACACGCTCAACAGCCATCCCATTGATGTGGATGGTGTCATGTGTGCCTCTTGACTCTTTCCTGAAGTCCACAATGAGCTCCTTTGTCTTGGAGGTGTTAAGGAGCAGGTTATTGTCGTTGCACCATGTGGCTAGGTGCTGGATCTCCTCCGTGCAGGCTGCCTCATCGTTGTTGCTGATGAGACCAATCACTGTAGTGTCGTCCGCAAACTTGATGATGGAGTTAGATCCGTTCACAGGCCTGCAGTCGGAGGTGAAGAGGGAGTAGAGAAAGGGGCTTAGCACACAGCCCTGTGGTACATCAGTGTTGAGTGTGATAGTGGTGGAGCAGATGGAACCTGATTCTCACCTGCTGTGGTCTGTTGGTCAGAAAGTCCATAATCCAGTTGCATAGGGAGGTGTTAATGCCCAGGTCTTCAAGTTTAGCAATTAACTTGGATGGGATGATAGTGTTGAATGCTGAGCTGAAGTCAACAAACAACATACATGCTTAAGTGTTTTTATTGTCCAGATGTGTGAGCACAGAGTGCAGTGCCATGGAAACTGCATCTTCTGTGCTCCTATTGCTGCGGTAGGCAAACTGGTGTGAGTCCAATGTGGATGGCAGAGAGTCATTCAGGTGTGCCAGGACCAGCCGCTCAAAGCACTTCATGACAATGGGTGTCAGTGCTACAGGGTGTCACTGCTACAGGGCGGTTATACGCGGTTATATGCCATGTGTAAGCATATTTACGGCTTTAAAATTATTAAAGTCAATTTAAGACATTAAGGGCAGACGGGAACCCTGCAACTGACGGAAATTCATCGTAGACTCGCTGCAATTAACGGAAATCCGTCTAAGAGATGGAGAACTTTAATCCATGAGATCTGTAACTTGATATAATCATTTCTCAGAGCTCTACTGACAGTTCTTTAGACCTGATGGTCTTGGTTTTTACTTTGATATTCATTTTTAGCTATTAGACCTTTTATTAAGATGTGTGTGCCGCTCCAAATCATACTTATTCAATTAAATTTGCCACAGGTTAAACTAATGTCTCCGCGCTAAATTTCAAGTGTCCCAGAAAAGTTGTCACAAATCTGTTTTTTGTGTTGTCAATATTGTGCATGGAGTGTAGATTAATGTAAAATGTTTTTAATTCCTAAAAAAAGCTAGGGATGTGCACCACGACTAATTTGACAGTCATTTAAACAATAGTTTTGTAACCGTCTAGTCGACTAGTCTAAAACTAAGAATGGCCCAGAAGGCGGTCCAAAAACTTTGTAGCATATGTAATAATAGTTTTTATTTGTTTCTTACTTTATTTTTCTGACTCAAAAGTTAAACTCAAAAATTTAATTAAGTGTGTATTTTACACTGAAATCATAAAACTTTAAATATTTAACAACAATTAATTAAAAGCTTAAAAACGAATGTTTCATTATTTGTTTATTTAAATGATGTTGAATGAGAAAAACATTGCTTTTTTAAATCATCTTTAAGAACAAGTTAAAATTAGGGTAGGCTACCTATATCAATTAACAAGATACATTATATCATGTTTTTATTGATAAAACAAAGCAATGTGTGTAGACAAAAAACTAAAAGAAAGAAATGTACAAAAAGTAACTAGAAATGCCGCTAATAAAGCAATAAGCCCCAAGAAGCAGTGGATTACCGTGCATCTTATAACCATCTTAGCTGTTATAAAATGCACTTATAGAACACTCGAGTCTGCATGTGATTGTCATGTTAATATTATTTTACATGTTCTTGTTGAGGAAATGCAAGCATATGCTCGGATAAAAGTCAACTCAATGTTTGTGAACAATAACTCCATCTGAGGAATCTGCGCACACTCTGCAAGGGCACACAGATAACAGTGCTAAGCGATCACGTTTATTCAAGCGCCTTTTTATAAACATTAAAATCAAAGCAATTTCAAAGTTCTGTAAATCTAAAAGCTGAGACATTCTCATTTCAGTTTGTGCTCAAGATGCATTTACAGCATTTCATCAAAAAACATCAATCTGTCTTTCATGCATTAAAATTAAAATATTAAAATATTGAGATTTATAATTTAGTAATTGTTAACATAACTGTATGTATCTTTAGAATATCATACTTTTCCGTTTTATGCATACATTTAGCGCTTCCGTCCACGCTTTCCGCATTGCGGCAATAAGAACCCAGTAGGGATACGCATAACTCCAGTAAAATTATTATTATGCCACTTTGATAAGTTTGTGTAAAACCTACCCGTTTTCCTCCTTCAAAATGCTCCCACAACTCGTCTTTCTAGTGGTCATTTCTGAGTGCACAGTGGACTGGCACAAAGGAAATGCATGCAAGATGCATGTGGTCACCTTACATCACATACAGTGTTGGGTGCCACGAGTGGGCCCTAGGGGGCATGGCCCGCCCACTACAGTCACTGTGCCCCCTCACTTTTTGAAATGATAAACAAAATAATTTTTAAAAACGGTTGGAAAATGGGCCCTAGTATGACGTCTGTTTATTTATTTGTCAACAGACCTGACAAACAATAATGTCTTGCGCAGTACTTACATGCGCTGTTCATAAATACAAGCTTGCGTCCACCGGCAACGTTTCTGTATGCGTTGCTTTAAGAAATGGGCATATACGGTTAACAATTACGCGGACTGTGAAATCTTTCTGCACATATTGATACAGTGGAGATACAGGCTGTCTATCAATGCTTTGGATCATGTTTTTGGTGAAATGGCATTTCATAGAACGTTATTCAAAGTTGGCAGCAGAAAGTGAGAGCTCGCTCTTTAGTGTTGTTATAATGATGCAATGGTTTTGCTAGACATAAGCTCTACTGGGAAACCGTCCCCTAACTTTTTCTGTCACTTTTTCTTCAAAGCCTGCTTTTGAAACATCCGTCTAAATTAATAATCTTTATTTATTAACTTCCACTGAATGTTATGTACGATCCGTGTATTTTTTTTACTTAACAAAAATTTCTTTGCACATGCAAAACATGCAATGCTGGACTCGAAATTGACATTAAGAATTGTTAAATTTGAGACTTCAAATGGCATGTGTGCATCGGATAAAAAGGGATGTGCGTTGCGTCTACAATTCGCAGGTATTCAGCAACGGACACGTATATGATGCAGGCGTGAGCTCAAGTTCAAAGCCGTATAGACGATGGGTTAAATATAATTTTTATTCTGTTTTATTTAAAAATGTGTGGTTCTTAAACATTAATCAGTGAATAGGCAGTGTTGATGCGCACAGGACAAATTTCTTTGCACATGAGTGCACTCAGTTAATGTGCAACATATGCCGCTTTCACAAGCATGATTTGATTACTACGTTGCATATAGGGCTGTTAAAAATTGTGTGGTATGGCGCCTGCAACGCATCCTGCCGCAAGACCCTCCAACGCATAGTGAGAGCAGCTGAGAAGATCATCCCTTTTCAGTAGTGGTCTGAGCCTCCTCAACTAACTACCTCTAAGTCAGTTAAACAAGCCTGCTCTCTTGACACTTTTAAACAGACCGATAAGCTTTGCACTACATTACATTTGCACTGTTTTTATTTTCATCTGCACCATTTGATTTGATTGTTTCATCTGCACTGCTGTTTATTTCATCTGGACTGTTGTTTATTTCATCTACGCTGCTGTTTATTTAATCTGCACTGTTGATTATTTCTTTGGTTTGCACAATTATTTCGGTTACATATCCCTTGCTTGTAAAGTTGTTTTGTGTATATATATATAGATTTTGTATTTATCTGTAATTTGATATATTTTTTTGATATATGTTTATTCTATGTTATCTGTATGCACCTAGGGTCTGAGAGTAACGCAATTTCAATCCTCCATTTGTATGTACTGTACATGTGGCAGAATTGACAATAAAGCTGACTTTGACTTTTCCCACAATTATCAATGTAAATGAATACACTGTTAAGACTTAAACTTTAGAATAATACTTGGGCACATCAAGTGCCACTTAATAACACCAGATGAGCAGCACAGAGCAGAGTGACTCTGCCAAAATATGTGCCTCGGACGGCACCGGCCCATTTTAAACCCTGGCCCCCCAACTGAACATAGCGGCCCCCTCACTATGTGTGCCCTGGCGCCGACTCTGATCACACACACGCACGCACGCACGCACGCACGCACGCACGCACGCACGCACGCACGCACACACACCAAATTTTTAAGGTAAACAGTAAACACTATAACATCTTCAGGTTTGTTCCTGGCTCATGAGGCAGAGGTGGTGCCATCCTTATCTTGTACACACGCATGTGTAGGCCTACCGTACCTTTAAGTGGCTTAACCAAACACTTTACATATTAAAACATAAAAATTTGATGCAAATTACAATTATTAAGTTATATAAAACATTACTTTTATTCAACCAAACAGGAATGTTTTTAAAACAAATAAAGCTTTTTATCTTCTTCAACTATCTTTTTCAGCCCACAATAGAGACAAATTTAACCAGTCTACTAAATGAGCAAAGCTGCATTCTCCAGTTGTTAACTGAGCTTTGAATGATTCACTGATCTCTTACATTCACTAGTGACTGAAAAGTTTTAACAATTAAACGAATCAGTGTTCTATTTTATCATCACTTAATTTCCTGCCTGCTGTTCTTCTCACTCATCTTTGTATCTGCCTTGGTTGATCTAAAGCGTTAATTAGCAACAGAGATTGGATGTACATGCTTTTTGAAAATTCTAATGAGTCCCATATAAGCCAATATAAAGACATGTTTTTTTTAATTAAAAATGTCAGTGTTCAGCCAAAAAAAGGTGGTCTTACATCTGGGATAGTCAAAGGGGTAAGTAAATTATGAAAACATTTTCATTTTGGGAAGAATTATTCCTTTAAGAAAAAAATATGATCCAAGGTTAAAGAGAAAGAATTAAGAAAAGCCAGATCAAGGACAAAGGAACAGAGTCAAATGCAGAGGTTGTGGGAATAAAGAGGGTAAAAATTAGTCACTCAGAGAGTAAACTCAGGAACTCGGGAGTAGCTGATCTGTAACATTATTGTATTCAGTCTCACCTGTAGTTGTGCATACTGACAATTCCCCATCAGGCATTCAGGAAACAAGAAGCTGGGATTGCTTGGCCAGCTAATAAAATGATGCAAGGCAAATAAGCATATAGTAAACTTAACTAAAATGAAAAACTAATAGAAAAAGTATTTCAGATCAAGAGGATACAGAAACTGGCAGAGCAGTGTGAGGGTGCTTGAGATCATCTGTGGCCATTGCAGCATGCTCTCATTGGCCATCACATCCTGCTGAGAGAAGATCTGAGACATGATGACTTTACGACCCACATTCTGGTAGAACAACTCCAGCACAGTCTGCGGACTCAACACTTATGGACAACATAGAGAGGAAGTGTCAATATTACTATCATCTCTTTTAAAGTATAACTCTGTAATGTTACATTTAGGTAACCTGATCTGTTGGTTGCAGGGGTTGTGGAGTCTGAAAGCTCCAGAACAGACAGATGCTGCAAATCAGTGTTTCTAAAGAGTGACCGAAACAAAATACATTAAATCTGTCAATAACAGGAAATGTGTGACACATATCCTATTACAGAGGAAGTTTTTTTTTAGTTAACTGTCTATTTCAGAAATTTAAAGTCACTAGATGTAGTAGTACTGGATGTTTTCGGTGTAGCAAAACTGTTCCGATTCAGCTTGATTAATAGCATTGTGTACACTATAAAAAAGTGCTGTGGTAAAAAAGGGTTCAAATGACCAAACGCTGGGTTATTTTTGTTTTTACTTAACCATGAGTGGAAACAACCCAGCCATTGGGTTAAAATAACCCAGCACTGGGTCATTTTTACCCAGCAGTGTGTTCTGTGACCCAACATGGGTCAAAAACAACCCAGCCCTTTTTTATAATGTAACATTTGTAATGTCCCCATGCAATCAAAATTCAAGATATTTCCATTTAGTATGAACTTATTAGACTTAAGGACACCTATAAACTGAAATGCTCTAAAACACTGATAAAATGTTGACAAAATCTTTTGTGGAGAAAATAAAACGTATCCAACCCATTTAGAGTTTACACAGAATGTTGTATTAAACATTGCATAGGGTTATAAAATTGAGTTAAGGTTTACATAGCAGATTATCATGATTAAACGGCTGGTTGTCTAAGTGGTGCCTGCAGAATGATACAGTTTTATAAAAAACTGGAAGAGTTTTTGGGTCTCCATCCCTCTGGATGCTCTCCTGTCTAGAAATAGTGCACAGTCTTAATGCTAAACTTGACTCACTGGACCCCAGGTCAGGGAGCAGACACAATGGCTTAACAAACCATCTGCTAACCGTCTCGTTAACGAAAACACAAAATATGCAACATATAGTACCCTCATCTCCAAAACATCATAACATAGAAACTACAAGCAAATACAAAAAACTGCGTAATTCATTCGAGAGTAATTTAATACATGTTAAATAAATAAAACAATCCGGATTGTATATGACTCGGTTTGCTAAATATTAGATCTCTCAATAATAAAGTTTTTGTTAATGACATGATCTCCGATCATAAATAGATGTGCTTTGTCTTACAGAAACGTTGCTAAAACCACATGATTATATTACTTTAAATGAGTCTATTCCCAAAGATTACTGTTATAAACACGAGCCTCATCTAAAAAGTAGAGGGGGAAGTGTTGCTGCACTTTACAATAATACTTTTAGCATTACTCAAAAGTCTAATTTTAAATTAAAATCTTTTAAAGTGATGGTACTTCATATAGCATCACCTAATGTTAATGATAAAACATTTCTGAAATTTCTTTTGGCTACTGTATATAGGCCTCCAGAGCACCACACAGACTTTATCAAAGAATTTAGGGACTTTTTATCAGAATTGGTACTGGCAGTCCTTGTCAGTCCTGGCAGTCGTGGCCCAGTGGTTAGAGAGTTGGACTCATGACCAGAAGGTTGCTGGTTCGATTCTCAGGGCTGGCGGGTAAAGGCTGAGGCACCTAACCCCCACTTGCTTACTATACAAAATGTACAAATGTATAGTACAATGTAATGTAAGTTGCTTTGCATAAAAGCATCTGCCAAATGCGTAAATGTATTGGTACTGAGTCCTTGTCATTAGTGATTTTAAAATCCATGTAGATAATGATACATTTGTTCTGGGACTGGCTTTTAATGACATTCTCAATTTTATAGGCGTTAGACAGTTAGAATGCTCTCAACTGCGCAGGTATAAAATGTTCTGAGGATTTTAAGGCTCATCCCAAACTTCCTCAGGCCCCTGAGAAAAAAGAGGCGCTGGTGTGCCTTCTTTAGCACTGCATCAGTGTGAACAATCCATGTGAGGTCCTAAGTGATGTTCACCCCCAGGAACTTGAAGCTGTTTACCCGCTTCACCGGTGTCCCGTCGATGGTGATGGGGCTGTGATCCTTGTCCTGTCTCCTGAAATCCATCACCAGTTCCTTGGTTTTATTAATGTTGAGTAGGAGATGGTTTTGCTCACACCAGTGTGTCAGACTGCATACCTCCTCTCTGTAGGCTGACTCGTCGTTGTTAGTGATCAGGCCTATCATTGTAGTGTCATCTGCGAATTTCACGATGACATTGGAGCTGTATGTGGCTATGCAGTCATGTGTTTAAAGGGGGTAAAGAAGGGGACTTAGGACGAAACCTTGGGGCGCTCCGGTGTTGAGAGTCGGTGGGGAGGAAGTATTGTTTCCTATTCTGAAGTATTGTTTCCAAACTTGACATCTGTCTGATTGGAAGTCCAGAATTCAGTCACAAAGAGATCGGTCTAAACCCAGAGACTGAAGCTTCAGAACAAGTTTGGTCGGCACTATGGTATTGAATGCTGAGCTGTACTCTACAAACAACTTTCTCACATATGCATTCTTGTTGTCAAGGTGGGAGAGAGCAGTGTGTAGAGTACAGGCGATGGCAGCATCGGTGGAGCGGTGGCTGCAAAATGCAAACTGTAGGGGATCTAATGAGGCAGGCAGCACAGAGCAGATGTAGTCTCTGATCAGCTTCTCAAAACACTTGAAGATTGGTGTTAAGTCTTTTTATTTGTGATTTTAAATAATTTGCCTTTTAAAGATTTGTTCTTTTTTGCCTTCAAGCATTTTATGTAAAGCACTTTGAATTACCTTGTGTATGAAATGTGCTATATAAATAAACCTGCCTTGCCTTGCCTTGCCTTAAAGCTACAGGGCGCTAGTCATTCAAACATGTGATTTTAGCCTGTTTTGGGACGGGCACAATGTTGGACGTTTTGAGGCATGAGGGAGCCGCAGAAAGAGAGAGATTAAAGATGTCCGTGAAAACTACAGCTAACTGGTCAGCACACGCTCTTAGTACACGGCCTGGGATGCCAACTGGACCCGCAGCTTTGCGAATGTTCACCCGTTGGAAAGATTGGGGTACATCCGCTACGGAGACGGAGAGTGTACTGACCTCACATATGATCAGTGTGTTGGTGCTGTGGTTGGTGCTGTGCGATTCGAAGCGGTTGTCTGTGATCTTTGTCTGTTTGTGGCGGTTGTCTGTGATCTTAATCCCATGCCAATGGGGTATATGCACACAGGGCGATGACGTACTTCCACTAAAATCTCAGCCAGCTAAGCCACGTCCGCTCTCATAGAGCTGAGGAAATTTTTCACCAAGTGATAACAATGTGATTAGTAAGAAAACGATGGAATTTCAGTGAAAACAACAGCACCACAGCTGAGCATTGCTATGT
Source organism: Oreonectes daqikongensis (assembly GCA_026939265.1). NCBI lineage: Eukaryota > Metazoa > Chordata > Actinopteri > Cypriniformes > Nemacheilidae > Oreonectes > Oreonectes daqikongensis. The sequence goes on from JAOTQM010000138.1 coordinate 105,966, forward strand.
GCCTCTGTGATCATGCCTCGAATAAGTGCAAAATTTTACTTAGCTTTTTTTATATTTGTGGATGTAGCTTGAAACGAATAGCCTTGAAGCACTTCTCCTATTTGGTTGTTGATGTATGTTACGTAGTGTTTAAAAAATTTGATTCACGTTGTTAACCGTAATCCTACAAGCATCCTAAAGCGGCTGAGTGAAAAATGCCATTGTTCTCTCTGGACGCTGCGTGCGCCAGAAGTAATGGAGCTGGCTGAGATATTTGAGGAAATACGTCATCGCTCCGTGTGCATATACCCCATTGGCCATGTCTGTAATTTGTAAAGTAAAAAATCCCCCATAAATTACCTTGCATATTTTGACAAACAACGAAGTCCTGTGATAATATTACATTTATTTACATTTATGCATTTTGGCAGACGCTTTTATCCAAAGCGACTTACATTACATTATACTATACATTTGTACATTTTGTATAGTAAGCAAGTGGGGGTTAGTTAGGTGCCTTGCTCAAGGGCACCTCAGCCGTTACCCGCCAGCCATGAGAACCGAACCAGCAACCTTCTGGTCACAAATATGCAATATAAGCATGTATTACACACCCATTGGCCATTATTCTGGCTAATTGCAACATGCCAAGATCATTTTTTATATTACCAGATAACAACTGTACATTATCCCTTATGTAAAATTATGTGTATTGCGGTTTAATAATAACAATTATTAATAAAATAAAAAAAACATCTGGAAATCTTCAATGTAAGATAAACTTTAGTGCTTTTGTGGTTTGGTCAAACTCCTGACAACAGTGTCATGGCTAATCGTTAAAAAACACAAATCTGACTTTTCCTGATAGAATTAAAAACAGGCTGGGAAAAGGTCATAACTTAATTGTGTATGTTTTTGTGGCAAAAGATTTTAATATTATAATTATACCTCAGACAACAAAATAAAATAAACACTAATGTCATGATCCCTTAAAAAATACTATAAATGTTTTCAGTTTACTGCTTTGGATAAAAGCGTCAGCCAAATTAATAAATGTAAATGTAACATTTAATGTAAATTAAATGTTAACATTTTCAAATAAACACTGAAGACAGGCTAATGTCTGTGTCTGACTTTTTCTGGAAAAAGATTATATTGATTACATAAAAGTCATAAATATTGAGAAGAAATCTCTTCTGGACTGGACTTACAGTATGTCCAGAGGGACGGACGAGGACAGCATCAGGCTCATCTGTTTGAGGAGGTGATACGTGCAGAGCAAATGAGAGCATCGAGGAATCAACTCCTGCTGTAGCTGCAACAACTGAGAACCACCTGCTGGAAATATCTGAATAAACAACAAATCAGTAAACAGACTTTCCTGAGACACGTCCCACATGCACACCAGCACAACCAATCAGCAAACAGACTTTCCTGACACCGTGTCCTAACCATGACAGACAATGAAAGTTATCCTTTCCGTGTTTCTGTGTTTCATGTAAACTTTTTGACGAGGCAACCAATTGACTGACATTGCCTCCCACTCCCGTGTTGTGTTTATTTATTTACCTGCTCTTGATGTCTGCAGGTATTTATGTGATGCGACTTGTGGGAGAAGCAGCGCTCACAGAGCGGAAAAGGTTAAAATGAAGCGTGTTTGGTGCTAAATAAAGATATTAGAGAATATGGTAGCAAAATCATTTCATGTGATGTGAACAGCTCAGTTTAGTAGACACGCTGCTCAATTTAAAATATAGAAATAGTCAGACGTTTTGAATTGTTTACTATGTATTACCGGCACCAACTGTTACAGGTGTGGAGCGCATCATTCACTTAACCAGCAACACCAAAGCAAACAGGAGAGCATACAGAATCAGCACTCCTGAAATTGAGTTCAAAATTAAAATATATGTGAGACTGGATCATGTCAAAGTCCGCAATGTACAGTACATACATATAGAGGATTAAAATTTCATTACTCAACTCAACTCAAGTTTATTTACATTATGGGTGTGCACGACTATTCAAATATTTGAAAATTCGATCTGTAATAATTATTCGAAAATGAAAAAATGCTATTCGAAATTCATTGTTTTTTATGAGAATAAAAACTGCTTTACCATGGGGTTAATTTACCACTACAGAAGACATTATGCTCTTTCTTATTTAACACTTCTTCGCTTCATCTGTAATTAATACAATATGTAATAATATGTAGCTATGTACCTTAATCTTTGTTCACTCAGATCGCAAGTTAATTTATATATTTAAAGTTCACACACCAGTCGCCTGGATCGCGTTATGCTCTGCTCACTGGTGAGCCACGGAATTCGTTAACATAATACATTAGGTATAAAATATCAACGTAATATTAAATAATTAACATTATTTTATTTAATACCATAACTTAAGAGCGTTTGTTCTTTGCAATTTCGTGTTCATTTGTTATAAATAGACCAACATAATGCTAATTTAAGCTTAAAATATGAAAATGCACATCACAGCAACTAGCTTTAACTGGCTTTAGCATAAGATTGGTACCTTTTCCCATAACTAAAAGCCTGTATTTTCCTGCTCAGAACTTCGATGGGGTCGTCGCCTTCAAATTATAGTCTGTAAATTAATTTATAGTTGAAGTTTCCACGGATGTTATTTCGTTTAAAACGCGCTGTAGTTCCTGTTACCTTAGTTGATTTTATTTATTGATACAAAGCAGAGCTAAATAGGTCAGACACTGACAATGAAACGGCAAAGAGAAAAACACTTATATGCGGCGATGATCAAGAATTAGTAAGCTAAATATCTTCTTCAGATGACGGCCGCACAATAAAGGGGAAAACAAGCAAATGGATCAGTCTTTGTTGCATTGTTTTTAGGAACTCATACAGTCGGCATGGAGGTATCAAGCCCATTTCTTTTATTTATTATCAACAATATAAGTGATAAAACAGATATTCTTGTCAGTCTATTGTTACCGCGCAAACAAAGAGCAGCGCGTCTTCTCCGCTGTCGGGTTGAAAGTTTTTATGTATTTTTCTATTTTTTCCCGTTTTCTTTTTCCAACGTTGCTAATCTTTTCCATATATAGGATATAACATTAGTGCAGTATAAATATTTAATTATAATTATAAGCTTGATGTGAAATCATGACTAAATAAAAACATAAAAAATGACATCTTTATTAACTTAATTTAAATTTAAGTTAAGTTAACTTTATTAACTTAATTTTATTTGAATATTCGTTTTTTGAGCTTGAATTTTCGAATATCATTTTATTGAAAAATGCCCATCCCAAATTTATATAGCGCTTTTTACAATTTTGATTGTTGCAAAGCAGCTGTACATGATACAAAATGACTATAAGCAAAGCATTCAATGTGTAAAAAGGAAAGTAAGAACAACTTAATAAAAACACCCCAATTTCACACACCACCAGAATGAGTGGTAAGAACATGTAAGAGAAAACAGGCACACAGCACACACTTATCAAACACACACACACTTGCACGCAACACACTTGCACGCAACACACTTGCACGCAGGTGCGCGCACACGCACGCAGGTGCGCGCACACGCACGCAGGCGCACACACACACACGCAGGCGCACACACACACGCAGGCGCACACACACACGCAGGCGCACACACACACGCAGGCGCACACACACACAGGCGCACACACACATACACGCTTACCTTACTAAGAGGGGACTATCACTCTACACTAGAGCTTAGATCGGGGCCAACAAATCAAGCCCGACCCTACCCGAGCCCGAGCACGTTGTGTCCGAGCCCGGCCCGACACGTTAACTGTAATTATGAGCCCGAGCCCGATTTAAACCAGACCATTTTTAATATGTTGGCCGTTATAACCAGGGGCGGCGCCAGATTTTTTTTTTAACGCAGTGCTGCTGTGCTACATCATTTAGGCTACAGTGGGGAGCTGCGCAGTTATATATATATTATATAAATACTATTAATAAATGAGCAAAAATTGGCCACTCAATATTAAATATTCAATTATTTTAATTATCATAATTAAAGTTTTAATTTTTTTAAATTGAACAAGCACAACATTCAGCATTCAATCAAATATTCTTAAAGATTAATTATTATTAATAATGTTACTTCAACATATTGTTATTTCAACATAATATGTGTGTGAGCAACAAGCAAGATGTGCATTTGTAAATTCGGTGACAGCGTGTGTTACGAGTTTCAAATGGTGTAAGTGTGATCGCGGCGTGCCGGCGCCTCCATGTCATTATTATATTGTCTGCTATATTGCTTTTAAAATCCACAAGGAAGAAGCATGTAAACTGCGTTGTTTGTTTATTCCGAAATAATTGAATGGATCGTAAATGGATCTGAAATTCCGAATGAAGAAACGTAAAAAAAAATAAACCGTGAACAATGATGAACACAGAAAATGATGGCCTAAGACTATAGGCCTACTACTTTAATATAATTAAACAATGTTTTAGAAAATATAATATTTTTTAAACAAAATAAATATTTGTAAAGCCTATTATAAAACGTAGGCCTATAGTGCAAAAACGCTGCTCCATTCTGGTAGCCTCCTGCCTATGTATGAGCCTGTAGATGAAGTGTGAGAAGTTGATTAGGCCAAGCAAGGCTGCCTACTATATATGTAATCATTATATAATACCATATTAATCACAAAGCTATAGCCTACTTACATGGTTCTACATGTTGTCATGCAAGAACAAGATTGCGTCCACAGTTTCTGGTTTCAGAGCAGTCCTCCTCTGCTCTATCGTTTGGCCAGCTGCGCTGAACACCCGCTCGCTGCTGCTTGCTGGAATGCAGAGGACGGATCTTGCCAGCCTGGCTAGTTTTGGGTACACCAATCCGTTCACTTTCCACCATTTCAGTAGGTCCCGGTCGTCATCCATGGCATGCTTCTGTGAATTGTACATAGCCACTTCATCCTCATCTGGTTCGTTATCATCGTCTTGGTTCTCCCACTCAGCAAATTCGGAGTCTCTCCTGGGCCTGGCTGCTGGTGGTGTGAAGCCAGTACTGCTCATTGCACTGTGAGCCGCCGCAGCACCTTCCTCCGCAGCACCTTCCTCCGCACACCTTCCTCCACAGGCAAGAGTAGGGTGCGAACGTGAGCATGTACTTCAGCTATCTCTACAGGAGACATCATCCTCAATTTGTTGAATTTGGGCCAGAGGAAAAGAGCAACTTTGTGCAGCATGTTCACCTTGATTTTTTGCACAATGAACTCGGCATGTCTCTGGCGCACAAATGCTTGCTGCGGTGAGTCGGTGGGAGAGGGCTGGCAATGTCTCTTCAGTCTCTCAAGCCAGAGGTAGACCAGGTTTATGGTTGCATATTTGTCACCCTCCAACTCTCTCTGGGCATTATAGAATGGCTCCAAAAATGTGCACCTGACTCAATAAGTCAGGTGCAATATTTTCGATGCGCTCAACCTCACCGTGGTTCTCCAGTTTCTCCCGTAGCTCTGAGTATATGTCTTGCACTGACTTGAGTGTGAGGTACACTGTGCTGAATCGTGTCTCCCCCATCTGTAGCACTGTCTTTGACAATTGCGCAACCAGGCCAGATTGTTTTAGATATCTTACAAGTCCTTTCGCAGCAGATATGGTCTCTCCTATATCCGGCGCGTTTTCGGACAGTGCGTCGGCATGCAGACCGTGGCAAAGGACAGTATTAATTAGGTGATCGAGACAAGAAAGCCTCCTATATGGTTCCAGGGCTTTGATTATGTTGCTGCCTTCATCTGTTACCCACACTATTCGGTTGAGGGAGCTAGGGTCGAGGCCAAATTTGTTGACCAGCAAGCCCACTATCTCGCGTCTGATATTTTTTCCCGTTTTAGCATCTTCCACGGGAAACATTGCGGTGGTGAGAGTTTTACCAACTAAATTATAGTCGTTGGTGATATAATGGCACGTTATTGCGATGTAACTTATCTTTCTGTAGTCATCAGTCCACATATCTGTGCTCATCGCTACGTCTCCATTCTTCAGAGCATCTTTGAGCATCTGTGCCAGAACTTCCCTCCTCTCATCTGCCTTTTCTATGCAAGCCTTGGAAACGGTGCTATGGTGAGGCAGAATGGACTGGGCCGATACACGACCATATGTAGCACCAACATTGATTAATTCTTGAGCTAGCCGCTCGAAGCCCTGGCCACTTACAACGTAAAATGGCCTTATGTCCCTGCAGCAAAACTCAACGCATTTCTCTGTGATGGCTTGCCTCGCCCTCAGGGGAATGCTTGGAAAAGTAACAAAAGAGGACGCTGCGCATAACACGTGACCCGGCCCGAGGACGGTGGCGGGAAATATCGGCCGGGTCGGGTCGAGTCCGGGCTCGGGCAGAGAATCTAAGCTCTACTCTACACTGACCAAGAGGGGACCAGTGTTTCTGGTCATTTTATAGAAACAAAAGTGACATCAAAAATTTTAATTTAAGGTATATTATAAGGTATAAGGTATATCTGAAACGTTTTTTTAATTATTTTTTTTAAAAACATGCCAAGTGGGGACCTTCAAGCCTGACCGATGTCTACCTATCCAACAGGGGACCTCCATAGCTTACAATGGATATGTAAACAAAATTAAACCAACTCTTATTATAATGTAACTTTAATGTACACACATCTTAGCATTTGATAAATATTTTGAACCCCCCAAACACCAAATAAATTATTTACTTAATATTTTAATTGACTTAAAATATTTTTTGGCTTGCATTAATAATACTTAAAAATAAATAAAGTAAATAAAGTAATAAATATTTACAGTATATTTATATGTTTTACTGTTTGTTTAACTTGAAACATAAAATAGTGACTTCATTAAACACACTGAACATTTTCAATACAACAGTCAACTTCATCCACTAGTGAATTTAAAATGGAAAAGAACTGAATTTTCCTTCAAGTGTAACATGTTTATGTGTGTTTCTACATAAACTTTAGGTCATATGTAAAATAAACAGGTTAACTTGTGTAAAAATAACATGAAATAGTGACTTCATTGAACACATCGTCTCAGGTCCTCTGTTGGCTGGTAAAAAGTGACATGAGACTTTAAAATGTCTTAATTTCATAAATATTTTGGAGGTCTAAACAGAAACTTTTATGTTGATTTAATGTATTGAAGATTTTTAGTTATTTAGTTGAATTTTGTCAACTGAAAGGCTTTATTTCAGTTAAACACACCGAACATTTTCAATACAACAGTCAATTTCAACCACTAGTGAATTTCAAATGGAAAAGAACTGAATTTTCCTTCAAGTGTAACATGTTTATGTGTGTTTCTACATAAACTTTAGGTCACATGTAAAAAAAAAAAAAGGGTAACTTGTGTAGAAGTAACATAAAATAGTGACTTTATTGAACACATTGACTCAGGTCCACTGTTGGCTGTTAAAAAGCGACATGAGACTTTAAAATGTCTTAATTTCATTAAATTAAATATTTTAGGGGTCTAAACACAAACTTTCATGTTGATTTAATGTATTGAAAATTGTTTAGTTGATTTAGTTACATTTTGTGAACTGAAAGATTTTTTTTTCAGTGAAACACACTGAACATTTTCAATACAACAGTCAACTTCAATCCCTAGTGAAAAACTGTGCAAATGTCTTATTCATTTTTCTATTGTGGTATGTTTAAAAACATTTTAAACATTTGACATGTTTTTGAATAGAGTATGTAAGCATTTACATATTGGTTTGTATATTTACAGCCGGGAAATAATTTGAAAGCATCATTTCAGTTTTTCTGAATATACTATTTATAGGTAGGTGTTTAGGTAAAATTATCATTCTGTGAACTACTTATAATACTACTTATATAATATTGTTTCTATTTGCATTAATTTGCAGAAAATGAGAAATGGAGAAAAGACAAAATAACAGAAAAGATGCTCTGTATTTCAGACCTCAAATATTGCAAATAAAACAAGTTCATATTCACTTTTAGGCATTACAACACTAATATATATATATATACAGTACTGTGCAAAATTCTTAGGCACGTTAACATTTACTCTCCAGATAAATGGTTTCAAGCTAGTTATTTACATCATTTGCTGTAGTGTGTCAATAGGAAATATTAGTTTACATTTTTTTACATGCCTTTGCATTATTTGTAATAATACAGTACGATTTTTGTATGCATAAAGAGTCTGACAGCAGCCGATGCTCCAAGTAGAGATCTGATCTCATCATAATCAAGTCTGTCTATTATTACATGAAGAAAGATGAAAAAACTGAGACAAACTAAATCCAGAAGAACTGTGGCAATTTCTTCAAGACGCTTAAGGCCATTGCACATAGAGTCCGAAATTTTCGTATACGTTTTTTCGTATTCATCATCCTCGCCTGTATGGTGGCTCTGAATTCTCAAAACACCCATCAAAATGCTTGCTACGGATGCGAAAAACGCAGAAAATCGAACCCGGTCTGATTATTTATTTGCCGGACGAAAATTTCGGAGGCAGTGTGTAAATGTGATTGACACAGTGTGAGGTCGTATTTATTTTTCAACGTGCGAAAGTTTCGGATGTGAATTTCGGGCTCAGTGTGTAATTGCCTTTAAAGTTATCTACCTGCAAAGCTGCAGTACTGTGAAAGTTTTAGGCACTTGTGTAAAAATTCTATGAAATGGAGATGATTTGAAAATAATGTCATAAATAGATTTTCTTTATCAATTCATTTCTATTAACTAAATGAAATCAACAATTGGTGCGACTATCCTTTGCATTTAAAGCAGCTTTTGTCCTCGATGCACTTGCATCTAGTTTTTCAAGTAGCTGTGCATGTAGGTGTCTTCTGGTGTCTTGGAGACATTGCTATAATTTTTTTGGATTTAGTTTGTCTCAGTTTTCTCCTCTTTCTTCATGTAATAATAGACAGACTTGATGACGATGAGATCAGATCTCCGTGTGTAGCAACGGCTGTTGTCAGACTCCTTGTGCATACAAAAACTCACTGGATTATTACAAATAATGACTAAATGAATGTTTGGAAATGTAAACTGAAAATACTACGTCAAAAATTTGAGATCACTTGACAAAAATGTTTCTCATGATCTTAAAAATCTTTTAATATAAAGGTATATGTTTCAATGTTTGAAATTACTCATCTAGACAAAAATATAATTGTGCCAACATATTACTTTATTTTATTAGGAAACTACATTTTTAAAAAAAATATTTTTGAAATGGATTTCTTGAATCAAGTAATGAATTAAAAGCAGCCAATAAGAGTGCAGCATCGATAGAAATTCCTTCAATAATGTTTAAAAAGATTCCCAGGTTGAGATCTCAAGAAGCTGAATGATAAAATGCTAAAAGTATGATTATGCAAACGTACTAGCAACGTACAACGTAATCCCAACGTCATCCCAAGTCACAACGTAATTCCCACAGTTTTTTTTGGGTTTACTATTATTCTAAAATGTGGAGAAAAAAAAAATCAAGAATGTGTGAGTGATCCCAAACTTTTGACCGGTAGTGTATATAACAGAATAGTTTGTGGATTTTGGAAGATGTGGCCATAAAACGTGAAGACCGACGAGGTAAAGACCATTCGACTCGTCCTGCGCGACTCAACCGAGCAACGAAACCGACAACGCACAGTAGTATCTTATCTAAAAATCCTTTTTTACTGTTTTCTCTCACTTTCTTTTTCGCCTTTTCTATACTCACTCGCACAGCATGTGTTTCCAATTCATTCCTGTGGTCTCCCGCCCACGACACTCTCTCACCAGAGGAAGGCGGAGCAATCCCGCCAACCTTCGCACTATCTGTACCTCTTCTACTCTTCCACTCTCTCTTTCCATTGGTCTCTGGAATTGTCAATCTGCTGTAAATAAATCCGACTTCATCCCTGCATTTGCTTCCCACTCTGCTCTTAGTATTGTAGGATTAACTGAAACCTGGATTACTTCTGAGAACACAGCAACCCCTGCAGCTCTCTCTAGTAATTTCTCTTTCTCTCACACTCCCCGCCAGCATGGGAGAGGTGGTGGCACCGGTCTTCTCATCTCCAAAGACTGGAAGTTCTCCACCTACCCCTCCGTAGTCAACACCAATTCTTTTGAATTCCATGCCGTAACTATTACTTCTCCATTAAAACTCCACATTGTAGTTATTTATCGCCCTCCAGGTCAACTGGGCGAATTTCTAGAAGAACTAGACATGCTGCTCTCGTCTTTCCCTGAGGACGACTCGCCGCTTCTTGTCTTTGGGGATTTCAACATCCACCTAGAGAAGCCTTATGCCTCAGACTTCCACTCACTGCTTACCTCCTTCAATCTCCAACTAGTCCCCACCACAGGTACCCATAAGTCAGGTAACCAACTTGATCTTATCTACACACGCAGCTGTGATACAGAGAACACCTTGATTACACCTCTGCACGTCTCTGATCACTTTTTCATCACTTTTAATTTAATACTGCATTCCCGCAACTCACCAACTCCGCTGCCAGTCTCATTTAGGCGGAATCTGCGCTCCCTTTCTCCTGTCCATCTTTCATCTGTCATAGAAACCTCCCTTCCATCCTTCACACACTTTGCATCACTAGATGTTAATTCTGCCACAGACACACTTCTCACAACACTAACCTCGTGTCTAGACACTATCTGTCCTATTTCCTCCAGGCCAGCACGTGCTACTCCTTCCAGTCCCTGGTTGTCCGATACCCTCCGGGAACACCGGGCTAAACTCAGAGCGACTGAAAGGAAATGGCGCAAAACAAAAGACATCGCTGACCTCTGTAAGTATCAAGCTTCACTCTCTATCTTCTCTGCAGACATTCACACTGCTAAATCTGCATTCTTCCATGAAAAAATTAGCAGCGCCTCAGACTCCCACAAGCTTTTCAAAACATTTAAAACTCTCCTCTGTCCCCCTCCACCACCTCCGTCTAACTCCCTAACGGCTAATGACTTTGCCAGCTACTTCACAGACAAAACTAGGTCTATCAGCAGACAATTTTCAGCTCCACCCATCAATGATCTCACATCGCACATACACACAGCAGACCATCTTCTCTCCTCTTTCTCTCCTCTTAAAGAGGATGATGTCTCTAAACTTCTGCTCTCTACTCACCCAACCACCTGCCCGTTAGACCCCATCCCCTCACATCTACTACAAGCCATCTCACCCACACTCCTACCATCGCTCACTCATATCATTAACACATCTCTTAATACAGGAATTTTCCCCACTGCATTCAAGCAGGCCCGGGTAACCCCGCTGCTTAAGAAACCCACACATGACACTTCCCTACTGGAGAATTATAGACCCATTTCTCTCCTTCCGTTCATAGCTAAAGCACTTGAACGGGTTGTTTTCAATCAGGTGTCTACCTTCCTCACCCAAAACAACAGGCTGGACACCAACCAGTCAGGCTTTAAGAGCGGTCACTCAACCGAAACTGCCCTACTAACAGTTACAGAAGCCCTAAGGAGGGCAAGAGCTGAGTCCAAATCATCTGTTCTCATTCTCTTAGACCTTTCTGCAGCCTTCGACACGGTTAACCATCACATTCTTCTGTCTACCCTATCGTCACTGGGCATCACTGGAACTTCACTCTCCTGGTTTAAATCCTACCTCGCAGATAGGTCGTTCAAGGTAGCTTGGGGAGGTGAAGTGTCCAAATCACACCAACTAGTCACCGGGGTCCCACAAGGATCGGTTCTTGGACCTCTGCTCTTCTCCATATACACCACATCACTGGGTTCCATCATACAAGCACATGGATTCTCCTACCATTGTTATGCTGATGACACTCAACTTCACCTCTCATTTCATCCAGACGATTCCATGCTAGCCACACGAGTCTCCGACTGCCTGGCTGACATCTCTTCTTGGATGAAAGATCATCACCTGCAACTCAACCTGGCCAAGACTGAGCTCCTCGTCATTCCTGCCACCCCGTCAGAACAGCCCCAGCTTACCATCCAACTTGGTCCATCTAAGATAACCCCATCGACTTCAGTCAGGAATCTTGGGGTAATCATGGATGATCAGCTGACTTTTAAGGATCACGTTACTAAAACAACTCGGTCATGCAGGTTTGCATTGTACAACATTAGAAAGATCAGACCGTTCTTAACAGAACATGCAACACAGCTTCTCGTCCAGGCACTTGTCATTTCTAGACTGGATCATTGTAATGCTCTTCTGGCCGGTCTCCCAGCCTGTGCCTTCAAACCTCTGCAAATGATCCAGAATGCTGCTGCACGCCTGGTCTTCAATGAGCCCAAGAGAGCACATGTCACACCTCTGCTCATCTCTCTACACTGGCTCCCAGTAGCGGCACGCATTAAGTTCAAGGCACTGGTGCTTGCTTACAGAACAGCCACTAACACAGCACCCATCTACCTCAACTCTCTCTTACAGACCTACATCCCCTCCAGAAGTCTGCGGTCTGAAAACGAGCGGCGCCTCATTGTTCCTTCACAGAGAGGCATGAGATCCATCTCAAGGACATTTTCTTTCTCCGTTCCCGGCTGGTGGAATGATCTTCCTGTTTCCATCAGGACTGCTGGATCAATTTCACAATTCAAAAAACAGCTGAAGACCCACCTCTTCCATGAGCACTTAACTGTCTCATAAAAAAAAAAAAAAAAAAAAAAAAAAAAACATTTTTACCCCTATTTTTCCTTTTCTAATGTTCTCTATATACTTGCTTATACTATCTTGACGTTGTATTTGAAACCTTGTATTACTAGCACCTCTCGTGAATATTGCTTACTTAGACGAATCGCTTGCTGTTTTCCTCAATTGTAAGTCGCTTTGGATAAAAGCATCTGCCAAATGAATAAATGTAAATGTAAATGTAAAACTTGTGTGAAGCCAATGAAAAATGATTTACAGTTTGGCCTGCTTTCTGTTTCACTGACTGTGTGAAGAGAAATTTAGCATTGACCAATGCATGTTAGTAATAGAAAAACAACATTTGTGTTGAGTTAAAAATTTTGGGTTGTGATCAAATGTTTAGTTGAGTTTTAGTTCACAGCATGCTTTAAATAGGGCTGGTTTAGAAGTGCTCAAATTAAGTTTTATTTGATGTGCTTTTGAGTAAAGTAAAATAGCTGTTTGTGTGGTTGAGTTTTATATTTATATATTTGTTGGTTTAACTAAGCTTTATAATGTTTTAATTTAACTAAGGCTTAGTCCTGGCTAAATCTAATTCCTGTCTGGGTAACGGCCCATCACAGTCTGGCCTAAATGTGTCTGTGACACGTGGTCCTTTGAAACCTTTCTTTAAAGAAATGCGAATTGTCAGTGGGGGTAGAGCAGCAGACTTGAGTTAGTTCTGTTCTTACACATTTCAGTCCTGTGATCAGTATGTAAGTAAAGTGAATCAGAGAGCAGAAGGGTAATATTTCCTTCAGAGCATCTTACTGATCATTCTCCTCCACTATCTTGTTGAAGTAAATAGTTCTAGAGACACAATGAAGCTGGTTAGTTTAATTTTAAGTTTGAGTATGGTGTCTTTTCTAGGACCATGTCATGAAGGTTAACAAACTGCTAATTCAAATATATATATATATATATTGAGCTTTTGTAACCCCAGTTTATCCAGTGAAAAATGACCCATTCATGTTCATGTCCCACTCTGCAAATCTTTTACACATCTGCAGGTTACCAGACCCTATATCATTATCCTTATAAATAATAAAATAATAATTACAATAGGTTTAAAAATGTAGTTGAGTTATTACTGAAAGATTCTCATCTCATCAGTTGTTTTTAAGATTTAAAATGATATTTTTGATGTAACTGTTGAACAGTTTTGGGTGCACTCTTATACAGAAAGAGTGGTTATCAACATGGTGAATAATTGTGACCTTTATCACATGAGAGAACACTCCTCTTATCTGTACCACTGTTCTTTCCCTACTAATCTCTTATCATATTTCAACACAAAATCATTTTTTCAACAGCAAAATCATCAAAACCAACAGCCCATCATTTTTTACTAAAACAGTAATAAGTGTAACACCTAGACCAGCTTTCAATAATAAAACCTTCATGTAAACTGAAGAAAAGAGATGTTCTCATGTCATGTAAACATGTTACTATGAATAAGTTTGATTATTTGAAATAATCACATTATTGGTGTGCATGTAAACATAGCCATTGTGCCTAACAACAAACTTTGAAACCCTTCAAACTTCTAACTCTAAAAAAATGTCTTTTGCAAGTGTGACCTGGCCAAAAAAGCAGCAACCAAGTAACAAATACAATGACAAAAACAACTAAAAATGTACCCAAAGAAACAGACAAAAGGTGCAGACCTATCAATGCTACAGAAACACTATACTTGTATACACTATACTATCTTGTTTACCAAATTCAGTGCGAACCCGTGGAGCATTCAGATACAGAAAATTGTTAGCATGAAAGTTATAATGTACACTTGTATTAGATAATCTGAGAAGAAAATGTGAAGAGGCTAACCCACAAATGACTTATAGATAAATTTCTCCTCACAGCTAAAGAAGATAACTTTGCCTTATTACACAAGTGACAATGATTACTGCAACCAGTTATGAAGCATAAAGCATAATGTCAAGTTTCTTTAAATATTGTTTAAGAGCATTCATATATAACAGAATCAATGTTGACTGATACATGTTAACAAACTATATTAGGATGTTCATAACAGAACTGAATGTTTTTTGGGGGGCTGGGGGTAGAGGAATGAGCTTAAATGTAAAGCGTTTCTTCATAGAAATGCAAATTGCCTGTGGGGGTAGTGAAGCACACCTGAGAAAGTTCTGTTAACACTCTTTTCAATAGCATGTAAGAAAAGCAAAGAAGAGAATATTTACTTCATATATAGACCTAATTCACTGAAGAATTTTAAAGCTAGTTCAATTGGATGATGACTTTAAAACAATGATATACTTCAGTTAAATTAACTGAACATTTTCAATGTGACATTTGCAATTTGCAATACTTAAACTTTCAAACTCTGTTAAGGAGATTGTTTTAATGGCAAGAGCTGGTGTTTTAGTGTCCTTCTGATGATTGCCATTACATTCAGAGATATTCAGAAAAATATTTTCACACAAAATATTTTATTTAGCTCAGTTGAGGTTTGATAAATGTATCACATGGTAACAGTCATTTAATTTTTGTTTGAAATATTTTTCAATTTAAAAATATAATAATTTAATTGTACAACCCTAAGCAATGATTAACAATACTTAAAGTTTTGCTTTTGAGTCCATAACTTAAGAATCTTAGTAATTTAAAGTTGTAAACCTAAAATCCACACACTTTTAAAAATTCACTCATAAATTCAAGTGTAATTCTTGAATTTACAAATTATGCTGAGGAATATCTATAAGCGTTTGCGCCTAAATATTTTGATTATTAATGCTTGGTCAAAAATTTAAAACAGATTTTGGGACATTAAATAGATACCATACAAATCATAGGGCCAGATTTACTAACAGCTTGTGTCAGCACAAACGTCTCTTTTCAAGGGAGGACAGTATTTAAATATATATCACGCAATGGGATTTACTAAGGGTTGCGCTTGTCATTGCACTGGTATTTTGCGGCTTTATTTAACACAAACACAAGAATTTCCACTCCCATTGGAGTAAACAGTTTATGCAGAAACACACATATTCATGAAATTAAGACATTTTAAAGTCTCATGTCGCTTTACAACAGCCAACAGAGAACCTGAGTCAATGTGTTTAATAAAATCACTATTTCATGTTATTTCTACACAAGTTAACCTGTTTATTTTAAATGTGACCCAAAGATTATGTAGAAACACACATAAACGTTACATTTGAAGGAAAATTCAAGTCTTTTCCATTTGAAATTCACTAGTGGTTGAAGTTTACTGTTGTATTGAAAATGTTCAGTGTGTTTAACTGAAATAAAGCCTTTCAGTTGACAAAATTCAACTACATAACTAAAAATCTTCAATACATTAAATCAACAAAAGTTTGTGTTTAGACCTCCAAAATATTTATGAAATTAAGATATTTTAAAGTCTCATGTCACTTTTTAACAGCCAACAGTGGACCTGAGTCAATGTTTTCAATGAAGTCACTATATCATGTTATTTCTACACAAGTTAACCTGTTTATTTTACATGTGATCTAAAGTTTATATAGAAACATACATAAACATGTTACACTTGAAGGAAAATTCAGTTCTTTTCCATTTGAAATTCACTAGTGGTTGAAGTTGACTGTTGTATTGAAAATGTTCAGTGTGTTTAACTGAAATAAAGCCTTTCAGTTGACAAAATTCAACTAAATAACTAAAAATCTTCAATACATTAAATCAACATAAAAGTTTCTGTTTAGACCTCCAAAATATTTATGAAATTAAGACATTTTAAAGTCTCATGTCGCTTTTTACAAGCCAACAGTGGACCTGAGTCAATGTGTTCAATGAAGTCACTATTTTATGTTATTTCTACACAAGTTAACCTGTTTATTTTACATGTGACACTTATCTGGATGTTACACCTGTTAATATGTTATTACAAAATGTTTTTTTGTTAATATTATTGTTATTAAAAATAATACCATTACATTTCACAGATCTTAGAGGTCTAAACCCAAACTTTTATATAGACATGATTCACTGTGTGTGTCAACTTGTGGGCAAATATCATGAAATAGTGACTTTGTTGAACAAATTGACTTTGGTTATGGTGATGTGCGATGTGTTTCACAGCTTTGCCATTTCTTATTTTGACTAAAGATTTTGGAGGTTTCAGCTCAAACTCAAACTATGTTGACTTGATGCACTGGATATTTCCAGTTAATGTAATTATAATGTGTTAATTGAATGGCTGTATACAGTGGCGTAACTTTGTTTCAAAAAGTGGTGGGGACATGCACGCATTTCAAACTGGAGTAGCGGCTCTCTGTCTTCCGCAAATATAACTTACGAGTGCGAGCAATGGGAGATTGTGTGAAAGCAGCGCATCCTGCGTTTACCACAAGTTTTAGATGTTAATGGCCACTAAACAAGACATATCTTCCGCAACCATTTCTTAATTTCTTCCAAAAAGTGGTGGGGACATGTCCCACCTGTTCACCCGCAAATTACGCCTATGGCTGTATATCATTAATACTTCAATACAACTAACTAAATGAATCAATGTAAAACTTTGAGTTTTTGCCTCCAAAATCTTTTAATGACTATTTCTTTATCTGATGGCAAAAGTTGATGTTTTAGTAAAACACAAATAACACTAAAAACTGCTCTTAAAACTTTATGCTGGTTTTAGCTATCTGATGAAAAAAGTTGATGTTTTAGTGTCATTGTAAACTTTGTCATTACATTCAGAATGTGATATTTTGTTATGAAATGTGAAATCTAAACATCATGTCGTTCTTCACCATCTAACTGGGGACTCCATGTCTATTTGTGTGTAAAGCACAAATAACACTAAAAACTGCTCTTAAAACTTTATGCTGGTTTTAGCTATCTGATGACAAAAGTTGATGTTGTAGTGTCATTGTAAACTTTGTCATTACATTCAGAATGTGATATTTTGTTATGAAATGTGATATATAAACATCATGTCATTCTTCACCATCTAACTGGGGACTCAAATCACTTAAAAGTTAATCTTAACCTGTTTACTTTGCAGTATTTGAGGTCTAAAAAAATACAGATAATCTTTCCTGTTATTTTGACATGTTTTTACTGTTTGTTTATTTTCTGTAAATAAATGCAAATAACAACAATATTTTGGTTGAAATCTCAGACATATAAGTCGTTCACAGAATAAAACAAAAATAACAATTTTACCTAAAAACGATACGTAGAAATAGTGAATTCAGAAAAACAGATTTTTTTTCTGTGACTGAATATATTGTGGAGTTTGAAAACCCTTTTTCCTGAAGTAATCAGCTTGTTAATATATATATATACATTAGCAGAGCCTCTCTGGGATAAGCCATTCAAACAGAAGAAGTATGAACGACGTGTGTTAATCTTCCACTACAATTCTTGCTCCAGCCTACAGGGGCGCTACTGAGTATAGGCTAAACACACATTTCATTACACAATGTGTCCCCTCTTGGCTAAAATTTAAAAAATTCACCAAAGTGTTTTTCACTTGATTTGTGCATGATTTAAAGCATGACCAACAGGGGACCTGGAAAATGTCCCCTCTTGGCTCCATGGTCCCCTCTTGGTGAGTGTGTAACGACACCTAGTTCCCCTCTTAGATAGGTAGGCAAGTACACACACACACACACACACACACACACACACACACACACACACACACACACACACACACACACACACACACACACACACACACACACACACACACACACACACACACACACACACACACACACACACACACACACACACACACACACACACACACACACACACACAGTGTTATTACAGAGAAGCACACATAGAAGATATACAGTAGAAAAGAGAAACACAGGTAACATATTATACAAACTATAAATTCCTATAGAGTATTAAATTAATTAAATAAATTATGCAGAATGATTACATTTAAAGTGATATTATAAATGTGTTGTGAGCATGAGCATATGTGGTTGCATGTGTTAGTGTGCATGTGTGTGTGCCATATATTCTCCTTTATATTTTTTTGCATTGTATGTGAAACGGGGGTGTATTTATTTTATTTATGTGCAAATTTTGCAAACGTGTCCCAAAATTTGTTCAAGGATCGTTTGAATTGACTTCATCCACACTGCCAATAATTTTCTGAAATTAGTGTGTGCGCTCACACATCCCATAAAGACACGTGGCATGTAATGTAGTAATATGTGCATTTTTTAGTCGTGAACGTAGGGCTGTCACAGAGGAGGAATTTACCTTGCAATGATTGTATTGGCTTTTTTGTTGGTTTAAGGTGACTTAATAGTGTGGTTTGATATGGTTACATTATTCCTTCTATATTTAGAGCCAATACGCCTAAATAAGCCAGTAGCCTGTTTTTGCAACTGAAACTGCAATACAAAAGGCACTGGATATTGCAGCAGGACACTTATTAGTAACAGGAATAACAAAAATGTGAGCTCAAAAATGAGTTGTTGTTTTCATAAAATAGTTTAAGAAAGGTTTTTTATCATTTCGATTTTTGTAACTATTGCAGAACAAGCTCGCACATTGCGAATGAGAAACCTGTTAAAGCAGACAGCACAAAATACTATAAAGACCATACAAAAACACTAATCGGTATATGATCATCATGTTTATATTGTTTACAGTGTTTTGTTAAAATAAAACAACCACATATAAATGTTTGGATGAAAGTCAAATCTGTTAATCAAAAAGCTGGTGTCTCTCGAGCTTCTCCGCAGTGCAGCATGAGTGTAGCAGGTACAGACAAATTTAACCCTCTGGAGTCGAAGCCCGCGTCGGCGCGGTTTGTCTCATCTTCTCCTGATAACAGCGAAATGAACTTAAATTACTCTGTCAGTTTTGATCGTACAGATAAGAGCAATATGTCATTCGAATCTTTAAGGGGTCTACTTTTATTTGTATACACCCACAACAACAACAACAAAATGCTGTGGTTTTGTAAAATAAAGAAAATAAACAGGGTGCGTACTCTGCTTTCTCTGTCTCTGCCACCTCTCTTCACAGACACGTAAATAAAACAACCTAAATCTCAGCGAATACTTGCCTCAACGACATGAAAAATATATGTATAGAAAGCTTGAAATGTCAACTTTTAAATTAACCAATTCAAGTAGAAAACAAATAATTTATTTTTATGTGATCCTTATGAAAGTAAGGAGTGGTACGGTTTTTCCTGTATCACCTCATTATAGCTAATGCGATCCCGCCCCACTGTGCGCGCTGTTCACATGGTAATGATCTGAGGTCAGTCAGGTATTGTGTACACGCCTCCGATCGAGAAATGGCTACACAGTTGAAGATACAATTCGGATACAATTTCTCCTCAGAGGAAGAACGCGCCTCAGAGGAAGAACGCGCCTCAGATGACGACCGTTTGCATTTTGAAGAGCGACTGACCCAGCGGAGGATATAATTCCTGACGAGTAAGCCTTTTAATATTACCTTCATGATTTACAACATTTAACATTAACATTTATGCATTTGGCAGACGCTTTTATCCAAAGCGACTTACATTACATTTTACTATACATTTGTACATTTTGTATAGTAAGCAAGTGGGGGTTAGGTGCCTTGCTATATTTTAGAGATATATTTTTCCAAATGGTGAAAGTGTTTATCAACTAGCTTCTGTTCGCGAATATCTGCTCTGAATGTGTTATAGGCGGTCATTGGCGTTCGCGATGATCTGTGTAAATGTATCAGTAAACTGTAAATGTTACAGATAAGTGACTATCGACAGACATACACGCGTCCATTCTTATCAGTGATGCTACTGTATATCAGCTATGCTTGTTCTGGTAACTGCTAACAACAGTTTCACTTTTCGTTTAGGCCTGTTGCTGCATCACCGGCATCTTGCACAAGAAAGGCACGCGAGTGTCGTCGAGTTTTGAGATCGCAGGAAAATAACAATGAGTAAGTACATATTCACTATAATGTTTGTTGAGAAACTTTGGGATAACACAATATGTAAATCTTTCTGTATGGGTTTATAGAAATTGTACTTTTATATAGTTTATATATAAATAGTTTCTTTGTTATTGGTATTGTGTCTTCTCACCAAGTAAGCATATACTAAGGCACTGTGATAAATGCTAATAGTTGTTTAGAACATTCTTTTAGGATTGTGATTGAGAATGTGAGGACAAAATTAAGACGTCTTCTGCATTTCGGATGGACACACAAGAGGCGTCCTTCTGATCCACCATCCATGCTGCTACACTACACAGCACAAAACAATGAAGTGGTACAGAAAGTGGAAATTCTGTGTTCTATGTGAGATCGTAGGTTATACATGGGGTGTAAGAGTGCATGGGCTTTTACAGACCTTACACTCTTTTATCTTGCACTGTTCATGTTTGCTTTGTTTTACCCTTAACGTTTGTTTTTGCAGAATTTTGACCTGAATGTTTCTTCTGTACAACTACATATTTGATGTGTAGATTCAGTATAGGTCTTAAGTTATATGTAAAGTGTTTTTTTAAGTAATATAAGTAGGTTTGCTATGAGTAGGTTTATATGGATTATATAAATTATATACAGTGTACTCACTAACTGGATTTTTTTCTATGTTCTAAATAAACTACAAACAACATTTTTTCAAATCCCTAATTTAGAAACTTTTCCAGCTCAGCATCATTCCTGACTGAAAGGCTCATTATGCAGGTCTTTGTCTTCTCAGGTGTCAATCACATCATTATTCATTATCATTCACGCCTCCTTGCATATGTCCTTTTGAAGCAAAAAGTGTCTTAGAAAATTTTAATCACTATATTGTTTTCTGTGAATGAGTCAGCAAGATGATTTTCACATCATTTTGAAGCAAACACTCTAGGCTACAAGATCCAGTTCTCAAAAGTCTTGAGTACCAATATTCTGTATGTGTTTTATGACCTTGTTTCAGTGACTTAAAATTGTTAGTTTTTCTCGAAGCACACATAAACATTGTTTTCTCAAAAACACAATCATGTATAAACATACTATTCACATATTATTGTAGCCCAGTTTGTGCTGATTACAGTGTTATTAGACTTTAGCCATTGATATGTTTAAAAGCAACTGAAAAAAGCACAAATATCAGGGCATGTCCGAACTTGAGCATGCCCCAACACCCTTAGACTCCAGAGGGTTAAAGGTTGAATGAAATTTCTTAAAGCACTTTGTATTCTTGTGTTAATGATTTTATATAATTTTATAATTGTTAACGTCATGCATGCTTTAGCTAAATATGAATAGTATTTTTCGAATATCTGACAAAAATAAATTACTTGCTTAACTCGTTTCAATAATAAATTATAGATGAGTATACACCGATCAGGCATAACATTACCACCTTCAACTCCGCTCCTCAACCCATTCTTGAACCATTTTTGCTTTGTGGCAAAGCGCATTATCCTGCTAAAAGAGGCCACTATCACCAGCGAATACCGTTTCCATGAAAGGGTGTACATGGTCTGCAACAATGCTTAGGTAGGTGATACGTGTCAAAGTAACATTCACATGGACGGCAGGACCCAAGGTTTCCCAGCAGAACATTGCCCAAAGCATCACACTGCCTCCACCGGCTTGCCTTCTTCCCATAGTGCATCCTGGTGCCATGTGTTCCCCAGGTAAGTGACGCACACGCACCCAGCCATCCACGTGATGTAAAAGAAAACGTGATTCATCAGTCCAGGCAACCTTCTTCCATTGCTCTATGGTCCAGTTCTGATGCTCACATGCCCACTGTTGGCGCTTTTGGCGATGGACAGGGGTCAGCATGGGCACCCTGACTGGTCTGTGGCTATGCAGCCCCATACGCAACAAACTGCAATGGACTGTGTATTCTGACACCTTTCTTTCAGAACCAGCATTAACTTCTTGAGCAATTTGAGCTACAGTAGCTCGTCTGTTGGATCGGACCACACAGGCCAGCATTCGCTCCCCACGTGCATCAATGAGCCTTGGCCGCCCATGACCCTGTCGCTGGTTCACCGCTGTTCCTTCCTTGGACCACCTTTGGTAGGTACTAACCATTGCAGACCGGGAACACCCCACAAGAGCTGCAGTTTTGGAGATGCTCTGACCCAGTCGTCTAGCCATCACAATTTGGCCCATGTCAAATTCACTCAAATCCTTACGCTTGCCCATTTTTCCTGCTTCTAACACATCAACTTTGAGAACAAAATGTTCACTTGCTGCCTAATATATCTCACCAACTAACAGGTGCCGTGATGAAGAGATAATCAGTGTTATTCACTTCACCTGTCAGTGGTCATAATGTTATGCTTGATCGGTGTATAGTACACAGTACACAGCCCTTATGGCATTACTCCTGTATTTTGCTCACACACTTTCCGTGACTGATCCCGCTATCCTGGGTCCTTTTTCCGGAATCAATTTCCGGATCAATCCAGAATGCATTTGCTTTGACAAAGAAGGCACTCGGGCAATTTTACAGCAATTTTCTGGGATCAACGGCCTGTATAAATGGGGTTTACACACAGCTGTGCCCTCACCACAGTGCAACAGTGAAAACCGTAAAAAGGGACCCCTCACAAACAGTGTGTGTTCCGTATTTTGTTAAAGCGACATACACCGGTATTGCGGTATATTTAAAATTCATATCATAACAAAAATAAACACTGGCATTCAGTATCCAATATAACGCCCAGCACTACTTTAGAATGTGAACATAATTTGAATATTATTATTTAAGAACATAATTACAACAAATTTAGTTTTACAGCAATTTTGACAGCCCAACGACGGAGAGCCCAGTCAATGTATCTAGCCACTTTCTTTCCCAAACATCCCCCCTCAGTCACGTGACTAAACTCTATTGAATTCGGAAATTATAAAATGGAAAGCCATAAAAAGCACAGCATTCTGTGAGGCATCAAAGAAGTCCTGAGCATATCAATGGTGTATGTTTAAGCTCTTCAGTGGCAACGCGAGAGGGTGCACGAACAGACAAAGAGAAAAAAGCTGTTAGAAATGGCCTGTTAGGCATCAAAGAAGTCCTGGGGATACAAGAGATGAAGGGTGTACGCTCTTCTGCTGCAACGTGAGAAGGTACACGAACAGAGGAAAAACTTAGAACTGGCCTTGTTTTGTAGCTGAGTGTGGTGTCAGTTTTGACACAAATTGTTTATCACATTTAAGACACAGTGTGAGACAAAGGCCACATTTATGCAAACTCACTTTGTCACCCAGATGCAGGTAGAGTTGTTGGAGGATGAGCAGGTCCCTGCACAGCAGCACCCTGGTCATGCTGGTCTGACAAATGGCTTGACAGATGAGACTGGAGGCCACGCTGCTGCCGTACAGCTGAGACAGGCTGATCCGCATTTGTAAAGACTGACCTGTGACTTTTAAGAAAAACCTTTCTCTCATCATGTGCCCTCATGTGGTTCACAAAAGAAAATGTAAATCTACTGTACCAGTACCTGTAGTTAGTCTACTGTCAGTCTCTGCATCTGTTTCGAGGTCCAGCTCTCTGAGCAGCAGATTCAGGGCACCGATAGGGTTACGCACATCTAAAAGTTTGTTTGCGATGTCCTGAATTTCAGTTACACTGTAAAAAACATTTCATTTTAGTCATCAAATTGATCAACAGCTTGTGTGACTTACATCAGTCATTAACTCACCTAAACTCAAGTTTATTTATATAGCGCTTCTAACAATTTTCATTTTTACAAAGCAGCTTTACGTGAGACAAAATGACTATAAGCAAAACATTAAATTTGTAAAAGGAAAGTAAGAACAACAAATTTAATAAATACACCCCAATTTCAGATACCACCCAAAAAAATGGAAAGAATATATGGCACACAAACAAACTAGGGATGGGCACTTCTCAATAAAATCATATTCGAATATCTAAGCTCGTAAAACACAAATATTCGAATATTTAAATTAAGTTAATGAAGACGTCATTTTTTATGTTTTTATTTAGTCACGATTTCACATCAAGCTTATCATTATAAATAAATAATTATAACGCACTAATTTTATATCCTATGTGTGTTTTTTAAATGGAAAAGACTAGCAACGTTGGTAAAAGAAAACGGGAAAAAATAGAATAGCTGCAATTAAACCCGACAGCGGAGAAGACGCGCTGCGTTTGCACGCGCGCGCACACACACACACTGACATACACGCGCACACACACGCACTGACATACACGCGCGCACACACACGCACTGACATACACGCGCGCACGCACGCACACACGAAAACACAGTGTTATTACAGAGAAGCACACATAAAATATATAGGAAAGAGAAACACAGGTAACATATTATACAAACTATAAATTCCTATATGGAGTATTAAATGAATTGAATAAATTATGCAGAATGATTGCTTTTAAAGTGATATTAGAAATACAAAAACTTTAAATTCTAGAGCTGATGTCAGCAGCCCCTCTGGTTGGGCAAATAGTGCAAAACAATATGTTAATAATGGCTGAGAAGCCCAAAAGTCCAGTGAAGAAAAAAAACCTGGGGAGAACCCAGACCCAACCAGGGGAACCAGTCAAAATCAGTGACATCTTGCTAGCGAGCTTACACACCTCTTTAATATTATCTTTTGTAATCTCCGACCGATTGAGACGAACATTCGTTTGTGCCGACATGAATTACAATTTAACTAAATTTACGATTAGCCTTAGCCAGCACATTTAAATTTGATTTGATTGTCAGGCGCTCTAGCTCCCAGTAAACATTTGACTATGGTGGCTGGTGCCTCTATTAAGGTGATACTGACGTGTCACTGGCCAACAGAGCCTCAAAGATTTTCTCAGAGGTTCTCTCTGGAGACAGCAGGTGCTCAAGGGCTTTCTCCATCTCATAAGCCATGTCCTCCGTGAGATATTCATTCAACTGACGCAGACACTGAACCAGCTGCAGAATGTCTCGGCTCATATCAGAATCTGAGAAAAAACATGATTGAAAAGTAGTTTTAGGTTTAAGTCATAAAAAACATCCATTGTCCATTGTTTCTTCCTCATTAATGCACACAGGAAAATTAGAGAGAAAAAAAAGTTATATTATATGCCACCCTTAGTAATTCCTTGTCACAACCATGTATTACCCCCTCATCACATGTATAGACTGATACTTTGTTCTGAGACTATTGTCAGAGGTTCAGGAAAATATAAACAGATGGTACAATATACACCTTTCCTGTAGCTCAGAGGTTAGAGCATGGTGCTAGCAATGCCAAGATCATGGGTTTGATCCCAGGGGATTGCACATATCAAGAAACAAATGTATAATGTATAATGCATAATGCATGATAAAAACATCTGCCAAAATGCATAAATGTAAATGTACTGGCTGAAGAATCATAAATGTGAACCAGGGGCCGGTTGCACCAGGGGCCGGTTGCACCAGCTGCCGGTTGCACCAGCTGGACGTAAAAAAGTTGGGTGTAAGGCCTTACGTCGGGCTTAACTACGTCCAGACTTGTGATAAATATTTACACCTGTTGCACAATCTAAAATTACGCAGGACTTAAGGCGCATTTTATGTCCAGACCGGGTGTACGTCCAGCTGGTGCAACCGGCCCTGGTACTACAAAACCAGACTTAAAGGTGCAGTAAGTGATTTCTGAAAACCGTTGTTATTTGAAAACAACAACAAAACCAACCCACTACTACGCAAAAGGAACACGTCCCTAACTGCATTGCTCCGCTCTCAAACATGCTGTGCAATGCAGGCACTGGGATTGGTTTTGGTACTCTGCTGAATAAATAAGCTTTCCATTGATGTATAGTTTGGAACAACTCGGTCATGCAGATTTGCATTGTACAACATTAGAAAGATCAGACCGTTCTTAACAGAACATGCAACACAGCTTCTCGTCCAGGCACTTGTCATTTCTAGACTGGATTATTGTAATGCTCTTCTGGCCAGTCTCCCAGCCTGTGCCTTCAAACCTCTGCAAATGATCCAGAATGCTGCTGCACGCCTGGTCTTCAATGAGCCCAAGAGAGCACATGTCACACCTCTGCTCATCTCTCTACACTGGCTCCCAGTAGCGGCACGTATTAAGTTCAAGGCACTGGTGCTTGCTTACATAACAGCCACTAACACAGCACCCATCTACCTCAACTCTCTCTTACAGACCTACATCCCCTCCAGAAGTCTGCAGTCTGAAAACGAGCGGCGCCTCATTGTTCCTTCACAGAGAGGCATGAGATCCATCTCAAGGACATATTCTTTCTCCGTTCCTGGCTGGTGGAATAATCTTCCTGTATCCATCAGGACGGCTGGATCAATTTCACAATTCAAAAAACAGCTGAAGACCCACCTCTTCCATGAGCACTTAACTGTCTCATAATATAAAAAAAAAAAAAAAATTCTACCTCTATTTTTCCTTGCTTATACTATCTTGACGTTGTATTTGAAACCTTGTATTACTAGCACTTCTCGTGAATAATGCTTACTTAGACGAATCTCTTGCTGTTTTCCTCAATTGTAAGTCGCTTTGGATAAAAGCGTCTGCCAAATGAATAAATGTAAATGTAAATGTGGATAGAACGATATTTGGCCGAGATACAACTATTTGAAAATCTGGAATTTGAGGGTGCAAAACTCAAAATATTGAGAAAATTACTTTTAAAGGCCCATAAACCTAGGACTTTTATAAAATGTAAAATAAATCTTAGAAGTACACAGAATGTGTCTGTGAAGTTTCAGCTCAAAATACACCACAGATATTTTATTATACTGTGCCCATTTGTGCCTGTAAGGGAAAACATGCTGTTTTGGCATGTGTCTTTTTAAATGCAAATGAGCTGCTGGTCTCCGCCCCCTTTCCAGTAGAAAGCGCAAGGCTGTGAGAGCCTGTGCTTCCAGTAACAACAAAACTGAAGAGAATCACAAAGCGAATAAGAAACATTGCCAAATGCTTTCTATGAGTGAATGCACAAATGCTTTATGTATAAAACATAACCCATTACATGCAGCCCGATGTAAAGTAGCTTAACCTGATGTCTTCTGCACATTCTGTTGACAAATAAAACTAATCCAGAGCATCTTCGGTAGCTCACTGTAAGTAGTCCAGTGTGAAAACAATGGTGGACAGTGTACAGCTCGATGAGGGCAGAGACAGCAGCAGTCCATCAACTAATCCTTGGATGTAAGATCCAAGATGGCGGCGCGTGCACATCGTGAGGCTCAAGGTCTCTCCAGTTTTTGCATTTATGCAGTGTTTTTCTTGCTCATCTCGGGTCTGTTTGTGCAGAACAAATGTGCCTTAACATCGTACACCCGGCATTAGCTATTGGATATTGGTTTGCGCATTCCTGGAAGCTTTATCAGCAATGTTTGCCTCGTCCCTGGGATCGCCAGAACACCCGATGCTACGCACCCTACACGGCCGGGCGGAAGTGCTCGTCGGAGTATGGACTAGAGTATGTTTGCTTCTCAGGCCACCTGTGGCTTTCATACGGACATAGACAGCTACACCTCCTCTGTACTGGATTACATCAACATCACCATAGACAATGTTACAACCCAGAAGCAGATC
The DNA here is from genome assembly GCA_026939265.1 of Oreonectes daqikongensis. NCBI lineage: Eukaryota > Metazoa > Chordata > Actinopteri > Cypriniformes > Nemacheilidae > Oreonectes > Oreonectes daqikongensis. Next base: position 134,114 of record JAOTQM010000138.1, read on the forward strand.
ACTACATACCCAAATCAGAAGCCATAGATGAACAAGGAAGTGCGCCTCCTGTTGAAGTCACGCAACACTGCCTTCAGCTCAGGTGATGCACAGGCCTACAGCACTTCCAGGGCAAATCTGAAGAAGGGCATCAAAAAGGCCAAGCACTGCTACAAACTAAAGCTAGAGGAGCACTTTTCCAACTCTGATCCTTGACGCATGTGGCAGGGCATCCAGGCCATCAGCGGCTACAAACCCAGCCACTCCACCCCCGTAGCCACAGATGCTGTTTTCCTGAACGAGCTTAATGACTTTTATGCTCGCTTCGAGAGAGACAATAAGGAAACTGCCACCAAGCTCACACCCTGAGATGACCACCCGACCATCACACTTACCTCCTCAGATGTCCACACGGCACTGAACCGGATCAACGCACGAAAGGCTGCTGGACCAGACGGCATCCCCGGTCATGTACTTAGGGCATGTGCAGAGCAACTCGCTGGGGTCTTTACGGATATTTTCAACCTGTCCCTCGCCCAAGCAGTTGTGCCTGAATGCTTTAAATCCACCTCCATTGTGCCAGTGCTGAAACACTCTAGCCCAAGGTGCCTGAATGACTACCGCCCTGTAGCACTCACACCTGTTGTTATGAAGTGCTTTGAGCGGCTGGTCCTGGCTCACCTAAAGGACTCCCTTCCGTCCACACTGGACCCATATCAGTTTGCCTACCGCAGCAATAGAAGCACAGAGGATGCTGTCTCCATAGCACTGCATTCAATACTGTCATCCCTTCCAAGTTAATCACCAAACTTGGGAACCTGGGCATTAACACCTCCATTTGCAACTGGATTATGGACTTTCTGACAAACAGACCTCAGCTTGTTAGGTCAGGCCACATCTGCCCCACCACCATTACACTTAACACTGGCGTACCACAGGGCTGTGCTCTGAGCCCCTTTCTCTACTCCCTCTTCACACTCGACTGCAGGCCTGTGAATGGATCGAATGCCATCATTAAGTTTGCATAATGATGGAGACTGCCTACAGGGAGGAGGTCCAGGACCTGGCCACATGGTGCTCAGACAACAACATGCTCCTTAACACCTCCAAGACAAAGGAGCTCATCGTGGACTTCAGGAAGGAGAGAGGAGGCACACATGACACCATCCACATTAACGGGATGGCTGTTGAGTGTGTCTCCAGCTTCAAGTTCCTGGGGACCCATATTTCGGAGGACCTGTCCTGGACCACCAACACCTCCAGCCTGGTCAAGAAGGCTCACCAGCGCCTCTTCTTCCTGAAGGACCCTGAAGAAGAACCAACTGTCTTCAGCTATGCTGGTGAACTTCTACCGCTGCACAGTAGAGAGCATCCTAACCAACTGTGTCACAGCCTGATATGGGAGCGCAAGGCACTGCAGCGGGTGGTGAAAACCACCCAGCGCATCACAGGGACTCCACTTTCAGCCATTGAGGACATCCAGAGGAAATGCTGTCTGCGTCGAGCTCGCAGCATTCTTAGGGACTCCTCTCACCCCGCCCACAGACTGTTTTCTCTCCTGCCTTCCGGCAGGCGCCTCAGATGCCTCCGAACAAGGACTAGCAGACTGAAAAACAGCTTTTTTTCCCAGAGCTGTCTGCCTATTGAACTCTACCCCCGGCTGATTCCACAACCCCCTCATATACCTCTAACTTAATGCTGCTATATTGTTTTGTTTAATGCACTACAGACCTGTCAAGCACACGACCTGGACGGTCTACACATGTACTATATGTTTACTTGCTCTACCAGACTATTTATACTATACTCATCATTTGCACTCCAGTACTATGTACTAATGTTATTTGCACTACTGGACTATTACACATATACCGCATCATTTGCCCTCCAGTACTATGTACTGAATACTGCAATAACTCATCTACTGCACTGTTTACTTTAACTTACTAGCTGCTGTCCATAATTTATGCACACTTTATATTCAGTTGCACAACTGTTCTGCATAGTCTAATTTATATTGTACATATCCATCAGTAAATTTCTGTTTTTAGTAAATAGCCATCTGTATATAATGTTCATAGTACATTCCCACTTGTAAATTCTTCATAATTTTTGTTTTATCCTGTATTTATGCACAACTGTATATCCTGCACTTGCTTATTGCACTTCTGGTTAGACCTAAACTACATTTCGTTGCCTTGTACTTGTACATGTGTAATGACAATAAAGTTGAATCTAATCTAATCAGCAGTCATGGGCGGGGTTTAATGTGACGTCAGTTAGCTCAGAGAATGCCAACAGCTTATTTAAGAGGACTACTGAAGTTTATTGGGTTTTTTTAAATGAATTGGTGGATTTTTAACATTCTAGCATGGACCTGTACACACACTCCTGACACACAGTTATGTTTAAGCAACATTTAAAAGTGCATCTGGATTAGGGCACCTTTAAAGTTGTCCAAAAAGTCCTTAGCATAGCATATTACGGAACAAAATTAAGTTTTAATATGTTTACGGTAGGAAACGTACAAAATATCTTCATGGAACATGACCTTTACTTAATATCCTAATGATTTTTGAGATAAAAGAAAAATCTAGAATTTTGACACATAGAATGTATTTTTGGCTTTTACTTAAAATGTTCCCGTGCTAGTTAAGACTGGTTTTGTGGTCCAGGATCCAATATTTCAATTTTTCAACTGCAAATGTCTAGGGCTGCCACTTACGACTATTTTTATCTCAACTAATCTAATGACTAATTTATCAATTAATCTAAACGATTAATTTTCAACCAAAAAAAAAAAAACAATTTAGATTTAAATTACAAAGACAGCAGTTTTAAAGTAAAATATAAAGGGCTACTTTTTATTTATTGATAAATGCAGAAGGACAAGCAGCAATGAGGTTTTTAAACAATAAAAAGGATGCACTAGCCATTTTAAGCTAAATACAAACTGGATTTATTTAGAGACCACTGAAATTACTTTCAGTTTTTCTACATTTACCATTTCTAGGTACATGTTAAAATAAAATAAATTTGTTTTATTCTGTTAACTATTGACAGAATTTCTCCCAAATTCAAAATAAAAATATTGTTTTATATTTGCAGAAATTTGCACAAAATTAAAAGGGAGAATTTTTTTTATAAAAAGATGCAATGTTTTCAGAATACTTAAATATTGTTAGGCCTAGATGTGTTTGTAAAAATAAATATATGTGATCCAGTCTGAGAAAACCAGGCTAAAGTCTCTGAATCGAAATATGAGATAACTAGCATCAACTTAAATTTCAAGCATTCATTTCATTTTGATTTCAATATTTGACATGGCCTAACTCAGTCAATACTCAAGGTTATATTTTTACAGAATGTTCTTTTACATTACATAATTAGATTTTATGTAGAAAACAGCAAATCACAAAATAAATTGGTTGTCACAGACTGGGTCACATATGATGGAGTAAGCCTGATTTTTAATCACAGCTTTCATTCTTTCACATTACTGTTAAAGTATGTCACTCCTGAGGTTTGTTTCTGTGGAAATTCAATATACACTAAACTAGAATGCTTGCAATACATGTAAAAATGCAAATTAAAGGCAAAACTGGAGTGATCGCTTTACTTTTTCCGTGGCTATACACACATAGGCCTATGTGCAAGTGCTCTTTATAAACTATACACAGGGTCATCCGGGTGCTGCAATCCATCTTGACGGGTTTAGTTTTATATTTAATAAAAACAAATATATGCCTAGTTAATAACAGAGATTATATTTACAAATGATTTAACCAAATTGCATGTTTGTCTTGTTTGAACGTCACGCTGGTTTTAAAGTCGTCAGAAAAAAAGTATTTTCCTTGGATAAGGTTTGTATTTGTAACAAATAATATATTTAAAATCAATATTTCGCGTCCAATAATTTGCTCATGTGGTAACTAACGTTAGCCGTTTAATATGCGGGATATGTAGGCTAGCCTGCATGTATTCCCCCCGCTTCGCGTCAGGCTCCTGACAGGTTTTACTCTGCGATATCAAGCGGCTATAGCTACATTAACCATTAGGCTACTTACGATATAAAAACAATGGAAAAGAAACCTTCAACTGTAATCTGCTGACGGCCTTTCGCATGTTCATTTGCTTCCCTCAGTGCCTGTGCCTGTATGATTCCACCACCTCCATGCTCGTTTAAAACATCTCTGACAAAACAATGCAGTTAGCCTCGTAAACATTTCAGGCACCGGCTTAACCACCACGAGAACTCATCGTTTTTAAACTTGCACTTACACAATATAAACTAGCTAGGAGGCTGTGAACTAGCTGTATTTCAACCAGCATTCTGCGACCTGTTTGATGACGCAAGGCATGCAGCTAACGTTACTATATCGCGGGGGGAAAAATATTGTTCAATATTCATTTGTTCCGTCAGACTTAAAGATTTTTTGCGAAAATGTGACCAAGATATTTAAGACCCGTCGAATCTGAATTTAATACTTTTTAAGACTTTTACAGGCCTTATATTAGGAAAACTTTATTTAAGACTATTTAAAACTTTTTAAGAACCCGTGGCCACCCTGGGTAAATTAAACATATTATATTTTTGTGCTGAATATTTTGATGAAATTAATTTTCAACATTAAAACGGCATTTAGAGAGAGCTATATAATGCCGTTTCTGTGTGGGTAAGTAGGTTCTTATTGCTTTTTTAATAATTTATGAATAATCTCTTCTTTAACTCATAAATCTTATTTTCATTACCAAAATATTTAACCTTTATTATGCATGCATTAGGTCTAACACAAAAAGCGCAAAACATTGGAAAAACAAGGAAGATGTCTTGTTTGCTTTGCGGTTGACAAAACAGCAATACAAGTCCAAGCTTGCCCATCTATATAAATGTGTGGTGTAGTGGTCTGGCACAGTCATTAGGTGTGTGTGTGTGCTCCTTTTTGACAGACAAAGACTGGAATCGGCTGCAAAGTTTAAAAGGTAAAATAATATAAAATGACCAGTCGAATAAAAATAAGTCGACTAATTATCAGTGTCGATGCAGTCGATTATATTGACCACAGGCCTACAAATGTCATGTCTATAACACTGAAATAGCTCTTATGCAAACGTTTATGCAAATGCTTAATACAAAGAAGGGTTGAAAATTCTGCATTAGCAGCATATTTTTCATGTTTGTGGGAGGCAAGAATAACATGCTATAAGGAGAATACATTATGAAACCGTAGTTTTACACATTGCACACAGCACATTGAACAGACATCTGACTTCAAAAAATTTGCCTCTTACCTTCAGCAATAGGCGTCTCCTCTTCAGAAAAAAAGTATTCATCGGAGGATAGGTAAAGATGGTCAACAGCAAAACAGGGCAACAGAAAAGACACAAATGCCTGAAAAAGAGCAACGTTTCCTAAACAACCCACATAACACAGAATTACACTTTATAAATGAAGAAATAAAAATTACCATGAGTATTTTGAAACATTTAGGGCAGGACATGACAAGAAAACTAGGGAATGGACCAGATCATAAAACAATAGGCATGTTTACATGTACAGTTTTTTGTCATTCAGATTAAAATCATTCTGATTGAAAGATTTGGTGGACTGTTACATGAGATGTTATTTAATACGATCTGGTGTTTTTAAGACCAAACCTGGGATGGACATACACATTCTAATACTTATATATTTTATATACACAGCACTGGAAAATTTAGAGACCACTGAAATTACTTTCAGTTTTTCTACATTTACCATTTCTAGGTACGTGTTAAAATAAAATCAGGGTTTCTGCAGGTTTCACAAAGTCAAATTTAAGACTTTTTAAGACCATTACGAATTAAATTTAAGACCTGTATTACAACATAAAAAATGCACACCCAACGTTGCCAAATTAATTTCTTTCTTGAACAGTATGCTTCAAAAATAGAAAAAGCCCAGCTTTAAATTCTGGGGGGTTTTCAAGCCAGGTATCACTAAACTTACACTTCCCCATAGCTGAAAAATAGTGGTTAAACAGCAAATCACAAAACATATGGTTCGGATCACATCATGGATTTTTACTTACGATTCAGATCATTTTTCGGATCAGCAAAAAAGTGGGGAAAATCCAACTTTGCTTTTTTATTTAGCTTTCAAAACCCTTTCCTTTAGCAATAGTGAATGAATAAATAGTGTTTACATTAAGTGTTTCTGAGAATGTGTGTGGGGAGAATTTCATTAGATTTAATAGGTTTTCCAAAGAATAATGCTTTTTTAAATGTATAATGATGTTTCTTAAAGATACTTGCAGAAAGTTAACTTATTATACTTGTATTAAATATGGGCAGTTTTAAGAAGTGAATGTTGTGAAAATGATATCAGATATCAGATGATTAAGTCCTGATACTGAGAACCTTGTTTCAAAAACATTTATCTTCCAGGCTGTATCATTTATGCATATTTTAAAGACAGACAATGTATAATCAAAAAATATGATGACACAAATGTGCAGTGACAGTACATTTTTGTAACGTTATATACGGATGGATCTCTTGAGATCAGATTGACAGGTTTCAAGTTTTAGTAGCTTCACCATCTAGTACACAATACACACACATTTACAGCTGCAGATCTCTCTTTTCAAATGCGTTCCTGTATGATCGTTCAGCGCATTAAACTACCGCAATAAAGTTTTGACGCGCGCTCGCTCACAGAACGTAGGCCTTAAGTTACAAATATTGCTTATAGTGCAGACGCAATCAAATTGCGTGTCCACCCCGCCATACCCAACAGATTATGTAAAATATGCGATGATGCACTTTTATACTGAACTCACAGACAGAGAGAGCGCGCGCGCGCACGGTTGGTCTCATTTGTAGTCTTAATGAAGCGAATGCTCATTGAAACGCTCCTGTTTGTAAAAAAAGAACGAACTACAATACCACGAAATCAAACGAGAGCATTTCAATGAGCATTAGAGGTATAGCGTTACATCGCCGTAGGAAAATTAAGACCCGTTTAAAATTATTTAAGACTTAGAACACAGTACTTCAGTGAATTTAAAACTTTTTAAGGCCTAAAATTTTGATTTAGAAATTTAAGACTTTTTAAGACTTTTTAGGGCTTTTCAAACTGCGCTTAACCCTGGGTTATCTTCATTCTAAAGCCCACTTTTAACCCCGGGTAAACAAACGTTTCACACCTGTAATTTGAAAGTGGTGTTAGCACCGCATTTTACCCGGGGTTATGAAACCCGGCTCTGGAGCAGGGTTAGCACCACATTTGCGGTATTAACCCCGCATTGCGGTGCTAAGTTTGTTCAGTGTGAAACGGAGCGATGTTTGCTTGTTGCTGCTGGACGCATGGCAACAGACAGCCAATCAGCAGCAAGGTTTATGTCACGCCAGTAACAAGAAAACGCGCATTGTGTAAACACGGTGAGAAGAATAGTAACTTAAAAAATAAGAAATGTCAAAAGACGGAAAGCATGTGAACAGGTTGCCTGCTGTTCCTCCAATCAGCGACAGTGACACCGCAAATATGCAAATAAGAACTTTAACCCGGGGTTTAGGAATGTACAGTGCGAAACGTCTGTTAATGAATAACCAGGATTATCTCTTAACCCCTGGTAAAGTATAAGCAGTGTGAAACGTGAAACAGATAACCCAGGATTCCGTTTATCCGGGGTTTAGGATAACCCGGGGTTAACAATGTTAAGTGTGAAAAGCCCTTTTAAGTAACACCGGTGCGTTCAATCGTAATGACTTTGTGACATGTGCACATTCGCCTATGTCCCGTTTGCCAGCTTTTATTCCTGTCAACAAGTCCGGCTTTATCTTATGTGTACTATTTTTATGTAAAGTGCTGCTCTTAATCAGGCAACAGTGTGACTGGAACGTATGAGGAAAAATATGAGCACAGGAAACGGATCTTTTTGCTGACTGTGCATCGCAAATAAGCATCTCGGTACTAGCCCTCCCTACTTCGAAAAGCAATAGCCTGTGGATGAAGGTCTATAGCAGTCAAACTCAAATCTTGGCCTGGAGGTTCGGAGCACTGCAGAGTTTAGATCCAACCCTAATCAAACACACCTGAGCAAGCTAATCAAGGTCTTCAGGATCACTAGAAAAATCACATGTAGGCAAGTTTTATGGGGTTGGAGCCAGGGGCGTTTCTAGGATTTGAAAACAGCAGGGGCTGAGCCCAAATCATAAGGGGCTAACTAGGGGGATAAAAAATTACTGCATATATTTATTACAGCTCTTTGAATGCAAATGAAAGAGTGTAGATTTTGTATTGTTCAACTATCATCTTATGCCTAACATTTACTTAATTAATCTCTTTATGTTCTCTTAATCATCTCTTAATTTATCTCTATATAAATGTTTTATAGAAAGGGTTTCTAACTTCAGCAAACAAACACGAGGGACAGTCTTTTGATCTTTATATAAAATAAAGAATAGTATAAGGGACAAACATTTACTGCACCACATGTAAATGACAGTGTGTACAGTTTCAGTGGCTGCATTTCACGTGTATAAAAATCTTTTCTTTAAATAAATACTAAAATGAACCTATAAACCATTTGCCTGACCAAACTGTACCATAGAATTATGACATACTGTATGAGATATATCCATAAAACCGCAACAGTCATAAAATGTGCAATGAATAGTAAGTTTTGATAAACTCAAATTATAAACATACGTTTATAAACCAAACTGATTAAAACTTGACGTAAATGCAAACATTCGTGGGTATTTAAGATTCACATTTTTATGAACAGTACAAACAAATCACAAAACCTACTCTAGCAACGTTTCCATGCGCAGTGCAGTGCTGCGAATGTCTTAATTATCTCATGTTTGCGTCAAATATTGAAAATCACACGAAACTCACAACAAAAACATGTTTATCCATGGCAATGTCACGCGCATTATTAAGGGAATGGAGACGCGCTACAGGCTACATTCTACAGTGCTCGTGCTCTTTTATAACATTACATGAAGCAAATAAAGAAAGTTGTTATTCAAAAACTGAAAATGTGAAAATACTGACTATATTGACTTATACATGCGTCTAGAGGCGAAGTTTGAAGTGAGATGTTAAACGCTGTGCCGGCGCCGCCATTTTGCATCCTGACGACCCCCCTCAACGCAAAGTTATCGGTCTAAATCATGTACATGGCAGGATTTTTCTTTAAAGAAAGGTTTATCCCACCCCTCTAAAAACGATTACAATTTCATTCGGTTTGGGCATTTTTATTCCATTTGAGGTGTTTATATGGATAATTTTCATTCGGGTTGGACTTTAAAACCGATTACAATGCTCCATGTAAACGCACCTAATGACGTTTCTTAAAAGAACACAGAAATTATGTGACACAGATTACCTGTCACATTCTCCTTTCTTGCAAAAAGCTGTACTTTTGCCACTGGCATTCATTGATTATTATTTCCCAGACTTGATAATTATTAGGGACGCTCCAATCGATTGGCTGCAGATTGGTATTGGCTGATAATCCCATTTTATGACTTGATCGGTACTCACTAACTTGGCTGATCTCACAAGCAGATCGCAATCTGATGGCATCACCTCGTGAGGACATAAATGTTATTTATGTGTGTTGTTTGTAGGGGTGTAACGATACTTAAACCGAACGATCCGCGATACACCTCCCTCGTATTCCTGGCACGTCCCCCACAGCTTTTAGAGCGCAGGTTAGAGCATTGTCTTCACAAATTGACGCAGCAGTGCAGCAACCGCTAAAAACGCACCAAAATGCGCATTGCTTGACACGAAAAATAAACAATTCGCATTTAAGTGATGTATGTGTTTAAAGGATTTATAATACGAGTCCATGTTAAATTAAAGACTGATCGCATCGCGCTGTCAATCACTCCTGCGCTGAGGTAATCCTCATCTTTACACCCATCATTACATTCAGAGAATTTAACTACTTTTAACTAATGACAATTATACAACTATTAGCTGTATTTTTCTAAACATTAAACACTAAAATGTCTTCCAAAGAGAAATGTCAAGCCAATGTATAAAGTTAAGAAGTTAAATTGTTGTTGTTATAATGAAGTTAAAAGTAAATCTAAAGTAAACATTTTTTTGCATTGCTAATGTCATGCCATGAACCCTACACCCACATCAACCGAACCGAACCGTGGAATTTGTGTATCGTTACACCCCTAGTTGTTTAACTGCCGTGCTTGTGATGACTGCGGGAAAGAGCGAGCAGAGTGCCTGTGCACTCTCTCCGTCTGCAAACATTGTTTGACTTCATTCTGTGTTGCGCAGAATGATCGGCATATGGTGTGCAGGCACAGCAGGAAAACAAAATGCTCCAGCAGAATGGTGGGTGATGCTGATCGGTCTGCGCAGCACTGCATGAAGTCAAACATGCCACTCTGTGTCTCTCTCCCTCGCACATTTTAATCAAAAGCAACTGACACAATGACAAAAGAACAGAAGACCGAATCCATGTTGCACGTGGAGCATTCAGATAATATTTTTACCTGAATTAGCAGGTAAAAAAAAAGTTGCCTTTTCTTCTCTGACAGGCACATGACGCAGATGACAAAAACACACTTTAAATTAATAAATGAAAATCAACCCTATCCAATGATGGAGTGGTTTCCGTGTTAACTTCTTTCTTTTGCAATGTCTGTGAAAAACACAGACGCACAGCGAGTACTAAGATTCAGCTAATGTCTGACTCGTGTCCCAGTTCGGGGGCTGCAACCTAAAAACAGGGTCTTGGTCTTTAAAGCACGCAGCCTCAAAAGTCTTTGAAGTGAACTGAAATGAGACGGTCTAGCCTTGCAGATGATTTTCTAATTGCGTCACCTGCTGCTCCTGTTGCCTGGTGACAACAGCGGGACAGAGCAAAGACGTTTTGACTATTTTAAACAAATACGAAGCCAGAAATTTGTTATTTTAATTTAGAGAATATGGCGCATTTATGTAGATTAAAACAGCCCAGCAGTATATTAAATTAACCAACTTTAGAACTGTAAAAAACAATAATGCACCAATAATGTTAATGAGCAACATCTTACATAATATTATAAAACACTGACAGGGACCGTTTCTGCAAATTACGTACTTTTATTAAACTAAAGTTTTAAAATGATTATTTAAAGGTTTTAAAATGATTATTTAAAATTTTCCAGCAGTTACAGGTGCGCAATGAATCTCGGGATATCCAAGGCTGTTAAGGATCCGTTCGCCGTAGCCTTAAAACCTTAAAACCTGGGAAAATATGCATTTTGAGGCTGCATTTGAAGCACTCTTCGAATTAGGACATCTTTACCAGCCTTCAGTCGCGCTGCTGAGATACAATCAGTCTTGAAATGCAGCCTTCGAAGCACGTAGCCCCCAAATTAGGACACAGCCAATAACTAATTTGAACCAATGACTTTACTGTTAACGGACTAAAAACAAAACTTCACACAAACATACACACAGGGGCGGCTCATTTATTAGGGGCGATTGGGGCGACGCACCACCAAAGTGTGAAATCAAGAGATTTTTCTGTCACTTTTGAACCACAGTAACACGCTTGCTCTCACCATTCTTAACAGTGTGTTCTGCCTGTAGAAGTGCAGCCCAATCAGCGTCAACTAGAACGTACATAATGTACGTTTTGGATCCAATTGACTACCATAGTAGGATAAATAACAATTGTAGTCAAAAGTGCCCCAGAACTTTTTACTGTCCTAAATTCTTCAAAATATCTAATTTTGTGTTCAACAGAAGTAATTTCCCCACTATGGTAATCAATGAGACCCCAAAACTGTTTGGTTACAAGCATTAGTCCAAATATCTTTCTCTGTGTTCATCAGAACAAAGAATTTTATACAGATTGGGAACAACTCGAGGGTGAGTAAATAATCATTCCTTTGTACTTCCACAGCTGGAAAAAAAAATCTGAGAGGAAACACTGTGCATCCCTGTTGTTACATTTGGAATGCATCATAAAACCAGGATTTTAAATATGCTTTTAAATAGACTTGACTTAAACACCAAAACTGGCTACCTTCTTGAGGACGCAGACCATGGCTGTAGCTGGGCTGACGTGTAGGGCGAGAGGGTTGGAGAGAGCCTCCTGATACTGCAGACAGCATGCGTAAAACTTGGACCAGAACTCTACCTGCAGCAGGCGGTAGTCCTCCTGAGAGAACTCATACTCTGTCACACTAGCCTGAAGCTAAACAAAATGTATAGAGAAAGGTTTAGCAGAAACAGAGAGAAATCAACATAATAGACAACAAGTTTCAGCTCACCTCATTCTCCAGTGTGACCACAACCTCTTTCTTAAGCTCCTCCCATGATAAATATCGCTCAGCACCTCTCTTGTAAATCTGGACAAAAAACAATTATGTAGAAAATACTTAAAGGTCACCAAATTAACTTTGGTTCCATCTTTTTATCCAAAGCAGCATAAAATGCGTTTAGGGTACACGTTTTTTAAGTATGTTTGTCCCTGGGACCAAACGCAATGCTTTATTAATAGAGCTACAGGAAGCTAAAATATATTCTGTAAAGCTGCTACAAAAGCCACTGATAACAAGCATATAACATAGAAAGTATTTGTAGACCTTTGTTTGCTTAAACTTTGCTAGAAGATAAATGTGCAACTTTTACTTAACCCCACTGCTTTATATACTGTGTTGTCAGACCCAGTACAAGTAAAATGACATTCGTACCTGTAAAGCTTTAACAATAGCCGTGGCTGTAAAGCGTACAGGTGAAAAAAGAATATCCAAATAGGTTTCCTGTTAAAAAAAAGACATCAATGTTTGAGTTGTGTTTAAAGGGCACTTCGGTATTTCAGCATTTAACAATGTTCATACCCGTGGGTCTTGATCTTCACCAATGTGAACTTCCTCTGGTGGTGAGGGCTGGACAAACACCTGGTTCCACAAGCCTGCCATGTTACTGCAGTTTAAAAACAGTTGAAGGGTCAAAAATGAACTGGGTCAAGAGATAAATATGACAAAATAAACCAGAATCTGGAATCTAATACTTGATTCTGATTGGCTAGGCTTGACATTCTGAAGTCTGTTAATTCCCTGATAACAACCACTCAAAACTAATAACCTAGGGCAGTGGTTCTCAAACTGTGGTACGCGTACCACCAGTGGTACTTGAAGAGACACAACAGACAATTAAAAAATTCTAGGCCTATATATTAATTTACTTATTAATTTTGTGTTTTAAATACAATTTCAAATGTTTAATACATGGTAGATAAATACGGAATACATCTCAGTCTATGTGCAATTTTAATATAGTTTTATGAATTATTGTTTATTTATCATTGGTCGATGACATAACTCTGTTTTTCTGCACTTTAACCGCTGTTTAAATCTGTTGTTATTTCTGTACAACCAACTTACTAAACATTATACCTTCCTTAATGTATTAAATACCAGGGAATAATAATAATAAATGCATTAAATAACATAAAATAATGAGTTTTTTTAAAAGCAAAAGTTTTTTTAAAACCATCGCTAAAAGCTAAAAGCACTACTCACTGGATGGGTTAAATGCAGAGATCACATTTCGACAAATAGGTCACTTTCACCACCTTTTTGATATGTACTTGGACTGTGCCCATATATCAACATGTCAAATTTGATGACAATGCCTCATTTGAAGAGCCTGACCGATATGGGTATTTTGGGGGCCGATGTTAATACCGATATTTGAGAGTAAAAAAAAGTATTTAACAATTTAACAAAAACTTTATCCAAAATGTATCTAACATTAGTTCAAAATAGAACAAAATATTTATAACTTGAATTAAGAAAATAAATTCAAAAATATTATAAATTCTATTAAATTCCATGTTATAAGTAAATTATGTTTTTATGACTTCTGCATCCGTGCTGTCTGCATCGTGAAAATTATAGCAGGGGTGCCAGGTTTCTGGAACAAAACCCGCCCAATCCGTAACAAGTTTCATACCCATAACGAGTTTCGTAACAATACGCTAATGCGTTTAAAAAATACTGCATTTAATGACAAAATTTGAATTGGGCAAAGCCCACAATGGGTGACCAATGGGTACATTTAACTCAAGGAATCTAAGGGTCCAGATCCACTGAGGCGCTTTTACGCGGGCAAAAACGGCAGAAGATTGGCTGAAAACTCCAGCTGCAGGCTGAGCGTTCTGCCTCAAGTTGAGCATTTTTCAACTCGAACACTGGCGCTGAACGTGGAAAAAACAGCTGAGTGCGGGAAAAAAAACGTCAAAAAACGCGTGGTTTCCATTGGAAACAATTGAAAAGCATGCCATATGCCGGCATAAACGCCTTGGTGGACACAGGTCCTAAGGAGCCCAAAGTTTTAAAGTTATAAGCAAATGTCTGGACCACTAGACCACGAAACTGTGTACGTCACCTCGGACGTTTGACAAAGATACAGCATCAAATACATTTTGCCGTGTTCACCGTGTAATTTGTTTTAAACGCTATACGAGAAAGGACTGGCCAATCGAAAATCTTTTAACAAATTTTTGTCAGCACTGTTTCTATATGCTACCTACCAAATCTTTTGCAGTCATGGATGAATTTGAAAAAATATGTTCTGGATAAATTCAAAACGACTGTTGTGAATTGTCATGAGCCAAGGATTTAGAGGAAAAAAAGACTTTTGTTTCTAGCACAAGTGTAAGTGTAACTTTGGACTGTTGGTTGCATTAGACAGTTTGAGTTATAGACTCCATATTTGCCAACGTACCATATGAGACAGTCCTCCAGCTGTGTGCAAAATTTCATATCTTCCCCTTGTAAGTTTCTATGGGCTGCCATAGACGCAATGGTGGAAGATGAAGGAAGAAAAATAATAATAATAGGAACACTAATGTATACAAAACTATGACAATTAGTGGTGAAACAGATCGCGGTTGATCCGTACGGATCGTGCTATACGATTTGTAACACGTGACCTGCGTAGTAACTGGAAGTTTATTAATCATAGAGTTAAAGATGGTGCAAGCGCTCTCACTCTCTCCAGTATCTGGACGAGTACAATATTAAGCACATTCTTGTGTATATCTTAACTTATACTGCTGTGTAAGCATCAATGTTGTGTTGAGTCAAAGCGCAAATGAAGTGATCCACGCACAAACATGCACCACTTCAGAAATTTTGATGTGCCGCCCACTCATAATTCAGTACCGCATTTAAGACGACGAGAGAGAGTCGGTCGATATACTTCAAGATCGCCACCTAATAACACCTGTCACATTTATAATCTGTGCACATGCATTCTGCGTCCGTAATGCGCATAACTGTAAATAACATTTAAGTGCATGCATTAACGCATCATTCTGCATCCGCGATGCACATAACTGTAAATAACGTTTAAGTGCATGCATTAAGCACATCATTCTGCATCCGCAATGCGCACAAGCACTTCTATGCCACTCTGAATTTGAGACTTTATGCTGTGATAGTTTTGTGCAATAAACAGAGATAGTAGTATTTTTACTTTTACTCAAGTACATTTTTTAAGTATCTGTACTTTATGAGACTGTTTTTACTTTGTAAAAACGGATTTCACTACATTGTAAAGCATATATCATACAGTACATTTCAGAAATACATTTTTAAATGTTTCTTAACTTTAATACAGTACTTAAGTACATTAAACATCCAGTACATTTTTACTTTTAAAAGTAAAAATACACAAGTAAAAGAAAGTGGTAGACTTTAATGTACTCAAGGATTAAAAGGTTAAAAAACACTATTAAAACTACATTTATTTATGAAATGTAGTGAAGTAATTGTTTTCCAAAGTAAAAACACTCTTTAAAATGTACTTGAAAGTAGGGGTGTGCGATATTGGCAAAAGAATTATATCTAGATATTTTCTGGGATTTCCCGATAATGATATGCAGGCGATATTTTGCATCGATTTGAAATCGATTTAAATCGCAGTGGTTCTCAAACTTTTCAGATCAAGTACCCACTTTAATAAAATAAGTTGTTCCAAGTACCACCTAGTGACCGCGATAGAAAATAATATGAATAAACACTTAAATTAACAGTAGAGCTGTGAATCTTTATCTTTACACCTCATCCTCCTATTCTAATATATTATTAATAATACAAACACTTTTATTTACCAGATTTTTCAAATTAAAGAACATGTTTTTCCATGTTTTCAAGCTAGTCAGCAGTAATAGTGGACACAAAACACTTTTCTGTAGTGTACTGTAAACAGGGCTCTGTAAATGACTCTTATGATTTATTAACTTTGTGGGGACTTGCAAAAAGACTACAAAGTCATATGTTAAAGACAAACAAAGTGAAAATAATATTTAACACAGAAGAGAAATAAATACAATATATGTGTAGCCTACTTAAACATCAAGAGAACAGCTGTATAACAACAGCTTTAAACAATGGTTCGAGTGCAGAAGTTTTACACGCAGCTCAGCGGAAGAGCGTGAGAGACTCACAAGTGTCTGTCTGTTGTCGCTCTGTGTTTGAGCCATCTGCCTGTTATGCGCCTAATCTACATTGACCAATAATAAAAAAACAATAATTCATAAAACTATATTAAAATTGCATATAGGCTGAGATGTATTCCGCATTTACCTATCATGTAATAAACTTTTAAAATTGTATTTAAAACAGGAAATTGATATTAATATAGGCTAGAGTTTTTCATTTTCTGTTGTCCCGTCGGCAACCACAATTTGAGAACCACTTGCACGAGGAGGGCTGCGCCCATTCGGAACTACAGTAGCCCAGAGGGGAGCATCGGCAGTGAAACCGATTTTCAGTTAAGCAAATCGATGTAAACCACACATTCGAGTTAATCGATAAAAGCGATTTATCGCCCAGGCCTAATGTCTCAAAATATCTTCTTTTGTTTTACAGAAAAGTCATATACAGGTTTTCAACAACATAAGGGTAAAAAAACCAATGTTAGAATATATTATATTTGAATGCACAGAAAAGATTATAATTTGAGTAAACTGTCCCTTTAAGGAAACGATCTTTAAACAGAATCATTCAAGCAGAAACACATCACTGGTGTACAGTGAACTGTGCGGCATAGAAAGCAAGAAGCACACTGCAATAGAAAAGTAGCCAACCAAAAGCAAACTTGTGTGGGATGCTTATGTTTTAGATTAAGTGTTGTATTGCTCTTTCCTTTGCAACTGTTTTTAAACAAAGTCGAAAGGCACGTTCACGCATGCTCTCATTTGGATTTAAGCCTTATTATTCCCACATAAGAGCTTTGCGTTGCAGCTTTGAAATCAAGTCTATATGGATTTATTCTTCAGAACTGACAGTATTCATCAGGAAAACACAAATTAACTCCTCGAGTAACATCACTTCACCTGACGCTGTCCACTCTGCGATAGTGCACATGAGTACCTCTGCGCCCCACACAAGCAGAGCAGAACTGACATAGACGCGCGATCGGCTAAAATGCTAACCGCGCTGTGAATGTGCTGCTAATGTATTTGTGAACACTGAGTGCTGTTTTAAGTGAAGCTTAAAATGCGTGACATACTCAATAATAGGGATGAATAATAAAATTTTTAACCGATACCGATAATTAAGTCCTCCTAATGGCCGATTCCGATACCTATATACAATGAGTTCATATTTTTATATTATGAATAAATAAGCTTTCACTTGATGTATGGTTTGTAAGGATATGACAATATTTGGCCGATATATAACCATTTAAAACTCTGGAATCTGAGGTTGCCAAAAAATCGAACAAATTGCCTTTAAAGTTGTTAATCAGAGGCACTGTAGCAGGCCGTATGGTGGGTTTTCTAAGATTATGGTTATAATATCATATTAATAAGCACATTTGTTATAGGCCATATGTAGGAGCACATGAGAGCACGGAACACGGACTGCACGCCATGTACACAGAATATATTTTATTTTGTTATGTTTAAATCAGTAACACACACACACACACACTAGATAACATTGAACTAAGTGCACGAAATCCAGAGTCAGCGAGAATCATGCTTCAAGGATACGTGATAAGGTGCCATGAAAAGGCGTAGGAAGGATTGGGGAGAAGCGCATGATTCCGGAAAGCACCAGCCACAGTTAGATTTTAACAAAGGAAGACTATGATTTAATGGTTGCAGGTGCTAAGGGGACGAACTAATGGGAAAAAGGTTACATCATGCAAAATGTGATTGGCGAAGAATTACATCATGTAAATATGATTGGTGTGTGATATGAGAACGCCCTGAAAAATCTGTATAAAAGATGTAGCAAAAGCACTGTAATTTTGGATGTGTTGGGTATTGTACTCAGTGCATCTCACTTTGTTGGCTCGAGCAAATAAAGTTTGACTTCTTGATATCTGGAACCCTCGTCTGCAAGACTTCTTTCTTTATGTTGGGAGAACGATTTACCACAACAGCCGTTGTGAGGAGGAAACAGGTTTGTTTTAACTCTCTCTTTTGGCTTACCACTGTAATGAGGTTGTGGTGAAAAGATAAACCCAAAAGTTGAAATTCTAAGCTTTACATAGATACCAAACTTGAATGGGTAATTCCCAAAGCGATTTTGCTGCATCCACTCACAAAAATAAAGTTTTGATATATTTACGGTAGGAAATTTACAAAATATCTTCATGGAACATGATCTTTACTTAAATGGGGGTGCAACAGTGTTTCATGCATTCTGACTTATTTACAAAGTGACATGGTCAACTTGTCAAAAAATAAAATGACGTAGTATTTCTGTGCTCGAAACACTCCTCAGCGTTTCCAACATGAAAAAACGTTTCGTAAAAACTTTTCTTTTTCTTAGTCCCTTATTGGACAATTCGCCCGGGAAAGGACGCCACTGCGTCAACCCGCCAGATCAAAAAGAAAGAGCATATAAAGTTGATTTGTTATTTAGAGTTATTTACAGTTGTCTTAATGTTTATTAAAAATAAGTTTTGTAATAACAATTGTGCCAAACCTTTAACATTAATGAAAATTCAGATTCAGAGACTTTGAGAACCCCTGCTGCTTGTAACCAAACATAAATAAATGGTACAGAGCAGTTCTTACTGTTCAAAGCTGATGTACTTCACCACGGTCTGATTGTCATCATCTAGCCAAAGACCCCAAACATCAGTCGCTGTCAGGACAAAATCCACCAGTGTCTCCTGTTAAACAAAGTCATTTCCATCATCAATAACCGCACTGTCACGTACCACACGACTACTCTACCATGCCGTACCTGTGTTGAAAACAGTGTGGAGATGTGATCTAGGCTGTATCGGCTGTTCTCATTGGCCACCAGCTGCAGCACACAGAATTGGCTACGCTTGGGTACGGCAAGATAAACAGCGAGACACAGGCCAGTGGTGGAGGTGAAGCAGAGGCGGAGTTTATGAGCCTGTCCTGGAGAACTCTTCATTTCTCCACGACCCACAGGCATGTACTCCAACATATCAGTCACCAACAGACACATCTGATGCTGAAAGAAAAACAGAACCTACATCATCACTACAATCAACAATCACTTTGAAATTTACAGTGCAAGATCAATCCATACGGAAATGACAGGCATTTCTTACTTAATGGGGTTTTGTAGCCATCAAATATTTTCAATATAGCAGCACTTAAATATATGAATTTATAAAAAAAATATTAGGTTATTTTATAAATACATTTTAAAGGCTAATTTACACTGATCCAACAAACTCTTTGTTGGATCAGTGTAAAACCCCTGTTAACATTTAGAATGTTGGTTTGTTACATCGTGTCTACACCGGACGCGACACGATCCGATGTGACATGACAAAAGACAATAGAACACATTAGAACACATTGTAATTTTAAATTTCGTCCACAATGGATGCGGCGCAACAATCCCATTAAAACAGTGGGCAGTCGTGGCCCAGTGGTTAGAGAGTTGGACTCATGACCAGAAGGTTGCTGGTTCGATTCTCAAGGCTGGCGGGTAACGGCTGAGGTGCCCTTGAGCAAGGCACCTAACCCCCACTTGCTTACTATACAAAATGTACAAATGTATAGTACAATGTAATGTAAGTTGCTTTGGATAAAAGCGTCTGCCAAATGCCTAAATGTAAATGTAAATGTAAAACAAACCGAATCAAAAAAAATCTTTGGCCACATACACAATGTAAAGTTTCAGGAGTGACAACTACATTTAAATACTGAAGTGGATCCACAACATTATTGTTCTGTTTGTGTGTATGTGGTCATGTTCTCTTTCCATTTCATTCCATTAGGTGGCACTGTGTTTACATTTTAACTGGTAAGAACTGCGTGAGAGTTGAGTAAAAGAAAATGCAAGCAGCTAGCTACAGTTCGTGTCCTGTCTGTCCCTTCTTTCTGCAACATAACATAATTAGAGGTCGACCGATTGATCGGCCTGGCCGATTTTGGGCATTTTTAAAATAATCGGCATCAGCCAATTGTGCTGCAAATTAGGCCGTTTTATATTCAGGCGCATCTGTGAGCAGCTAAGCGTTGCTGTGAAACATGTGCCTCTTGCAGCAAGCAGCTTGGCATTCCACCGGCATAGTAAAAAAATACAAAATTCCACCGGCATGATCGCCCGCATGCTAACCTGGCAACGACCCCAGCGGCTAAATTATTATAATAGCCTGCGTTATATAGATAAACTCCAATGTTAACAATTCTGTTTCTGTACCAGATAATTTCTCTCCATCTGAGGCTGCATGTGAGACCGAGCAGCTCACTCTGCAGCCATTCCGTGTCCACAAAGCTTCAGCTAACAATGACAGGGGAAAATAGACAATTTTAAACGCAAAGTTACATTGTAACATTGGCTCTACAGTGCGACCATTTCAGTCACATTTGCGAATGAAAATCAATGTGTGCGACCATGAAAAAAATATTTAGGCGCACTGGTGCAACTGATAGATCAGAGCTCGTGAACAGTTTTATAAACGCAATCTCTTAAAAAAAAACTACAACCCCCAAATGCGCATATACACGTACATCACACACAAACTGCAACATTTATTCGTTAACGAGCATTTTTCTGTAAAACAAGCTAAAACTAATATCTGATGGTAAAAACTATGACGAAATTATGCTGTGTCTTCGTTAACGAGACTAGAATGTTATTTGAGGACTATCGGACACTTAAAAAAATATGTCTTGTCTTTCAAGATGCGTGTCCCTGTCAATGGATTGCGATCGGGATGTAATTTGTTTCTCTCAGTATGGCAGCCGCAGTGGACGAGTAACATTAGGTTGCCAAAACTTTAAGTAGCAGCTACAACAATGGCCTCAGCACCTGAAGTTTTAAAGATAGTGTTACCAAATGTCCTGTTTTCCCGGGATTTACAATTCGTTGTGGATTAATTTAAAGTTAGTGAAGGCAGGACAGCCGGAATCGCACTGAGTGACGCACACCAGAAGCTCTCTCACGCGCTCGAGTTCAAAGACAGTTATCAGTGCTCAAATACACACACAGATGTCGAAATGTGCTTTTTGTGGAGTATCTCACGTAAACACTGTCGGTATAATGGCTTAAGTAAAAGTAAACAGGTGTGAAAACTGGATATGTGTCAGTATATTGCATACATGCCTTCGGTCTTAAAGGAGCAGCAGCCTGATTAAATACCTGTCTCTGTCACTATTGTTAAAACAACAAAAGATGTTAAATAAATGTATACTTGTTAAGTAAACATACTGTATCTGAAAAACGAGTTTATTGAATTTGTATCTCTATTGTATTTGTTTTATAAGTTGCTAATTTTTTCACTGCTGTAATGGCACCAAACAGAAAAATTGTCATTATTTATTCATGTTGTTCCAAATCCTGCAAAAAGCAATGTCAATGCAAACTACTACCTTGATTCATATTTCTCACAAGCTTAACTGATTTGGTCTAAAGAGAGAAGAATTATGACTATTTTTGTTTAAAGACTACTGTGGCAAGGGGGGCGTGGTCACGCTCCGTCTGGGAGGGAGGAGCTTCAGTGCGGAGCACGGAGGGTGGTAAGTGGGTCAGGTGTGACTTCTAACCTACTGTCTTGTATTACAGTGATTGGCAAGAGGACGCATAAGAGGCGCCGCAGAGGGCGCAAAAAGGGTTGTTGTTATGCGCAGCGCAGCCGAGGCAGACAGAAAGTGCTGGAGTAGCGAGAGGCTACCACGTGGCTGCGTTTTTGTTTGTTTACGTTTGGTTGGCGTTTTGGAAGCCACTTTTAATTTGCTGTTGAATAAATATACTTTGGATTTTACCACGCCGACCCTGCCTCTTTCCTCCTTACACAACGAACATTGTTACACTGGTGCCGAAATCCGGGAGGAAAGAGGAAGCCGCTGCCGTCATGCAGCCTACGCCGGGATCGCCGTTTGCGGAGGTCATTCAGGCACTCGCGGGACTCCACGCGGAACAACACCGGGCCTCGTTGGAGCAGGAGAGGAGGTTCGAGACTCTCCTGCGGGCCCAGACGGAGGACCGCGAGATTTTCCGGAGCTGGTTGGCGTCCGGGCAGGGGGAAAACCCGGGCCGGCCTGTTGGCGTTGCGGGGACCCGGACCAAATCATCGGCCACTGTCCGCTGATGGAGGTCGGTTTGGTGATCCGGGTTCCCGACGCGCCTCGGGCTGCCCTCGATTCAGCCGGCCAGTACCGGGTACCCGTGAGTACCGAGGGGGGTACATATCAGGCTTTGGTGGATTCAGGCTGTAACCAAACCTCCATCCACCCAAGCCTGATTCAATCCGCGGCATGGGATTTGAGCCGCGAGGTTAAGGTGAGGTGTGTGCACAGGGATGTGTGGTGAGTTACCCCTTGATGTCCGTGGATATTAAATTTAGGGGTGAAAAGCATAGCGTGAAGGTGGCCGTTAACCAGCACCTTCGACATCCGCTAATTCTGGGGACGGATTGGCCGAGTTTTAGCACATTATTAGGGTATTTATGTGTGGATGTTTCTGGGGTGAAACGAAAGCGGCGGAAGGGGGCGATCGCGCAACTTGGCGAGGCTGAGCCGGGTCCTTCGGGGTCTGTTTCAGGGGAACCGAGCGCGATTTTGAGACGAGATCTCATATCGAGCGATGATTTCCCCCTGGAACAGTCTCGAGATGATTCGCTCAAAAATGCATTTGAACAGGTCCGTACCATCGACGGACAGCCTTCTCCAACCGGCGCGGCCACTCTCCTATCCGTATTTCGCCATTATTAAAGACTGGTTGTATCGAGTGACCCAGGACGCTCAATCAAAGACAGATACAACCCAGTTGGTCGTACCCAGGTGCCGTCGGGAAATGCTTTTCCAGGCGGCCCATTCTAATCCGATGGCCGGGCATTTAGGGCAGACAGCAACACTAAATCGTCTAACGGCCCGCTTCTTTTGGCCGGGCATTCACGAGAACGTGCGCAGATGGTGTGCCACTTGTCGTGAATGCCAGCTGGTAAACCCACCGGCCACCCCAAAAGCACCATTGTGCCCTCTTCCCCTTGTTCAGGCCCCCTTTGAGAGAATTGGTATGGACCTGATCGGGCCGCTAGAGCGATCTGCACGAGGGCATCGATTTGCATTAGTCATTGTGGATTATGCAACCCGATACCCTGAGGCGGTGGCGCTCCGCAGCATTTCAGCAAAGAGTGTTCAGGAAAGCCCTCTTCTCATTGATCTCCCGCGTGGGAATCCCCAAAGAGGTTCTCACGGATCAGGGCACGGTGTTTATGTCACGCACACTGCGCAAACTGTACGGGTTATTGGGCATTAAAACGGTTCGAACAAGCGTCTATCACCCACAAACGGACGGCTTGGTCGAGCGTTTTAACCGTATGTTAAAAGCCATGATCCGGAAGTTCGTTCACGAGGACGCCCAAAATTGGGATAAATGGCTAGTGCCTCTGTTATTTGCTGTCCGCGAGGTCCCGCAAGCCTCCACGGGATTTTCTCCCTTCGAGTTGCTCTACGGTCACCAGCCCCGTGGGGTTTTAGACGTCCTAAGGGAAACTTGGGAGGACGGACCATCCGCTAGTAAAAACGAAATTCAGTTTGTCCTCGACCTGAGAACAAAACTCCACACTTTGGGGCGGCTCTCAATGGAGAATTTGTTACAGGCCCAGGACAGACAGAGACAGCAATATGACAGAGGCGCTAGATTGCGCAAATTTACACCGGGAGAGAAAGTGCTCGTCTTGCTTCCTACATCGAGCTCAAAATTACTCGCCAAGTGGCAAGGACCCTTTGTGGTTACACGGCGATTAGGAGATCTCAATTATGAAGTAATACGACCGGATAGGAGTGGGGCACATCAAATATATCACCTCAATCTCCTAAAAAAATGGAATGAGGCTGATGCCGTGATGCTGGCGACGGTGGTGAGTAGAGAGGATGATCTCGGGCCAGAAGTGTGCCAACCTGGCCGATCTATCGCTCTCGGCTCTGGGGAGATCACCTCTCACCCTCCCAGATCACGGACATAACTCGTTTACAGGCACAGTTTGCCAATGTGTTTTCACCCCTACCCGGTCGCACTACGCTCATTGAACACCATATTGAGACCACGCCGGGCGTGGTAGTGTGCAGCCGGCCGTATCGTTTGCCTGAACACAAGAAAAGTGTGGTTCAGGAGGAATTAGGCGCCATGCTCGATATGGGAGCCTCTCCGAGACCCAAGACCAAAAAGGAGGTGAGGCAGTTCTTGGGGCTGGCCGGCTATTATAGGAGATTCATCTCAAATTATTCGACGCTCACCAGCCCGCTGACAGACCTCACTAAAAAGGATGCGCCGGATACCGTTCAGTGGACAGAGCTTTGCCAGCGGGCTTTCACCCAAGTAAAGGCTGCCTTATGCGGAGGCCCTCTATTGCACGCTCCTGACTTTAATCTTCCCTTTGTTTTACAGACGGACGCATCGGACATAGGTCTGGGGGCGGTCCTGTCTCAGGAGGTAGAGGGTGACAAGCGGCCGGTGCTGTACATCAGTCGGAAGCTCTCACGGAGGGAGACGATGTACAGCACCACTGAGAAAGAATGTCTGCCGATTCGGTGGGCCGTCCTCACCCTCCGCTACTATCTCCTGGGCTGGGAGTTCACGCTGTGTTCGGACCACGCTCCCCTCCAATGGCTCCACCGAATGAAGGATACCAACGCGCGGATCACCCGTTGGTATTTAGCCCTTCAAATTTCAGGTGGTCCACAGACCGGGGACGCAGATGGCTGTGGCTGACTTCCTCTCCCGGAGGGGGGGGGGGAGAGGCTGCAGGCCGGATGAGGCCCCGGCCTGAGTCGGGCGGTGGGGGTATGTGGCAAGGGGGCGTGGTCACGCTCCGTCTGGGAGGGAGGAGCTTCAGGCCGTCCTACCATCACTCACTCATATCATTAACACATCTCTTAATACAGGAATTTTCCCCACTGCATTCAAGCAGGCCCGGGTAACCCCGCTGCTTAAGAAACCCACACATGACACTTCCCTACTGGAGAATTATAGACCCATTTCTCTCCTTCCGTTCATAGCAAAAGCACTTGAACGGGTTGTTTTCAATCAGGTGTCTACCTTCCTCACCCAAAACAACAGGCTGGACACCAACCAGTCAGGCTTTAAGAGCGGTCACTCAACCGAAACTGCCCTACTAACAGTTACAGAAGCCCTAAGGAGGGCAGGAGCTGAGTCCAAATCATCTGTTCTCATTCTCTTAGACCTTTCTGCAGCCTTCGACACGGTTAACCATCACATTCTTCTATCTACCCTCTCGTCACTGGGCATCACTGGAACTTCACTCTCCTGGTTTAAATCCTACCTCGCAGATAGGTCCTTCAAGGTAGCTTGGGGAGGTGAAGTGTCATCATATAAAAACACACTTTTTCTGTGTTTAAGTGCCATAATCGGGCCCCAGTGCATCTAACAACTCAGAAAACATGAAAAATAAGATCCCAGTAAGTTTGTTTTGGTGAACCTTTCCCTGCAAACATGTGAGAAATCGAGCCGTTCAGATTTCGCTCCCTTTGTGACGTAGAAATAAGGCTATTATTATAATGTTACCACCCCTTAATCTACACCTTTCCACCCATGGTGCTGCCTCCATTGTTGTTTTCACAAGTGACGGGTGTACATGACGCCATGGCTAAAGTTCATGTAATGTAAGCCTCAGAGGAGACAAGAGAGGAGTGGATTTCTTTTATTTTCAGTGGAAATCCCACAGAAACAGTCGTGCAATGGGCGGAGCTGAAGCACACAAGCACACAATACATCATCGCACGGTCCCTGCATTACTGTTGAATCACTATACATTTGTGTTGTTAACATTATGCATTATGCGTTATGCATTATGCACATGCGTGCAGATTGCCAACCAAACACATATGACTGACCTATCGCGTGCGGTTCATGTTCGGCCGGCATCTTTTAGCACTGAGACCGCGTCATCTATCAGTTTCAAACAATCTCCAAATCCAGCATTATATCCACCATTTATGTGGATATAATGCTGGGCAGTATATGGGCAGTCGTGGCCCAGTGGTTAGAGAGTTGGACTCATGACCAGAAGGTTGCTGGTTCGATTCTCAGGGCTGGCGGGTAACGGCTGAGGTGCCCTTGAGCAAGGCACCTAACCCCCACTTGCTTACTATACAAAAATGTACAAATAGTATAGTACAATGTAATGTAAGTCGCTTTGGATAAAAGCGTCTGCCAAATGCATAAATGTAAATGTAAAATGTAAATGTTATGTAACATCCATCACTTCCGTAAAAGTAGGGCACAATATACCGTCTTGATATGAAGGAGTTTTCTGTATTTATTTTTTAGTTGCTTTACCTGTATTTTACATTTTGCACTGCATTATTTGCATTTTAGCATTGTACAGGTAATTTTCTGCCAGTACTTTATCTGTTTTATTAAGGGATTTATCACTTAAGCAATTTTGTTTTACGAATTTTCGAAAACAAAATTGTCCAACCCTGTGTTCCAGCCATTAATAAGACGTTTATTAAAGGGGTGATAACAAGACTGTAAATTTAATTTTATTTAATTCCCTGAGGTGTAATTATAAAATTACTAAAGTTTTTTTGCCCAAAAAAACACACATTAGTTATAGCCTTTTTGCCAGCCTGATTTAAATCCTATCAAAAAAAGTCTGATGTGTGTTTCCCTTTAAGCGCCTTCGGTGTACCCGCCCACTTCAATGATTGACAGATGCTGCTGAAAGACATGCTAAGATAACAGCAGCTTTATATAGTCTTTTTAAGGACATTATGCATGTATTCATGCGGCACATCAAGCCATCATGCCACAGACACTTAAACAATCACATGATACAAAAAATGCTCTATCTACATAAATGTGTGCATGCGTGCGTGTGTCTGCGGCGCCCTAATGGTCGCAGATTCCAATGTTTGTGCCAACTTACAGGAGTTTTCGAGCATGTTAAGGGCCCCAAAAAGCCCCGAACGATTGAATAAGAATAAAGCCACACTGACCTTAAATGACCACATCCTGAGCTTATGATCCTGGCAAAGAGCAAACAGAAAGGTGTCGTCTTGTAGCTGGTGAGCAACCAGACTGATGGCCAGATCTGATGGACTCTGATCGCCCCTGTGAAAAACAAACTTTAAACCGTGTTTCTGAAAGTTGATATGACACGTTATATTTGTGGGCAACTGAATCATTTCATTTAACTCAAGTAATCCACCTGATGGCAGTGGGCATCCAGCCAGCTATTCTCTGTATCACTGAACTCTGCTTCAGCTCGACCATAGAAACAGTCCCTTTATCACACAAAAAACATTTGTCTCTTAGTCTATACACACTGGTATATACAGAGAAAAAGTTGTTGAAAGAAAAAAAATACCTTCTTGATCATGAGGAGGTAAAGTGATGATCATAATGCCACCTAAAGGTGAGCCAAGAGCAAAAAGTGCCTCCCCCTGAGGACTGATCCAAGCAGCCGAAGTGGAGGGGCCTGTCGGCTGTGAGCCTTGAGCGAATGGGATCACATAACAGTGAGCTGGATCGTTTAGGTTTAGCTTTCCGATATCTGTGAAAATGGACTGCATCTGGAGTTCAGTGACCAGATCCTGCAGAGGGACATATGTCAGATCTTGCTGAACAGTTAGTATGTTTATGTAACAAAAAATTGTGTGTTCAGTAAACAACGATGCTCACGCTGTGGTACATGCGAGTAGGGTGCAGCAAAACAAGCCGATGGATTGTTTGGCTTGTAACAATCAGGATTATTATGTTGTTAAGTGTCTCCTGAATGTGAACTCCTCCTGGCAGCAGAGGGCAGTGTGGGATACACAGTCGAACGGCATTATTTAGAAGGTTGGTGTCCAGCGACTGCTCAACAAACTGAACGGTGTCACCTGAGGTTGACCTGCAGAAAAACATGTTGAAGCTACATTCATAGGAGTATATAAAAGAGAATATCTATAGTAAAGAAAGATTCAGAAGTTATTTTGTTCACAAGCCAGAGGAAGTCTAACTGTCTCAGTACAGTAAAAGCATTTAATAATGACCGACACAATTTTCTTTTTAGGTTGAATAGTTCATTAAGGCCTAAAAAAACTGATGAAATAACATTAGGCTTCTATTATGGTTGGCTTGATACCAAAATTTTGGCTTCGGTACGGTACCAGAATCGAATGCTGGTAATATCGGTAGCACGTTGGTACCACAGGTGATCAATAACCTGCCCCATACTGCATACTTTATATATTATTTTTATATTTTATGAAGCACAATTATTTTATTTTTACACTTTTAACAATTACTGAAAAATGATTTGGTTATATAGATTTATAATCTTAATCCCACAAGTAGGGCTGCACGATTTGGAGAAAAAATCTAATTGCAATTTTTCTAAACAAAATTGCGATTTAAAATGTGATTTACTATTATTTAAATAAAGAGCTACAGATTTGTTGTGGAGGTTTTAAAACATCAAAGAAAGACCAAGAATAGTCCCAAACTACTTTAACACTGTGCCACTGTTTATTTAAAACACCTTAACACTGTGGCAATTAAAGAGTAAATAGCATCTGTTTTTTAAGGGCCTACTTTGGTTTGTGGAGTGTCCGACAACAGGTTTATGTACATACATGGTGTAAAAACACTATTATTTCCTAATAATAAGCCGTTTTAATGACTCTCAAATGATTCGTTCCGCGATTCATCTGTCTAATCCCGGCCTTTCCGCTAGCGTAGTCTGCTGTGATTGGTCAGATGGTCTAGTCTGCTGTGATTGGTTGAGCGCATGTGCGTTTTTGCGAGCAGGTGGGGACTATTTCTATGTACGCAGATAGACTGCGGTTAAAGATTCGGACAGGTCAGGACTCGTTCGCGTGATTCAGAGTCGACTTCCATTTTTTTACAAACTCTATATAAATAACACAGTAAATTACAAAGTTTTTTACTCACACAACCATTAAGTAAAAAACTGCTCAAATAGAAGTCTATAAAAACTCTGAACAGATTTGTTGTATTACCTCCTGACATTCCAACCATTGTGCGACAAAGTTTACATAAAACTTTGCTTTGTGACTTGATGTCTGACTGTGCAAACCACTGCCACACTACTGATGTTGAGCCCTTTTTTTGCACCAACTCCTTGTCTGCAATGCCGCTGTAATATACTACAATTTACTATAGTAAATATTAAAACAGTAGTTTCATAACAGTAACCTAAATATGTGTTTTTGACTAATGTTTTAAATAAATAGAGAAGTTTTAAACAATGTAATACAATACCATTATCATTGTATTGTGTATTTACTGTTTTCAATACATAAGTTTCATATTTAATACTTAATAGGATGGGTTTGTCGAACTTTAAATATTTACCCACTCATGTACGTCCTTTACGATCTCTTCTCAGTGTAAAGCGTAAAGCCGCAATACATAGTGCAGTAGATATCGATAATTAACTATTTCAGTTTGTGATACAGTAAGACGACGACGTTACAAAGCGCAAAAGGAAAGTTCACGCAGAACGAATAAAAGGCCTTAACAAAGCAGAAATACAGCCTAATAATATAAAGAAAAATACATAAACATTCTAGACAATATATGATCATCATGTTTGTATTGTTTAACATGTTTTTGACAGGAAAAACATACATATATTACAGAGGCATTCAACTCAAATTTAAAGCGGTCCGGTTAGAGAAAATTTCTTAACCCACAGGTCCGGAAGATCATAATGTCTAACTAGTTAGTGTAATATATATTTAAGTAGCCTAGTAGTTGTATCAACATTTTAACCATATTTACGTATTGTCATGTAACATAAAACTGAACATATATGTATGTCTAGATATGTATAATGTTCTCTCATTAACTTAATAAAAGCAGGGTTGCATTTCATAAATAAAGAAAATAAATAAAATGTGAAAAGTGTGAAAAGTGTGTATATTCAAATAAATTGCTTAGCATCAGAAAAATTCAGTAAAGGGAGTAAAAGCTTAAATTTGCCCTTTTCTGTTTTACATCTTGACTGAACGGTCTTAACAAATTTTACATATAATAAATCTCACTAAATCTTAACAATTGAACAGTTTTAGAGTATCACATTTCTTCCCCTCTTTTCCCATTCCCCTACGTTTTTGCTTAGTGAGAAAATTGAGCTGTAGCTTGACCTGCCAGAATTGACCATTTTTTTCAACTGCTAACAAGCATTGTTCAATGCTGAATACACATTTTCAAAACTGAAGTCTGTGCAGACCAAACTGTGAATAATTTCTGCTTTCAGAAAAAATGCATTCATTGAACACATTTTTCAAAATTCCCAAACACTTTTGTCATTCATAATCCACAACCTGCAAAACACTTGATATATTTTCAGCACATTTTTCAAATGCTAACACAACACACTGCTTTCAAAATTACTTGTGCAGAAATTATTTTAAAATATATTTTACACATTTATTTTATATTTATTTATTTTATTTTTTTGAATATTTTAGCAGAAAATGAAGTAAAATGATTTTTTGTGGAGGTGAAAGGTTTATAAGCACCATTCACATGACTAGATGACTTTACTGAAGGCAATGAATGTGGCGTATGGAGACATTTCTAGGGTTAGATGAGATATTCACATTGTACTTTCTAACATGCATTGCCAGAGAAAACATTAGATGTGATGGTGATGAGAAATTGAGAAAATGATGAGAAAATGCAAGAGAAAGGCTCTAGAACCTGCACAGAAAATTTCATGCTTATTATAATTTTCTCAAGCAGACGCAAACAATGAGATTAATTTTTTGTTTTTTAGTTATGGATCCACCAAACGTCCTTAATTTGAAATATAACATTGGACATAAATGCCATCAGTACACCTTATTAACAATTGAAATAATATACAAAAACAGGAGGAGAAATAAAGAAAAAAATAAACAAATAAATATGGTGCAGATTAAATTTGCAGATAATATTCAAAGTCCTTAAAGGGGGGATGCAATGATGTTTAATGCATTCTGATTTAATTACAATGTTAAGCATGTTTTTTGACAAGTTGACCATGTTAAGCATGAGAAGACAACAAGTTGGACACATGACGTAGTATTTCTGTGCTGGATACACTCCATCAGCGTTCGTAAAGTTTTTTGCACTTCAAAAACCTATACGTAACAACTTTTCTTAGTCCCTTATTGGGGGCCTTATTACGCATCAACCTGCCAGGGCGAGAAGAAAGAGCAAGAGGCCCCAACTGCACATGGTAGGTCAGTGCAGAGCCGCCCCAAGAATAGTTGCCCAAAGAATTTTCTGTCTTAATATCAAATATTGTGTATGATATTAAGTGCTACAGTGTTTCATTGGTCAAATACGCAAATACAATTTTAATGCGCAAAGCCAATAGTAGTATACAATAGGGCTGTGCCGATATATCGTGCAACTCTTTATGCCATTCCACTGGCATGATAAAAAAAAATACAAAATTCCACCGGCATGATCGCCCGCATGCTAACCTGGCAACGAGCCCAGCGGCAAAATTATTATAGTAACCTGTGTTAGATAGATGAACTCCAATGTTAACAATTCTGTTTCTGTACCAGAGAATTTCTCTCTGTCTGAGGTTGCATGCGAGATCGAGCAGCTCACTCTGCAACCATTCAGTGTTCACAAAGCGGGGAAAACAGACAATTTCTAACGCGAAATTACATTGTAACCTACTAAAATTGATGCAGACCTGGCTATAAGTGCAACAAGTCATTTGAATGTGAAAGTAGAAAGGCGTGTAAAACATTGTTTTTTATCTAACTATACAAGTGCACTGATTGGAGGCTGGTGTTGTTTAATTTAAGCAATTTTCTGTATCACTTCTTATTACTTAACTGTTCGATTTTATGTGATGAAGAGTAAAAAAAGAAAATCATATCAGTCCAAAAAAAAAAATCGGCATTATATATCGGCCATCGGCTGCCCTGATTTTAAAAAATCGGCATCAGGGTCAACAGGTTTTGCTGACAAAACATTCAAGTCATCTTGATTAAATTCTGCAGTATAGTTTTTTGGTAAAGTGCAACATTAGAGTCCGTCTCTGATGCATATTTAGCTACACAACATCTTTTACCACACAGAATCAGGTAACACATCCCTGAAAAGGAAGCTTTTCAGAACATTCATCATATTTAAATAGTCTCTCTCTTTTTGTAATACAGTGATTTTCTGGTCAAGACAAAACTGTATAGAACATACTATAATAATATAGAATTTTTTCCTGAATGTATATATGTATATGTATATATGTATATATATATATATGTATATATATATATATATATATATATATATATATATATATATATATATATATATATATGTATATGTATATATATATATATATATATATCATGTGCAATCCCTGGGATCCAACCCATGACCTTGGCGTTGCTAGCACTATTCTCTAACCACTAAGCTACTGGAAAGCCTTCAATGGTTGTACGATGTTATTAGTAAATATAATGTGAATTAATATGATTTGTTATTACTTGATTTGAGAAAGAATATATATTTTAATTTGCCAAATATTATTAATCTTTTTGTCACACAACTTTTTCTTCAGACATCATTTATCCACTACAGGCTACAGTATTTTGGTCTACTTTTATGATGCCTGTATTACAACAATGTTCCCTTGGACATGCAGATATAGCTAAAGAGAAGACGACATGTACATCTGTAATGGCATTAATAAAGACGAACACTCACCAGTGTATGTATCTGTTGCTGGTGACAGACAGAAGTTTCCCACTATCCTCATAAGAGAATCCACCTGCACTGTCTGCATACTTTACACCACCTGCGTGACCAACACCTGCTTTACATCACAAAAAAACAACACACTTTATCCACATATAACCACACATGAATACTTCATATACATTAACAGATCAGACTAGCATTACAAATAATGATGCTAGAAACTTTCTGAATTAAATGTATACACAAAAATAATTAGTTGGACTAATATAAACGGTGGCAATACATTTTACATGACGCTACACATGTTATTTAAGTTTCTAAAACACATGGGAACTCCATTTAAAAAATAACCACAGGATGCCCTGTTATGAAGTTGGTTGAGTTGTAATCTTGTCATTTCATCGTTTTACCTTAGTTTTAAATCTCTATGAAACCTTGCACATTAAAAACAAAACAAAAAAACATCCAAACAAAACCCCCAAGTTAGATTTAAACTTTGATCAAACGTAAATGATTTACATAAACAGGAAATGCTATGATGTTTTCCTATTACTGGTAAAGATAAACCTTTAAATAAACTCCACTTATACAAGTAATTATTACTATTGTTGATTTATAGTCATATCTCGTGTCACACATGAGCTGCCAACACTTGTGTGACCAATAACTTCAAATTTATCCGCTTCAAAGAGCATAAGCAAAAAAAACACGTCTGTGTGTAAATACAGTTTAATAGTTATAGACTGTACCGAGATTAATTGTGATCTCTCTAAACCTGGAAACGGTTTCTCTTTCAAATCCACAAATCTCAATAAAGCTCCGCTCCAGAACACCCGCCATCTTCACACGCTGCACGCTAAGAAACTGCGTCACTTCCGCTCTTCAAACACTTAAAGAGACAGTGCGCAAAATACCTTTCTTTGTTTTTTTTTTTTTTTACTGCAGCTGGTATCCTATGGGATTAGATTTGTGCCAATAAAAATGAACGCAAACTTTTAAAATACGAACAAAAATATACAATGAGAAAGAAAACAAACACTCTGATAACGAAAACAATAAACTCGATTGCAAGATGTAACATTGTTTTCAAATTAACTGCATTTTTTAAAAATAGTTTTCAAAGTTTCGCTTTTGCAAATAATGGTTTATGAATTCGCTGCTAGATTTTTCAGTTGCGCTTCCTAAGTTTTCGTTTTCGCTTCTCAAGTTAACGTTCGCCTTTCTGGCTCAACCCTCACGTGAGGGCGGGACGTAAGGGCACTTTTTCTCATTGGCTAGTGAGAATTGGATTGACAGCTAAAAGCGAAACTTAAAAAACTATTAAGAAAAAATGCAGTAAATTTGAAAACAATGTTACATCTTGCAATCGAGTTTATTGTTTTCATTATCAGAGTGCTTTTTTTTCTTTCTCATTGTATATTTTTGTTCGTATTTTGAAAGTTTGCGTTCATTTTTATTGGCACAAATCTAATCCCATAGAGTCTTAGTCTAAAAGCAATGCAGGACCAATCTGAGAGCAACTCTGAGCAAGGAAAAGACAAAAACTTTTATCCTAGTGAGGAGGCGGGGCTGACCCCGTTGCTATGTATGACACAGTCGATTGGTTGGTGTGCAAAGAAGAAAAAAATAGGGTTGGTAGTTTGAAATTACACATGTAACTCACATACACGCACTATACATAAATATTCTTTCTTTTTTATTTACCATGCTTTTAATGTCAACATATTTGATAGGAAATAAACAGTGACACAATAAGTTTGTGTAAGTGCTGTAATTGTTTGTGTTATCACTATAGAAGGTTGTGGTACACCCAAACCATCTCTGCTGCATAGATGCATTTCTCCAGTTTCCAAATATGTTAATGTAGTGATTACTTTTATTTCTGGCACAATGGCATGTTAGCGTGTCTCAATAGGATCAGTCACAAACATGAACCCTGCATGATCTAATGTGTTATGTCTTATTAACTTGCTGTCATTCAATTCAATTTTATTTTATTTCAGTTGTGGCCTAATGGTTAGAGAGTCGGCCTTGTAACCAGAAGGCATTCCTATGCCCTTTGCCATTAGCCCTACCTGTTTTACTTGTATTATAACTGATATTCGAACCCCAGGCAAACCTCTGAGCGCCCTTTGTGAGGTGGTGCAGTGCATTCTTGGGGAGGACAATGCTGTCATCTCCGGAGTGGAGGGTAGCCAGGATCCTGCAGCAATGAAGCTCAAAAATCTATCACAAAGGTGCGGCTCAAATAATTTTTGCACAACTCAAAATAATAACAACATTTAATGTTTTATTTTTTTATTTCGTGTTTTATTTTTCAGTAATAATGAAGACACTGGGGATTTGCCTGACCCAGTCAGGCTTAACACAGGCTCTTCATATGCCACCACAAGCACCTCAAGTCAGGTATGCCCAGCGGTAGATGACAGCATGGCAGAGGTCCCCCTCCCAGATGACCTGCATGCACTGCGGAGAGAAAAACTAAAACTTCAAATTAAAGTATTGAGACTGCAACAGGAATACTACACTGCAGCACTGAAAAAATGACAAATAAAATGCCTTGGAAATAAGCACTTGTTTGTATTAATACTTATTATTAATTATGTGTACCTAAAGTGAAGGTTGGCAAAGTGTTGTCACATGGAGTGATGTTGCTCGGGGGACTGGCATCTCCAGCATCTCCATCGTCATCATCCTCTGGTGGGGGTGGGATGTTGCGCCTTTTGCAAATATTATGCAGTATTGCACAAGCCATGATGATACGGCACGCTTTTTCAGGGGAGTACCAAATTTCTGAGCGTAGAATGTGGAATCTACGCTTCCACTGGCCAATCCCTCTCTCTACAACATTTCTTGTGTTACGATGTGCCCTGTGAAGGGATACAAAATTAAAACCTTATTTATAGCCTATATTCGGATAGAGAGCTGTATTAATGAACTAAAAACAATTGTGTAATCCTAAAAGATGACAGCCGGGCAGTACAAAATGCCTTTCAAACAGCTGCTTCAGGCCACTTTCGTTCAGTAGCCGAGCGTCATGTGTAGACCCAGGCCATTTGGGTACCACATCTAAAATGTTGTAGTCTGCATCAAACACGACTTGTGTGTTGATGCTGTGGTACCTCTTCCTGTTCACCTCGTTTATGCTGGGAGCAATGATCTTTATGTGGGTGCCATCAATTGCGCCGCCTACTCCTGGGAAGCCGGCTATTTGCATAAATTGTGCTTGCTTCTGTTGGATTACGCGGGGTGCTGTTGGAAAGTCGACGAAACGCATGACAATGTCTGAAGCTGTAAGTGCCATAATTGTTTCCATGACAATTCGGCTTATTGATGGTTGTGATGGCCCCCAAATCATCAGCATTGCATAGCTGCATTTTTCCTGTGGCAAGGAAACGAAGCATCATCACTTTTAATTCAGCTGAAAAGGCATTGCTGCGTAAAGTTAGTGGTGATATAACGTCCCTCACTAAGTCACCGACAAAGATAATGCCTGCTCTGTCCAGCCGATAACGTTTAATTAACTGTTCGTCGTCAAACATTTTCAAAACATTCTTTCTCTC
This sequence comes from Oreonectes daqikongensis, assembly GCA_026939265.1. Lineage (NCBI taxonomy): Eukaryota > Metazoa > Chordata > Actinopteri > Cypriniformes > Nemacheilidae > Oreonectes > Oreonectes daqikongensis. The sequence continues at coordinate 170,815 of JAOTQM010000138.1, forward strand.
TTGAAAGACTTGTGCACGTCTCTGTCTCCTCAATGCCATCACATGCCCCTAGTGGTAACTCTTAACCACTTGAGAGACCTCTCGAGCTGTAGTCTTAAAGTGCTTAAAATTCATGAAATTTATGCCTACTTTCAAATTTAAGTATAAAGCAAGTTAATAAATTTCTAAAAGCTAAGAATCACTCTTACTTTCCCAATTATTTAAGACAGCTCGAGAGGTCGTGATGGGGCTGAGAGACATGTGGTGGACAGAGGGATTGGGCCAATGGAACCATAGATTTCACATTATACACGCATAAATTCAGTACTCCCCTGCATAAGCATAATTGTGGGTGTGATAGGAAGTTGATTGTGTCCCCACCCCTTTTTTAAAGTATGAATTCGCGAATTATTAAAGGCATTTATTAATGAATCAACTTCTACATAGTTCATATTTCATAATTTAATTTATACATTTAACACACTTTTTTGTGCGCAAGATAAAAGGCACGCAGTCTGTACATGTCATTATGCTGCGTGCATTTGAGTTATGCTCTATGGATCACTAGTACTGTTGCGCATTATGCTGTATTACTATCGTCATCTTGCTATGCTCTATTGATTGCATTATTATTGCGCGTTCTTGTTATGCTGTATTGTTCTTAATATTACGTATGATTTCTCAAACAAGAAAAGATTTATACCAAAAATAACATTGTATTTAAAGCAAAACTACTCGACTAAAGCAAATAAAAACTAATTTCAACACAGGTTTAAAATGGGTAATTAAGAAATGGTAGAAACGTGTTTATCTTTCATTTCCTATGTCTATATCATAATGTATTCTGTTGAAAAGTCTTTATTGTCATGTGTGTTAAATACTTTTAGGAATTTCACCAATTAATGTGAATGTATCAGAGAATATTCCTAAATAAGGAAATCTATTCAGTGATTGGTCCATGCCAATACAGCACAGCAAAGTGTCGTAAATCATCTCTAAATATGACACTTAAGATTTAGTCCTACACTTCGCTTAAATTACGACTGACCTGCTTTATAACTAACTTTTAAGCACAGCTTTGAGCCAAGAATTATTTTACTCTTAAGTCAATTCTTAGCAGTGTTCTTGTGAGTAATTCTCAGAAGCTTGATAAATACGGGCCCAGGGCCCATATTCACAAAACATTTTATCTTAGCACTAAGAGTTCTCCTAAACAGCAGTAAAAGTGTTTAGTTAAGAGTTTTCTCTCAAAATCTATTCAGAACTCTGCTAAAAGCAAATTTTACTAAGGAGCAGAAAGAAATCTTAAGCTAAGAGAAAGGGCGGGGTTGACCTCGTTGCTATGGATGTTGTCAGCAAGCTTACTGAAGATGATCACAGTGATTGGCTGATAGAGAATGGGTCTCTGTCAATCATTTAATCACAGACATATTATCGAATGAGTTATCATGCTGACATTTTTAAATTAAGATCTTAAAATAAAAATGTTGTCAAATTCAAATAAAATATTTAACATTTAATTGTTGCCAGATTAAAATTAGATTAAAAAAAATATATGCTAAATTACTAATTAAACAAGTGAAGAGTCTATTTGCAAAAACAGATAACTTCATATCCGTTTCAAATCATGTTTTTTATTGTGCATTCCAATTTACATAAATCAAACTGCAGTTAATAATAACAAAACAAAATACAGCTAACAAACACAATAAAACATGTTTTTTTTTGTTTTTGCAAATAAACTATTATGTTCGACAGATACATAGTTAGCAGATATAAGCAGTCTTTAAGCTCATTGACATGAAATCTTTCTAAAATGTTAACATTTCAAGGCAGATTGCCGTTGTTACAGCCATTTTAGGATTGTTGTGAGTTGGTCTTAGTGACTTAGGGGTCCTCTTCACTACTCCTTACCTTTCACAGATTTAGGAGCTAGTTTTAGGGCTAAAATGCTTTGCGAAATACTATTAGCGTATTATTAGCGTGAAATTTTAGGAGTCCTAAATTTACGACTGACGCCCATTAATTTTAAGAGTTTCTCCTAAATCGGCAAGTTAGAAGCAACTTTTAGCCTTAAGATGTTTTGTGAATACGGGCCCAGATCTCTTACTTGAGCTCACCTCCTGGTCAAGCACAGCAATTGATGGAAAAGGGCCTTGGTAAGAGCAGTGACCAAGAAGCTGACTGTCACATATGTAGATGGGAGAAACTTACAGAAGGACAAACATCACAGCAACACTCCATCAATCTGAGCTTTATGACTGAGTGGCCAGACTCAATCCTCTTCCTCAGTGAAGACACAAGAAAACATTTGGAATTTGCAAAAGGCAGGTAAAAACACTTTTAGACTTTGAGAAAAAATATTCTCTGGTCTGAAATATCTCAGATTCAAGCATCATGTCTGGAGGAAACCAGGTACTGCTCATCACCTGCACACCAAAAAAGTAAAAAGTGTGGTGGAAACAGCATCATGCTGTGGGGTGTTTTTCAGCAGCAGGGACTGGGGGACTTGTCAGGGTAGAAGGAAAGCTCAATGGCACAAAATACAGAGATAATGATCATAAAAACCCAGTGCAGAGCATTCAGAACCTCAGGGCAGCAGACAGGGCAGAAGGTTCATTCTCCAACAGGACAACAATCCTAAGCACACAGCCAAAACAATGCAAGACAGGCATATGGACAACTCTGTCAATATCCTTTAGCCCCAGACACAAAGAAAAGATTGGCAGAAAATTGCCAAATGCAGATGTTTAGAGCTTGTCACATCATACTAGGGGACCACCACCCAACAAAACAAATGTGGGATAAAAAATACATTTGTGTGTGACAATGTGGGACACCACTGAAATGTAGCGCAAAACTGGTATAACGGAATGAATATTTTTTTATATTTTTTTACCTTTCAGCTTGTAAAAATTATTTGTTATTTAGTCCATAACAATGAGATAAAATGCTATATAATAAAACAATTTTAATGGCTATTTCAATTTAAGGTTAACTTTAAATTTTGACACTTTACGATGTTTTAGTGACTTGTCCGGCAAGTTTACCTGGGAGGAATCTACAGATTGATTGAGGTTTGATTGATTGACAGCCTCTTGATGTCTGAATTCACTGCTGTCTTCTGATACATTTGGATAAAAGTCAGGCTTTAAAAAATAGTTGGGTTTGTATGAAGCTCATTGGACACTGATGTGCATCAGGTTGCTGCTTTTGACAGCGCTGTTCAATAGTTAAATAAACAATGGTGCAAACAATCGTTTAATGTGCGTTTCTTAATGTGACGACTAAAAACCAACAGACTAATGAAAATGACAGACATTTTCTCAATATGCGACATGCAGTACAATGCAAAGCAAGACGGTGGCCACCCTACATCATACCCAAAAAGATTTGAGTCTGTAAAGGTGCTTTAACCAACTTCTGAGTTAAAGGGTTGAATACTTATGCAATGTATTTATTTCAGTTTTTTAATTTTAATAAATTTGCCACAAAGTTGTCACACATCAGTTTTTTTATATTGCCATTATTGTTTATGTAGTGTAGATTACTGTAAACTTTAGTAATTTAAAATAAGCCAGCAGAGGGGCTGAATATTTTAACAAGGCACTGTATATGTAATATCAAAATATATAGTCAAGTTAAGTCAGCTTTATTTTTATAGCACAAATACATATTTTTATTTGAATTGCATCAATGCAGCTGCATTTTATATAGCAAAGCATTTACGTACAAGGACAACAAAGGACTTTACACAGAGCCTTGTGGCACTCCACACTTCTTGTTAGTTTGCACCTCTTTACTACGACATGATTTGCAACCATTTTGTTTATCAAGAATGAGCACTCTTGTGTATTTATGCCTTGTCTGTGGATATAGGTCTTTGACTATTCTTATATATAACTGTATACATTTTTGTTTGATTCTTTATTACTCTAATTGTTTATAAATGTTTACCTGCCAGGAGAGCTGCTAAACTGTAATTCATTGTTCCTCAAACAGTGACAATAAAATTCTATTCTATTCTTAATGTTATGCCATTCTCCACTTAGACATTCAACTGTTCAATGTCATCAATACAGAATATGTGTAAAGAAGTCTAAATATTCATATTGTTAAATGATAATTACATTGCGCAGAGTAAATGCTCACATTTCTTTAAATTTGTCACAATGAAAATTAATCAAATAAAATTTTATATTGTGATGATCTCATGATCTTGGCTGCGGGATGTTTCACATATAACCCATGTGCCCAAGCTAAACACTTACCCAGTACAAAATATTATGACAAATATTTAGTGTTCATATCTCTTGTGCTTTGTAAATGTGCTGTATGTTGTAGATCTTTAGGTAAATATATGCAGAATTATAATACATTCATTCATTCATACATAAATACATTAAATACAGGTTTAAGAATTCCTCTTTTTCACTCAGACATGTCAAATTGCAGAACTACACACAACTCTGAACGCACATCAGTTAAATTATTGTTTAATACAAAAAATCTAAATACCCACAATTTATTACAAACTAATAAATTGTGTTACTTGGGGGGAAAAGATTGTTTGTTGTGATTATTATTAACAATATTACATAACTATACAATGGAGTCTTTGGCACACATCCGTTTGCTCTTTGTGAGCAGAACCATGCCAATTTCAAACCATGTCGATTTCAAATTGGTAAATCTCTGCAGTTAAAATCCTTTGTAAGGATTAGTTAGGGCTGTTAAAAAGCCATCATAAATGTAGCATAATCCACAGTTTTACATTGACACCAATAAATTCAATACTGGTCATATTCAGAAATCTGGCAATATTCAGCTAAAGCTGTTTATACTGGTTGCTTATGGAACTTACTAGATAAGGCATCTTGGCAGACACGATTTACCAATTCGGAACATTAAAGTTCGAAGTAATGTATTTAAAAATATCTGTATGTAATGTATGCATCAGAACTAAAAATATGAATCTTAAAAAAAGACTTTTATTGTGTCAAGTACACTTATATGCAACCAAAAGATGTAAATGTTATGTGTGACGTCTTTAAATGTGGATTTTAAAACAACTTGTGACAATAAGAAATGTGGCAGATAAGAAATGAATAAACAACAACAACATTTGATCAGTAATACTGATTTGTGCCTTATAGAATGATCTTTTGGAATGCTGTCCAACATGTTATTAACATAATAAACACAAACAGGCACTGGTAACTGAGTGTAAGAAAAGTAGTAGCATATCACCATAGGAATAAAATGTAGGTATATGAGAAGCTCCTCTGTTAATTTTCTCAAGCTAACATGAGACATAAAGACACTTAGCTACAGGTTATCTCTATGTGTTACAAAAAAACAACATTCATAACTTTACACCATTGGCTCTCGATTCTGTCCCACAAGATCCATTTCCTGCCGAGTTAGCCCCATCTCTGATAAAACGCACCTAAACAAGCTAATCATCTTCTTCAGGAATAGGTGCATTCAACTTAATGCGGTGCTGCGCAAATCTTTTGCCGTATGACATTTACGTGCCACGAGAGTATGCAAATCTGCGTAACCCCTCATTATTTGAACGCAACTATTTCTGAAGACTTTAATTAGCTTGTTCAGGTGTGTTTTATTAGAGTTGGGGCTAATCTCGGCAGGAAAATGGATCTCATCGACCAGAGTTGAGAACCACTGCTTTACACCAATCAGTTTTAGAAACAAAGATGTGTCTTCAGGCAGTGCCAGTTTATATAGGCAGGTCAACACTGTTATGGCGTGTTTTCCTGGAGGTACCGTCATAGCGGGGTAATGCTTTCTGCAGGCTGGACATGGCAGCCGTGCGCTCTATGTCAATAATTGCATATAGCTCTGTCCTGCGGGTGGGGGTCTGAGGAAGTGGTGACGTGGGCGTCTTTGGGGTCTGAGGGTTGCTGGAGTTCTCAGTCTCAACCTCGATGTAGTTCAGTCTGTGGGACTCTAGGCACGATCGGCGGAAATCAAAGTTAAAGAAGGTTGTGGTGGAGTGGTCCCGCCTGCGGGATGACTCCACCTTATTTGCGCTGAGGGGGCCCGTCACATTTTCTGTGTTGATGTAGTAGTGTGTTGGGTCGGGGCTGTACTGCCGGTGATTGTGGAAGCCATTGATGGGCTGTGATTTAAGTTCTACAGGGTCCTCAACGTCCTCATTGTCAGAGTCACCCTTCGGGTGCTCTCGTAAAGGAGGTAGAGCCGGGAGGTTCTCATAGTCCAATAATGCTGTTCTGCGCTGGGCTGAGTTGTTGACATTGGCATCAGGAGTAAGTGGTGGTGGTGGTCGACTCCTACGGCGTGAGAGAACTGAGGATAAACAATTGAGGTTATCTAAAGATGCAGATACACTAGCAGACGTGCCTTCATGCCTACTGCTTTCAGCTGTATCTGTGCTGCCTGCATTATGTTGTGAAATGCTGCTGACATAGTTCTGGGCTGAATTGCTCAGCCTGCTGTCTGCAACAGACTGCTGTCCTGACATGGATATCTCTCTCTGCCTCTGCCTCTGCACAGGAGTTGGGCCTAACACAAACCGAACACCTTCAGGCTCCAGCTGCACTCGAGGCCCAGGTTCTGGTGCCTCTCGAGGGGCAGCATCCTCTCCATTGTGTAATGAAACACACGTATCTACAGGAACATCAGAAAGACTCGGGCTGTGCTGCTCCAGCAGCCCGGTGGTGTTTACATAGGTGTGACCCTGAGAAGACATAGCAGAACAAATGCTTTAGCACCTACTGTGTATGGCACTTCTGATTTGAGCTATTGCTTAATAATAATTTTCTGATTAGAAGCATTCTATTTCTTAATTTATGAAATTAGGAAATGTTTATAATTTCCGTGCGCGGCTGGGTGACTGATATTTCTCGCTGTTGTCGCATCGGTCACAGCTCAGCTCATCATTGACAAGTTTACAGGCACAACGTGAGTGCATTACTACGATTCACTGTTTGCTGTAACAGATTTTTTTAGCCTGGGGACGAACGAATTTGATATTTGATACTAACTGCAGTGGCGTTCAGAATTTGCCATTGATCTGTTGATTACTTGAGACATCGCTGAATCATTTCCAATCCATTCACAACAAGAATGAACGACAGGCAAATGCTCTTGTTGGGTATTATGTGAAGTTAACTTTACATTGTGTTGTGAACATGAGGAAAAGTGTCCTTAATACACAATAAATTCATCATAAGAACGTATTAAACAGTATAAAAAAACATGCATATTTTCTGTTGGTTCAAATGAATTCAGAGTACTAATTTGGTCTGGTGTATTCAGAGTTTATACAGTCTCTTTACTTAGTACTTACAGACTTTGCCTCTTTTTAAATTAGCAAAACCAAACCACTGTCACCTGCAGTTAAATGCATAAACAGGTGGTATTTTAAGACATTTTAACATATTTACATTTCTGTACAAATGTAAACTCATTTTAAACTGTTCCACAGAAATCAGAACACAGAAAGATTTTTTCAAAATTTTAGTATATCATATCCCTCTGAAATGAAAATAAAACTGCGCATTGTAATTTCTGTGAGTTAAGTCTATTTATTATTAAAGTATTTGTCAGTAATACGGTTATGTGGGGGAAAAAGGTCAATAATTGCATTGCAGGCTGATTTAAGGAGAGCCCCTAATTTTCTGCTTGCGCTCCTAAAGATCTGTCAGGGGCTACAGTACTCCTAGTAAAAAAATTTAGCCTGGAGTCCTGGATATACAGTCATATTTTGCTCAGTTTCAAAAAACAAAATCAAAACAATATACGAGTGTTCGTATATTATAGGGATCCTGTTTAGGTAATAATATATGGAGTGTTCAGATGCAAAACCCTCTAAAAGCCACCTCTGTTTTGCTTCGAAACCCACTAAGTACCTCACTCTGTTCGATCTGAAATATCTGGTATTAATGGAACTAAAACTAGGGGGCTGATAAAAATGCTCCTTATTTAGAGAGATTTGCATCTGAACTCTCCATATATTATTACCTAAACAGGATCCCTATAGCATAAACGCAATGCAACACAATGTGCACACATTAACAAAATACTCAAGCATGACTTGCATGCTAATTATGACAAAAAGGGCACAAGATAAAACAATTATCACTTTAAATTATTAGCTGTAATTGGAAGTTTATTTTGAAATCTGTATTATTATTTTAGTTAAAAAACCCACTGAATCGTCTTGGCATTGTTTTATGTTGACGTAATATCAACTGAAAAATGCATATACATTAGTGTGAAACATATAAAATGGCCCCGTTCCCCTTTTAAAGTAACCAATAGCATATCATTTAAAGCACAGTCAGCCTGGCAAAGCTGCACTGTATAGAAGTCGTATAGAAGTCATGGGAGAGATTAGGAAGATCATTGATACCATGTGAAGCTTGTGATTTACGTTGGTGCGTGACACTGGCGTTTGTCTTCTTCTCTCATTAAAGGGACAGTTCATTTGTCATTATTTGTAATTATAAGTCATTATTTAGTCACCAACATGACGTTCAACACGTTTTAAGAACTTTCGGTCCCTTCGGAATGCAAATAAAGATATTTTTTGATGACATACGAGAACTTTCCACACTCCATACAAGAATACTTTGTGCACAAAACAAACCAAAATAATGACGTTAATCAATATATTCTCCTCTTTCTTGTCAGTCTACGATGCGGCCTCTCTAGTGCACTATGCATTATTCACCATGTAGGACATAATAAATATGCGAACAAGTGGCTGATATGATGCGCCACTGCAGTTAAGAGGGCTGGACTCTTCCAATTCTAAAGCGCATTTGATTAGACAAGAACTTTGACGAGAGGCTGAAGTGTAGCCTGATGTCATGGAATTTCTAGATTTTTTTTGAGCACACGTGCAAGACCGTCCGTTTTGTCCTCTAAATTCTAATTAGGAGCATAAGTTTATTGAAGTCCTTAAGGCTAACATAATTTTACTGAAAGGAACAAAACTTTAATTTTGATTTCAGTGGATCTTCAATGTTTACTTACTCTTACATCCTCTTCTGCAACTAAAAGAGGGTGTGTGGACTCCTCGCCCATTGAGGGCAGGCATGTGCTTCCAACAGATGGATGACGACTAGAGGGGTGAGAGGATGCATCCCCGAGAGAGGGATACCTTAAGCTGCCGTTGGGTACTATAGGGATTATGCTTCTAGGAGCTAAATCAGAAAAAAAACAGAATACACAATGCTGTTTAAAAATATTAGGTGGATGCCATCCATTCTGTTTTATCATTCAGCCAGTCACCTATTTCAAAAACATTTTTAATAAATACAATTTCGGTTTGTAATGAAAATGTTTATATTTGCACATTATATTTCTGTCTACGAAACTACTTCCAGACATTTAAGCATACACCTTTAGATCAAACCTTTTTTTAAATTATAAGAAACATTTTACTCAAGGGCTCTAATGCCACATTCCACACTCAAAATTCACTTCATAAATCCCAGTACACTAAAGGAATTCGTACAGTAATAATGATATTCTACAGGAACAATACATGTTTTCATCCCAACAAGTGGTACTGCAGTGTTTAATGGTATCATATGCTAGCAAAACAGGAGATGATCAAACTAATCAATGTCACCTGTTATGTCATCAAGATATTAAGCTGGTAAAAATACTTTTCTATTTCTATTAATATTATATTTGTTTGGTTAAAGTAAAAATACCTAGATATTAAAACAAAGGTCTTGAAGCATCTTGAAGCATTTTACCCTCTACTTGATGAATTGTTTATACACATTTGTATTAATTTCAATTTAAAGATCGAGTGCTGACATACTGGTGGGTGTGTGTGGCGTTACGGGAAGGTCTGATTCAGCTTGTGCGAGGTTGGGCTCAAACACGGGTTCCTCTACAACACTGATGCTGTTATTTTGCATGATGTCCTGCAGCATGTTGAAGATCTCTTCAGCGTGTGAACACTTGAAGGCAAAGATCCCTACAGAAATGAAACAAAAAGCATTACAAACACCTGCCTTTACTCTGACAGATGAAAACACTACTGGTTGACAAAACTTTGATACTGGTAAAAACACACCTAATGATTGACAAAATAACAGCACATACTAATTGTGGCATTTACATGATACTTAGACAATGAAGCAAATATCTGCTAACAATAATATAAGAGTCTGCAGTGGTGCATCTAACGCCCGGTCCACACATACTCCATATGTGCAGTGCGTATGCGGTTCGTATTGTAGTTGTATTGTGGATGTGCTAGGGTGGGGTTGGAATTATCTAATCCAGGGGTGCCCACACTCAGTCCCTGTCAGGCATTGTAGAAACTTGCAGTCAGATGTGAGACAGGTTGGAGCTAAACTCTGCAAAACAGTAGATCTCCAGGACCGAGCTTGGGCACCCCTGATCTAATCCGTTAACATGGGCACGTGAAATAATATGCACCGCATACGCACTGCACACGGAGTATGTGTAGACCGGGTGTAAGTGTTGACATCACAGCAAGCAGACATGCTTACCTGAACAAGCACGCAAAACTCTGTCAAGCTCATCCTTTTGAAAGCATTGGGTTCAAAGTTAATAGTCTCACATTAATTAAGTACAGTTAGATGGGTCATTCTCGCAAAACCAATGAAACATCATGGTAGTACTGATTTTAAATATAAATCATATATTTCATTAAAAGGGTCATATACCCTAGCTAAAAATAACATTATTGTGTGTATTTGGTGTAATAAAACATGTTTACGTGATTTAGGATACCTCAAGCATGTGGCTGAAATGTCTCCTTCCAAAGCATATTGACAGGTGATAATGTCATCAACTACTGCCGTTGAGTTCGAGCTGATGACCAAGCTGATCATTCAACATTGCCATGGCATGTTTAACAATTAGCTAACTATAAAAAAACATTTTGAGCGGCCTGTGACACTGTATGCCGACTAGACTCTGTACTTTTAAGGGCACCGATTAGAGGCCGTCAGGGTGCAGTTTGAAGCTGTGAACAGCGCAGCATCAGACCGATGCACATTTATATTATGTAATATTGTATGATCAACATTATATATAGTATGTGACCCTGGATCACAAAACCAGTCGTAAGTATGTGCTACATTTCTAGTAATAGGCAAAAATATATTGTATGGGTCAAAATGATCGATTTTTCTTTTATGCCAAAAATCATTAGGATATGAAGTAAAGATCATGTTCCATGAAGATATTTTGTACATTTCCTATCGTCAATATATCAAAACTAGTTCTGTCAATGATTAATCGCGATTAATTGCATTCAGAATAAAACTTTGTCTTTACATAATAGATGTCTGTTTACTGGGCATATTCATTTTGTATTTATGAACACAAACACATACATGTAGGCCTATATATATTTAGGAAATATTTAGATGTATTCATTCATATTTAACAATAATGGAAATTATATTTACATGTTTATTAGTTTTAATATTTTATATTTTTCTTAAATATATACATGTATTGGTTTGTTTTTATAAATACAAAATTAATATGCACAGTACACAGACATATATTATGTAAACACAAACTTTTATTCTGGATGCAATTAATCGCGATTAATCATTTGACAGCCCTAATCAAAACATATATTTTTTTGTAATATGCTATGCTAAGGACTTCATTTGGACAACTTAAAAGGTGATTTTCTCAATATTTAGATTTTTTTGCACCCTCAGATTCCAGATTTTCAACTAGTTATATCTCGGCCAAATATCGTCCTATCCTAACAGTCAGATAAGCTGTCAGATGTGATAAAACACGTTTTTTGTAACTGCAAAGGGTGTAATTAATTATGAGCATGTTCAATTTCATGAGACGATGCTCAAAGCTGACCAGTACCATCTCAAAAGCATAAAAAAAAATGTGTGGAAAATACTTGTGGTAACTGCCTCCGAGTAAAGAAAGCGCGTTGAGCATGCTTGCCACGCGCGTGTCTGTATTTGAACTATGAGCTGCGGCTGAAGAGCGCGTTGCACCACATGCGAGCCGCGACCACATGCCCATTAAAAATACGGCCAATGGAAACACGTCATTTAGCAAAAACTCTTGTGTCGCACCTCACGCTCGCATGAGGTATTATTTTGGGCAATACGATAAAGGCATATCTCGCAAAACTGCAATGGAAACACTTTTTGTCGCATAAGAAAGTCACATGACCAGTTGCGGTCAAGTAATATAAAGTAATATCTTATATGATGGCCTAAATGCAATAAAGTTTATGTTTAGGCAATATGAAAATATATAACGTTTGTTTACAACCTGCCATAAAACCTAAAAAGAAGAAGTATGGTCAGAATGACTTATCGCGAGAAGTAAAAAATAAACTTGAGTTGCATAACATTGTCTTATAGAAATTTTTATCAACATTTAGAAAATATCGCTTAAGTTTTTCACAGATCTGTAATGGAAACCTGGCTACTGTAGAAACTTTAGTGTAAAAGAGGAACAGTACGTCAGTTGTGTTTGTCAGGTAATGCTACCTCAAGGGGCAAGACAACTAACGTCATGCAGAACTTACAATATAAGAATCTATAAGAATGTACAGTATATATTAATAGTTTATATTTTTACTTATATATTTAAAGATTGTCTAGTAAGTTAACAGACAGTGTTTAAGTGCAATCAACATGTTAGTCATATGTTTATTACAGTGACTCTGCATTATGAAATTACGGAGTGTGGTAAAGCCACAGTTTTGTTTTATATTTCTGTAATCTGCACTTTAGTTTGTGTGATTAATGACTTTCATGTAACACCAAGCTTATTTGTTAGTGCTTAATATCATGATAATTATGAGGCTACTACAGGGCTAGAAATGTAACAAATCATTCAATATATTAGTGTGATTAAGGTAGTTCTATAAAAATATGTCAATTAATTCATGCGGAGAGCAGGCAGACTCTGGTGGCTGTTTGGACGCATTCAACCACATGAGCACCTAAATGCAATCCGGACAAATGCGTTTTCGACTACCCCTGGAAGTGGTCAAAAGTGGACAAGCTAAAAACATTTCACACCCAGTTTTAGATTAGGTTGGATTCAACTTTATTGTCATTACACATGAACAAGTACAAGGCAATGAAAAGCAGTTTGCACCTGTATTTTGGCGTCATCCACTAATGACTCGATCGACCAAAACGCATCTAATACTAGGTATAACATTAATTGTTAGCTTTCGCATTTAGACTAAATCAATATGATTGCTAGTTGAAATGAAGGCACGTAAAAACGTATGTTGTATGACTATTCAAGGCTGTATGGGGGCTAGTTATGATGTCCCTATGTTAGCTAAGTTTTGTAAAAGTGTCATTCATGTATCATGTCGATTGTGTCATTCTCTAGAAAGAGTATGTAGAGAAACAGAATTATCGGTAGAACACTCGATTACTAAAAAAAATCGATAGCTACAGCCCTAGGTTTTTACTAATGCTTGTATAACATCCTACACTCCTACACCGTATCAAGATCCCTACGTTCAGCAAATAAGCGGCGTCTTGTATTGCCCTCTCAAAAGAGCATTAGATCACTTTCCCGCTCGTTCTCCTTCGCAACTCCTTGCTGGTGGAACAACCTTCTAAACTCTGTGAATCTCCCACAACAACATCTTAAAACACATCTCTTCTGTGAATACTTGTCAAGTAAATAAATAAAAAATAAAAAAATCTACTAACCCTCTCTTTTTTCTATCAATAGGTAGTGTCCTGGCTTTTGTGGAAACTAGTAACTTATTGTATTATTGTCCCTGTATGACATATCGCTTCATTGCTTCCTAATCTCTATGTAAATTGCTTTGGATAAAAGCGTCTGCTAAATGACTAAATGTAAATGTAGTTGGTTACAATGATTTATTGATTTTCTTTATTAAATAATACAGAAGATAAGGTGCTTAAAAAACAATCGCATATTAAATCGTAACATTGGAAAAAACAATTGCAATTTGATTATTTTTCAAAATGGTTCAGCCCTAAATTTTAGTAATTATGCTGTAAAAAATTTTTTTGTGGACTATTTAAGTTTTGTTTTATTGTATATTATCTAATGATCTGCTAATGGTGGAGGCCTCATGGTTTAGGTAAATTATCACACTGCATAAATAAGTGATTAAGTGTGTGATGAGGAAATAGAATTAACTAGTAGTAATGATAATGCTATAGTTATTTCTATAGTCTTTATTTATTTTGTCCAGTGTGTCAAATTTCAACAAGATGTTGAAATATAGAGGAAAAAATGTTTTTATTACACAAAGAGTAAAGTACCTAAAAAAATAACCGTATCGGCACCGAATTCCACATACCATACCACTACTGCTACCATAAAAATGTAAACGGTACCCAACCCTAGTCCTGACATGACAATAAAACCCATTATAAACTAGGCATACGGGGACATAATTATGAATATAATGACTTGTTTTAAGGGGGAGAACAGAGTATACTATGTAAGCATAAACATTTTTGCATTTGTGATTGCAGGAGTAAAACAAAAAACGTAACAATAATAAAATTATTTATAAATAATTATTAAAAAATAAATAATGAAAACATACTTACAGGCGTCAGAAGCGCCAGACTGCCCTAGCAAAGTTAGAATTGCCTACTTTTTAAACACAGCCTTTGTGCACAACTGGGTGTTAATGCGCTGCAAACACCAAATTTTGGGGCTGTATAGTTCCGGAACAGTGTTGTAAATAAAACTTAACCACTGGTTTCTAATTGTGTCTTCTTTTGGAAGACCAAAGATAGTAGTTTGTTTTCGCTATGAAACACACAGCATCACAATGGCAACGGCACCAACAACACTACAGTGAGAATACCTTCTTTCGTTACGTGTACATTTGTTATGCAGATCTTCCCACACAGTGATGTAGATTTGTGGGGATGTTTGAATAAAGTGTTTTAGGCAGGTCTGGATGAGCCATCGCTTTAAATAGAACATATCTTTTGGTTTGAGACTTGGATTATTGCAATTTTATGTGTCTAATATATGCATGAACAACTTGTAACACACCAAAGATAAAGGAAAACATGAAATCGTGTCATATGACTCCACTAGCACAAACATGATCACAAAGATTTTGTCCACTTTACACAAAATTATTTTATCATAAATGAATTATTTCTTTATTTTATTGCATTTTCTGCTGAATATCTAAGTACCATAAAACATCCAGCTATGTCTGAGGGCATAATATGTTGTTTGAAATAACACATCTATCAGTACCTTTTAAAAGAGTAGTTCACTTTCAAATTTAATGAAAATACATTCACCTATGCCATGTCTTTTTTTCTTCTACATTTCACATTTACATTTATGCATTTGGCAAACGTTTTTATTCAAAGCGACTTACATTGCATTATCAGGGTTGCTGCACACTTTATAAAATCAAATTTAAGACTTTTTAAGCCCTTTTTAAGACCTGAACAAAGAAAAATGAATATCATTTTTATACAGCAGAACAAACAGCGTTTAACACCAGTGTACCCATATGTACCCACTTTTACTCAGAAGCATTTAATAATCAAAGCATATACATCTCCAAAAGGTAGGTTACATAATATTTATCATAGCTCACAAGCCTTTTTCTTAATTTCCTTATCCAGCTCATCTAGCTCCTCTCTCTTCTCCTTCTGGTGTCTTATCAGTGTGTTTGACTTTGTTCTGCCATTGTCCCTGCTATACTCTCAGCTTTTCTGTGAAGCAATTAGCATCATTCTCTAGGTTCTCACAAACACAACAGATGTCTTTTTTCTTCCGTAGAACTTCAAGTTAATATTAAATAATTTGTACTTCCCTTTCTTCATCTTTTTTCCCTCATCTAAGTTTATTCTGTACCTACATGATGTCGCCACTTTTAGGTCTGTTACACGGCAGTTGCACAGCAGCAGAACTGCTCTAAACACGTCTTTCTGGAGCAAACGTCACACAGACCAACCTACAAACCAACTTTCTATTTTAAGCATTAAAACAAACACATACCATGACTTTATGATTTTCCTGCAATCACATTTTTTAATCATAAAACCACAAACATAAATAAAAGCATGTTATACGCTTAAATTAGATATGTGAGAGGAAAGTGATGGTGTCACGCTGTCAATTATCTTTCCATCACTGACTGAACTCTCATTTCTCATCATAGTACACAGAGAAAGTTAAAACTACATTAACACCATATTATATGCTTACATTGAATATATGTGAGGGAAACACGATCGCTACTTGAAGAGATTTGCTCGTGAATGTATTTTGTAATGCGAACTTGCATTTGCGACACTTGTGGTACATCCAGCTGCTGTTCAGCCGCGCAGTGCGCTCCCAACACGACGCGAACAAGCTAGAAAAGTAGCGTGGAAAAGTAGCGCCGCATTCTCTGTGAATGGCCGGACCGGTCACGTTAGCGTGCAGCACGCAGAAACTGTGTGAAGTAACGGCGAACAGGAAAGAATCTGGATAGCATCATTATAAAACATTATTAAACATACATATACCCATCTTCTCTCTTCTGTTCGCGCGCACGAGGAGGCGGTACACAAAACACTGACGTAAATGCCGCAGCCCGCAGATTGTCACGTGAGCGAGCGAATCCACAAACAAAAAATAAAACGTCATATATTGTTTTAATTTGGTGACGTATTAAAATATGTTTAAGCAAAGGTGTCATATAAAATTTAAGACCTACCATAGTTAAAAATAAGACTTTTTAAGATTTTTTATGACCTTAAATTTTAAAAATCAAATGTAATACTTTTTAAGACTTTTTAAGGATCCGCGGGAACCCTGATTATACTACACATTGGCATCATGACGAGACACGACAACATGCTAGCTATCGACACCGGCAACAATATATATTATCTCTCAGCTACCTCACGTATAAAAAGTGTGAACTGGTGGTGCACCAATGACACAGACTAACAAATACGTTCAAAAGTACAGGAGAGTAACCAAAAATGTACAAATAACACTTACGAATCCAGGAGCAGGACCGCTAGGTCTCTCCATCAGTTTTGCAACCCGTTGCCCCTTGCAGCTCGCGCCACAGAGCCCATCCGATATTAATTCGTGACCGGCCTCGTGTCCGATCACTCTCTCACTTTCTTTTCATTGCTTCCTCCAAAATAACCCTCTTTGGTTTTTTTGCAGTTTTTTTGTGTTTTTTTTATACTTTTACTGTTTGCTCTGCTGTTTGCTAACTTCTCCCAGGCAACGAGTAAAACGTGACGTATGCCATAAAGCACGGTGTATAGGCGGGGCTTGTACCGACCCACACACCAAAAGTTACGTGTGATTTCAGCCGATAGGAGGCTGCTTAGGTATCAGCAACAGTAAAATTCGTCCAGTTAAAAAGTTTTCCTACTACTAAAATTATTTTAGAGACATTATTTTAAGGTCAAAAAGCTACTCGTTGTCGCTTTAAGCCAGTGGTTCTCAACCCTGGTCCTCGGGCCCCCCCTCCTAGGATGTTTTAGAGGTCTCCCTATTTAGAACACCTGATTCTAATCATCAGCTGGTTAATTAACACACTAACCAGCATTCGGAGCAGGTCTGACGAGTAGAATCAGGTGTTCTAAATAGGGAGACATCTAAAACATCCTGGGGGGGGGCCCGAGGACCAGGGTTGAGAACCACTGCAAGTTTAAGCTATACGTCACCTACTGCTTGCTATCTGGAAAAACAACATGAATTAGCACTATTGTTGTACTGACACTGACAGGTAATTATTAATAATGAAGTGATGTGTCAGTAAAAATGACCATTTAAATATCAATCCATAAATATTATGTTACATATGTATTTGACTGTTTATGTTGAATACACTATTGTACAACAAGTAAAGTAAGACTCTTTAGCTCAATCATCTTGTGTTGATGTCATTATCATCATCATTACAAAATGTAGTACGGAATAGAAGTTTTATCATATTTAATTAAACACCTGACAAATCATCAATAAGCTGTACTTTCCATTTATTTCTTATTATTGGTTAATATTTGAAAAAGTTGTTAAACTTGTTATTGACACTATAAAACTTTGAACTTTGCTTATGTTTTCGGCCTGTTTTTGTAATGCATTTAATCACTGTGAAAATACTGTCTACCGTAATAAAAGCTTCATCAACCGGCACAAGCCTAGTGCACATAATAGGAGAAATGGCTAGCGATTCATTTACATGTTTTCTTTAGCTGTAGTAACCTAAATAATTGTAATCATGTGATTGTTTAAGTGTCTGTAAAATGAAAACATGCATAATGTCCTCAAAAAGAGCTGTATGTAAAATAGAAGCTGCAGTTACCCCAGCAGCATGTCTTTCAGCAGCAGCTGTCTATCATTGAAGTGGGCGGGTACAACGAAGGCAACCTAAGGCTCTTGTCCTGAGAGGATTCAAATCAGGCTGGCAAAAAGGTTTTGAATAACTTACATGTATGTTTTTTTGGGCAAATACTTTTGTAATATTATAATTATACCTCAGGGAATTAAATAAAATTAACCCCTTTAAATAAAAATACCATATTAATGCTTTTAAACATGTCAGACCTTGTTTTTAAAGCCTACAAAAGCAGGGGGTATAGGCGGGGCTATATGCTATATGTGTTGATAAAATTTGTTTTAAAATATACAGGTGCTGGTCATATAATTAGAATATCATCAAAAAGCTGATTTATTTCACTAATTCCATTCAAAAAGTGAAACTTGCATATGATATTCATTCATTACACACAGACTGATATATTTCAAATGTTTATTTCTTTTAATTTTGATGATTATAACTGACAAGTACTGAAAATCCCAAATTCAGTATCTCAGAAAATTAGAATATTGTGAAAAGGTTCAATATTGAAGACACTTGGTGCCAAAACTCTAATCAGCTAATGAACTCAAAACACCTGCAAAGGCCTTTAAATGGTCTCTCAGTCTAGTTCTGTAGGCGACACAATCATGGGGAAGACTGCTGACTTAACAGTTGTCCAAAAGACGACCATTGACACATTGAACAAGGAGGGCAAGACACAGAAGGTCATTGCAAAAGAGGCTGGCTGTTCACAGAGCTCTGTGTCCAAGCACATTAATAGAGAGGATGTGGTAGAAAAAGTGTACAAGCAATAGGGATAACCGCACCCTGGAGAGGATTGTGAAACAAAACCCATTCAAATATGTGTGGGAAATTCACAAAGAGTGGACTGCAGCTGGAGTCAGTGCATCAAGAACCACTACGCACAGACGTATGCAAGACATGGGTTTCAGCTGTCGCATTCCTTGTGTCAAGCCACTCTTGAACAACAGACAGCGTCAGAAGCGTCTCGCCTGAGCTAAAGACAAAAAGGACTGGACTGCTGCTGAGTGGTCCAAAGTTATGTTCTCTGATGAAAGTAAATTTTGCATTTCCTTTGGAAATAAGGGTCCCAGAGTCTGGAGGAAGAAAGGAGAGGCACATAATCCACGTTTCCAAAGTCAGTGATGGTTTGGGGTGCCATGTCATCTGCTGGTGTTGGTCCACTGTGTTTCCTGAGGTCCAAGGTCAACGCAGCCGTATACCAGGAAGTTTTAGAGCACTTCATGCTTCCTGCTGCTGACCAACTTTATGGAGATGCAGATTTCATTTTCCAACAGGACTTGGCACCTGCACACAGTGCCAAAGCTACCTGTACCTGGTTTAAGGACAATGGTATCCCTGTTCTTAATTGGCCAGCAAACACGCCTGACCTTAACCCCATAGAAAATCTATGGGGTATTGTGAAGAGGAAGATGCGATATGCCAGACCCAACAATCCAGAAGAGCTGAAGGCCACTATCAGAGCAACCTGGGCTCTCATAACACCTGAGCAGTGCCACAGACTGATCGACTCCATGCCATGCCGCATTGCTGCAGTAATTCAGGCAAAAGGAGCCCCAACTAAGTATTGAGTGTGCTGTACATGCTCATACTCTTCATGTTCATACTTTTCAGTTGGCCCAGACTTCTAAAAATCCTTTATTTGTGTTGGTCTTAAGTAATATTCTAATTTTCTGAGATACTGAATTTGGGATTTACAGTAGTTGTCAGTTATAATCATCAAAATTAAAAGAAATAAACATTTGAAATATATCAGTCTGTGTGTAATGAATGAATATAATATACAAGTTTCACTTTTTGAATGGAATTAGTAAAATAAATCAACTTTATGATGATATTCTAATTATATGACCAGCACCTGTATATGACTTCACTCTTATTAAATGTTCCGTTCAGAGTTATAGAAAAGTAAAGGTCATTCACTTTTACATCAGGTAACACTAATGTACAGATCACTCCACATCACAGGATTGTTGGGATTTCCCTTAAGGCGAACAGTTTTACAGATTTGCTTGCAAATTGCGTGTCCACATTTTAAACACAAAGGCAGAGCGGTGTTCATGTTATGAAGTACTAACGGATGGAATATTACAACTATGCCCTGACTAGGCAAAGTTTATGCAACCTTTCAACCTCATCCAAAGTAGTGCTGTCAAAAGTCCCAGGATTACGGGGTCCAAGTCAGTACCTTGGTGGTACCAGATTTTCTTAGATCCAGTATTACTGTGTACCAGATCAACCCGAAACTGAAGTGCCATCTGACAGATCGTCAGTCTGGATTTTTTCACAGACAGAATAAAATGTGCAAGTGGAGGAGCTGCAGCTCTACATAAAAGATGATTTTAGAAGCAATTTAGATTTTTATAGTCATATCACAAAGATAACGAACAAAGTTTTGTGGTGGAAAGAGGAAACGTGTCAACTAAAAAAACTAAACATTTTAAATGATATGCACCAACATAAAAATACATAGTAATAAACATTTACCAAAAAATAATATGGGAAAGATGCTAGAATGTGCCTTTACCTTGACCAGTCTGGCAACGACGACCACTCTCAAAGGAAAAAAGGTTTGAATCATAGCCATAGCGACGCAGGCACAAGTAAGGCCATTTCACAGCGTCACATTTCCGTGTGCGCAGGACCAGCTCGTCCTCTGTCAGCTCCATTATTCCTGCTCCCAGCTCATTCCCATCATCATCCACGTTCACCACCTGAAGACATCAAACCAAACCTTGCTCAACACAAACACAAAAGTGCTGTTTCCTTTTATTAATTAAATGAATTAGATTTTATTAGATTGCATTTATACTTATTTCTATTTTTATTAAACACAATTTAACATTTTACAATAATTATATGAACAGAGCTATATAATATCATGAATTAATGAGTATTAGTGGAAATGAAGGCATTATATTGTTGTTTGAAATTTGCGTACAAAATTCTCGCACGTTGAATATTAAAAATGACCTCACGTTGTGTCAATCACATTTACACACTGCCTCCAAAATTTTCGTCCACCATAAAAGATTCGAGCCGGGATAGTTTTTCTGCGTATTTTGCACCTGTAGCAAGCAAGCACAATTCAAAGCCACCATACATGCGACTGCCAAAATCCAGGATGGCTTCATCTCTCAGGACAAAGTATAGAATACAAAGACATACAATGTAAAGAAAGAGTGTGGCAGAACATTCACAGCTTGTGAAACAGGATGCTAAGTACTGATTTCAAAACGAACAGTGGCATGGGTTTATGGATGTACAGGGGTACCTGGGGCTGTTCACGAAAGCGATACTGTCGCCGTCAGTCCGTTTGCAACAGTGTTAGGATAGGGATCACCCTCTGTCTTTTTGCAATCGTGTTCTAACATCTCTGAGGACCTGTCTTGGACTTCATACATCCAAACACAGGTGAATAATGCGTGAATTCACAGGTGAATAAAGCTAGGCAAAGACTGTACCATCTGCGACAGCTGAGGAAATTCAGGGTGTGGCAAGGGGCGTGGCCAAGCTCCGTCTGGGAGGGCGGAGCTACGATGGTAGTGAGTCCGCCACGAGTGGCTTCTAACCTGCTGTCTCTTGTTCCAGTGATTGGGAAGAGGAGGCTTAAGAAGCGCCGCCGGGGCCGGCTTCGAGAGGGAGACAGAGACTGTGTGCATGCAGGGAGGCATGCAAAACAACACGTGGCTAACTAGCGAGGGAGCTAGTTTTATGTTTGTTGATTTGTGATTGTTTGGCCGTTTTGGAAGTGTGCAAACCAGTGAAATAAGCAGCAGTGCGGATAAAAATAATAATCAACAGTCCAGATGAAGTAGACAACAGTGTAGATTAAATAAACAGCAGTGTAGATGAAATACACAACAGTGCAGATAAAATAAACAACAGAGCATATTGAAATAACAACAGTGCAGATGTAATGTAGTGCAAAAAGCTTATTAGTCTGTTTTAAAGTGTCAAAGTTAGCAGGCTTGTTTAACTGACTTAAGAGGTAGTTGAGGAGGCTCAGACAAATACTGAAAAGGGGTTGAGCAGTCCAATGTTCAGTAAAGTGACAACTACGGGTCAGTGTATGATGTGGGAAGGGGTGGATGGGTTCAGAGTTCAGAGGTGCGTGTGGCAAGGGAGGGAATGGGTGGATGGGTTCAGGGTTCAGAGTTCAGAGGTGTGTGTGGCAAGGGAGGGGAGGGAAGGCAGGGTCAGAAGGGAGTTAAGCTTCCTGACTGCCTGGTGGATGAAGCTCTCCTTCAGTCTGCTGGTCCTGGCCTGGAGACTTCGCAGTCTCCTCCCTGATGTGATGGATGGGTGGGATCACCTGCAATGCAGAGGTGGCAGCAGACTGAAGAAGCTGTGTGATGGATGGGTGGGATCACCTGCAATGCAGAGGGCTCTGCGGGTGAGACGAGTACCAAAAATGTCCTGGAGGGAGGGAAGAGAGACACCAATGATCTTGTCAGCTGCTTTCACTATGCGTTGGAGGCTCTTGAGGCAGGACGCGTTGCAGGCGCCATACCACACAGTGATGCAGCTGGTCAGGATGCTCTCGATGGTGCCGCTGTAGATGGTGCACATGATGGGGGTTAGGGCTCTGGCTCTTCTCAGTTTGCAGAGAAAGTAGAGACGCTGTTGTGCTTTCTTGGCCAGTGCTGTGGTGTTGTTGGTCCAGGAGAGGTCCTCAGTGATGTGCACACCCAGGAACTTGGTGCTTCTCACTCTCTCCACAGTCGTACCGTTGACAGTCTGAGGAGCATGCTGAGTGTGCGCTCTCCTGAAGTTGACAACAATCTCCTTCGTCTTCTCCACGTTCAGAGAGAGATTGTTGTCACTGCACCACTTGGCCAAGTGACTCACCTCACTCCTGTAGTTTGTCTGATCTCTGTTGCTAATGAGACCCACTACAGTTGTGTCGTCCGCAAATTTGATGAAGAGGTTGGAGTTGTGTGATGGTGCGCAGTCGTGGGTCAGCAGGGTGTAGAGGAGGGGGCTAAGTACATATCCTTGGGGGGCCCCCGTGTTCAGTGTGATAGTGATGGATGTGTTACTGCCGACCCGTACTGCCTAAGGTCTCCCAGTCAAAAAGTCCAACAGCCAGTTGCACAGTGAAGTGTTTAAACCCAGCTGGAACAGTTTGTGAGTGAGCTGTTGAGGGATTAGCTTTGCTTGCATTGATCCTGCTGAGGGATCTCCTCACGCTGTCTGGGGACAGCGTCATCACCTGGTCGCCAGGAGGTGGTGGAGTCTTCTGTGCAGTGGTGTTGTTTTGTGCCTCAAAGCGAGCGAAGAAGGGGTTCAGCTCATTTAGCAGGGAGATGTTGTTGTCACAGGTCTGTGGTGGGGGCTTGTAGTCCGCAATGGTCTGAATCCTCTGCCACTGGCTCTGAGTGTCTCTGCTGTGGCTGAAACGATGGGATATCCTCCTGGAGTATTGTCTCTTGGCCTCTCTGATGCCGCGGGATAGATTGGCCCTAGCTGTCTTCAGGCTCACCTCCTCTCCTGCTCTGAAGGCAGCGTTCCGAGCCATTAGGAGACGGTAGACCTCCCCTGTCATCTACGGTTTCTGGTTGGCCCACACAGTGATGGTCTTTGTGGTCGTTACATCATCAATGCACTTGTTGATGTAGGCAGTGACAGTCTGGTCTGTGGAGGTCTGTGGTGTTGTTGTATGTGGCAGCCTGCTTTAACATATCCCAGTCAGTGGTGTTAAAGCAGTCTTAAAGTACCTCTGATGAGCCTTCTGACCACACTTGTATCTGTTTGTAAACTGGTTTGGTGACTTTAATGAGTGGTCTGTATGCAGGCATTAGCATGACAGTGATGTGGTCTGAGGCACCAATATGGGGGAGGGGGGGGGGCTTTGTAGGATCCTCTCTGGGTGGTGTAAACAAAGTCCAGTGTGTTGTTTCCCCGAGTTGTAAAGTCTATGTGTTGGTGTATTTTCGGGAAAACACTCTTCAGGTCTGCGTGGTTGAAGTCTCCAGCCGAGATGAGAAAAGCATCTGGGTGGGCAGTCTGCTGCTCACTGATGTGCTGGTACAGTTCATTCAGTGCCTCACTCCTGTTGTTGGAGCTGGGGGGGGATGTATAAAGCAACAAGCAGTATGGCTGTATATTCCCTCGGAATGTAGAACGGCCGGCACTTAATAATCATAAACTCCACCAGGGGTGAGCAGTGTTTGCAAACCACAACAGTGTCGCGACACCACGCATTGTTGGTCTTACCTCCCTCAACGAGGACTCTTTCCGCTCGATAGCGGACTCAATGTTAGCTCGTTGAGCTGAATGGCGCAGTTGTTGTTGAGCCATGTTTCCGTGAAGACAAAAACACAACAGTCTCTTACAGTCCTCTGAGTTGAGCGTAGTAGTCGGATGTAGTCCAGTTTATTGTCCAAAAGCGTACATTAGCCAGTACGGGTGGGGATAGCTGGCTTGTGTGGGTTAGCCGCTAGCCTAGCCCAGATACCTCCGCGCTTACCCCTCTTCTGCTTACTCTCACGCTGCTTGTGGCACCTCCACTGTGGACGAGATGCAGTAGTGGGGGTCGATGATGACGTAATCCTCCGGAGCAGACCGAAGTCACGCAGCTCTTCGGCGTGTGCAGAGTTTAACTCTAAAAATGTTGTTCTGCCAACATCAAGAATAAACTCACGACTGTATGTGCGCTTAAAGACAGTTATGCGCGACGAAGACGTACAAAGACACTGCGACTTACAAGAATAAGCACATTAAGGTCTTGGAGTCTTGGAGTGGCCTAGCCAGTCTCCAAATCTTAATCCCACAGAAAAGCTGTGGAGGGAGCTAAAAGTTCGAATTGCCAAACATCAGCCGCAAAACCTCAATAACTTGGAGAGAACCTTTGTGATTGCCAACAAGGGATTTGCCACCAAGTACTAAGTCATGTTTTGCAAAGGGGTCAAATACTTATTTCACTCATTAAAATGCAAATTAGTTCATAACTTCATAACGAGATTTTTTTGTTGCTTTTCTGTCTCTCGTTGTTGAAATAAACATACCATTAGAATTACAGACTGATCATTTCTTTGTCAGTGGGCAAACATACAAAATCGGCAGGGGATCAAATACTTTTTTCCTTCACTGTATATGACAATCTAAACACTTTACTTTCACTGGCATCAGCAAAGACTGTGTGTCTCAGTATTATGCTGAGACTGCTGAGGCTCGCCTAGAGAGAAGAGGTGGTGCACGGCACAATGAGAAGCACAACAGGAGAAGGCAACTCTGAGCACATCCAGTCTTTACATGCAGGGCCAGCCCTTATGGACGGAGAGGAGCACCAGGCCGCAAGTATCTCCCCAGTGACCTGAATGTAGCATTCTTAAGGACTCCTCTCATCCTGCTCACAGACTGTTTTCTCTCCTGCCCTCCGGCAGGCGTTTCAGGTGCTTCTGGACCAGGACCAGCAGACTGAAGAACAGCTTTTTTCCCAGAGCTGTCTCTTTATTGAACTCTGCCCCTCGCTGATCCCACTGCCCCTCATATACTGCTACACTCTTCTCTCCCCCCTCATTGCACACCTGGCTTCACTTTGTTATTTGCACTACTGGACTATTTATACATAACATTTATGTTCATTGGCACTACCAGACTGCTCAATTAAAGTACCGACTGTTTACATATGCATCTTGCACTCCTACACTTTAGCTGAAATATGCAATAACTTCTTCCATTGCACTGTTACTTAGATAGCTCTGTCCATAATTTATTTGCACTACTCTATATCCATTGCACTGCTGCTCACCATAGCCTAACTTATCATTGTATACATCCACCTGTAAATTTCTGTTTATAGTAATAGCCATCTGTATATTATGTTCATAGTACATATCCAACTGTAAATCTCTGTTTTTAGTAATAGCCATCTGTATATTATGTTCATAGTATATATCCATCTGTTAATTTCTGTTTATAGTAAGAGACTGTATATCCTGCACTTGCTGCTATTGCACTTCTGGTTAGACCTAAACTGCATTTCATTGCCTTGTACTTGTACATGTGTAATGACAATAAAGTTGAATCTAATCTAATGTGCACAAGATGCATGAGCTCTTTGAGGCTCAGAACCATGCTCAGACCAGCTACTCTCCTTATTACTTTGTGTTCTCCAAGGATTTCAATCTTGGCTTCAGTCACCCAGCTACAGATGCATGCTCTGATTGTGCCAAATACAAGATCAAGATTACAGATCCAAACCTAACTGAGACAGAGAAGAGGATGGAATCTGCATCACTCATCTTGCATCGTCACAGAGCGCGCATGTTTTATGACCTGTTAAGCAGAGTTGCTGAAGGTCATGTGACCCTCTGTTTTGATATGATGCAAAACATGGTCCTTCCAAAAACCCCAATAGGACAGGCCTATTACTTACGGCAGATGTATTTGTACCTGTTTGATGATGTTGTGCACCATGGTGAGAACAGTCACCAGAAAAAAGATGATGTCCATCTCTACGTGTGGCAGGAGAATGAGAGTAGCAAAGACAGCAATATGACTGACTGCCTCAAGGTTCGACTTCAAGACAAATTCAGCAGATCCAGGGGCTTTCAGCTGTTCAGCAACTCTTGTTTAAGGCAAGGCAAAACAAAAACAAAAACATAAACATGGTGTCCATGCTCATGGAACTTCACCAGTTTTTTCACAACCTTGGCATAGAGCACACCTTTCCAGTAAGGGGCCACAGTTTACTCCCACAATCGAGTCTTTGGCAGAATTGAGCAGAAGATCAGGAAAATTGACACAATTCTGCTATCACAGGAATGCCATGCCATCCTGCAGCAATTCGGCCACGTTCACATTTATGGCACAGACTGGGAGGCATTTGATTATAGGTCAGCCACAAAAGAGTGTGTTAAGGTTCAGAAGAGCTTTAAAATCAGTGAAGCACGCATGCTTGACTTGAGTACCAACAAGGTTGGTATAAAGAAGGCTTAAGGTCTGTTCACATTGTGGGCGATGCGAAAAAGCGAAATTAATGCCCGACGAACCAAGCTTTCACATCAAGAGCGAAACGATTATCGTCAGCTGCTATTTCACTCCAGTAAGCCAGGTGGCGCTGATGGACAAGGAGTTCACTGTTGTTGTTTTGGTGAAGAAGACGCTGATGCATCCCTGAGAAACGCAGCTAAAAGATGCAGCCGGAGGCATACAGACTGATGTAAAACATTGTACAGTATACAAGTAAACATGAATTGAGTCTCTTTTCATACCTGTGTCATACTTTAATTAGAAAATGGTCTTACTGGTTATGATTGTTGTGTTTTTAGCACTACATAACATTATTTCAGCAAAAATGATGTATGCAGTTATGTTACAAAGTAATCACGTGGATTATAGACATTTATCTGTGTGATATTTTACTGATGAATTTACAGTTTTTAACTAAAGGAAATATGAACCACTTTGTACTTTTGTTATACATCTATTTATTTTGAGCTAAAACCTACATATTTATTATTTTATAGACTTTTAGTTAATATTGCAGTGCTTCAAATAATTTAAACAAGAGTACTGATGAATATTATTAAAAAAATACATTACGTTGGTGTATATGCAACTATGATTAACACAACCCCCAAACAATGTGACAATTCTTACCTAAAAAAATTATCTAGAAAAAAACCACAAATAATAAAGGTAAGTCAATTAGTAGTATAATTTGTTCCCCTGTTCAGAGCCGCTGTCCTAATCTACCGTGTGTTTATTGCTCAAGACTTTGCCGTCAATTTTCAGTGCTTAGCGTCACCATGTGGCCCGTTTGTGTAACAACGGCGGCTCCAAGCACGTGATGTAAAGCTCAAATCTAGTTGAACGGCTTGTGTCTTTATCCGGCGAATGTGAAAAAAAATTGTCGTACTGGACGAAAAAAAAACTTTGCTTTTTCGTCGCGCGAATGTTCGTGTTCTATGTGAATGGCATCATAAGAATCTATTGTTTTTGTTCTTGAAAGTTATCGTGACATTCGCACCGAATATTCGCGGTCAGTGTGTATGGGTCTTTACAATGGGGAGTATTGTTTCTATAGTGTATTAAAGCGGGGCAAGCGGTGGGCTGACCTGAAACCTGAGTTACTTCCAAAGCGGACCTCTGTGAAGGCCACAAAGAAGCGCGATGTGTTGGCACTATTAGGAGCAATAGGTGTGTCTGATGTGGTGAGGGTTTTTTATGATGATGCACTATATCAGGTGACTGACAATGCAGGCCAGAGTGATGAAGATGCAGAGTGATCCATGCTCACTCACTCACACGCTCGCTCTCTCTCGCTCTCTCTCTCTCTCGCTCTCTCTCTCTCTCTCTCTCTCTCTCTCTCTGTGTCCTCTTACACACTCAAAGCACATCTCACTCACTCTCTCACGCACTCACTCTCTCACGCACTCACGCACACACTCACGCACGCACACACTCTCTCACGCACACACTCTCTCACGCACACACTCTCTCACGCACACACT
Organism: Oreonectes daqikongensis; assembly: GCA_026939265.1. Taxonomy (NCBI): domain Eukaryota; kingdom Metazoa; phylum Chordata; class Actinopteri; order Cypriniformes; family Nemacheilidae; genus Oreonectes; species Oreonectes daqikongensis. The sequence goes on from JAOTQM010000138.1 coordinate 199,627, forward strand.
CACGCATGCACACACTCACGCACACACTCACTCACTCACGCACGCACGCACTTACTATGCAATTTGTTTTATGTATAGCGGACAACGGTCATTTTTCATGCATATGTAGTGGACAAATTGGTCCTACATGTTACAGGTTTGACACTTTACTAAAAAAAGACTTTGAATGTATTACTAAATAACTTGCCTATTGAATATTGTTATCATTACTATCATAATCATAATTTGTACAGGTTAGCCTAAATGTGTAATTAAATTATTTAAATGTATTGTTAACATTGTTGTATTTTATTTAATTAGTGGTATTTGTATGTGTGTTATTTTTAAATTATTTGTTTTATGTGGTGGACAATATTGAAACATGAAATTGAAAATATTTATTTTATTTTACTACTTAGTTTACGTTACTATTTATTTATTTCATGCATTTGCATTTATTTGATTTATATTTATTTATAGTACGCATTCCTGATGTCATATGTTGTGGCATTTTGTTATCTTATGTTGTTTCAATTGCTTCCATTGTTTACCTCATTTTTTAGTCGCTTTGGATAAAAGCGTCTGCTAAATGACTAAATGTTAATGAGCGAGACTGACTGCGACTGTATGGCTTGGTAAAACGTGCAACTGCCGTCACTGATGTTATATTTACTAATTTTGCAGATTAAAATATGCAAAGCCCCTTGTAAAGTCTTCTGTGGACACTGGAATGTAATCTTTGCAGAATTACAAATTAATACAGAGCATCTTTTTTGACCTGTTTCTCCAGATTTTATATTCTGCAAATAAATGCAAATAGAAACAATATTTTTGTTTGAAATTTGGGAGAAATATTTTAGTAGTTCAAAGAATGAAACAAAAATAAACATTTTACCTAAACAAATACAAAAAATAGTAAATTCTAAGAAACTGAAAATGGTCTTTTAAATGGTCTTTTTATTTTTTTTCCATGGCTGAATGTATGTGGGTCTTAAACATGTCACCTCCACCTCTATAGGAAACCAGAACCCCTATGCTTCATTAAATGATATTACTATTTTACAATTAAATTCGGACATCAAAAGAATTAACATTTATAATGACAATTATAAATATATTACAAAACTCAGCAAACCAAATAAATCTACATCCCTTCCCGTCATCTTTGGTCTGAAAATGAGTGACGCCTGGTTGTTCCATCACAGCGAGGCACCAAATTGCTTGCAAAAACCTTTACTCATTTGGTTCCCCTGTGGTGGAATGAACTGCCAGCCTCCACCCGAACTGCATACTTTACAACTTTCAAAAAATAACTCAAAACATACCCGTTCTATATTTATCTGACTAATCAATAACTGTCTATGTTTTATGTCAAAAAAAATGTTCTTTCATTCTTTCCCTTGCTTGCATCAGCTTTAATCCTCCTTGTAACATGGTCTTGTAAACTAATGGTACTTCTTAGCGTGTTGACAAAATGTTATATGCTCTCCTACTTGTAAGTCATTTGGGTAAAAGCATCTGCCAAATGAATACATGTAATGTAAATGTAATGCAAACCCCACCCAAACCTTAACTCACACATCCCAACAGAAACAAATGTAACAATCCATACTGACCTTAAATTTACTTTGGTGAATATCAGGGATTGATTCTTTTTCTGGACAGCTAAAACAGCTTCCCATGGCTTCTTCAGAGGACCATTTGATACCTAGAAAATGAGACAAAATTTAACCCCCTTAAAGGGTTAGTTCACCAAACACATTGTTTTGCAGGGTTGCGAGAGTAAACATATACGCAGGGTCATTTGTATGGAAGTAAAATAGTGACAAATGTATTTGAAGCAAAAACAGGTGCTGAATAGCAGAAAATGAAAAATAAAAAGCATCATATTAAAAGTGCTTGCATTTTAAAGTTCTGCAATTCAACATGGTTGCATAATTAAGCTGTGAATTTTTCAAGTGGAAACACAAAATTGCATTTATTTATTTCAATATGAAATATTCCGAATATTTTAAAATACAAACTTTAATAATTGACAGGACAGTTCGGTGCGTATTATTTCGCTTCCACAAATTCAGTGATTCAAATTCGCCCAGAAATTCAACGTTGCACATCCGGGTATGGCAGGAAGAGCAATCGAACATCGCTGCATAATCAAACATGTTGAATTGCAGAATCTTAAAATGCAAGCACTGTTAATATGATGCATATTATTTTTTCATTTTCTGGTATTCAACACCTGTTTTTGCTTCAAATACATTTGTTAAACAAAAAAGAACATTATTTGAAAATTATATCACTTAAAACTCACTAGTAACATGCAGTTTTTGAGCTTCTCAAACAGACATTTCTTAAACTTTGATGCTATGCCATATGTGTATATGTGTACATATATGTATCACAGAATGACTCGAAAGAAATGAGGGCATATTTCTAACCCACAAAGTTTTATGCAATTACAGTATACAGAAACATAGCTTAACATACCAAATTCAACTGAATTCATCATAATAAAAATCCTACTTTTTAAAAAGAAAAAAATAAGACTCACATTTTTTGTCCTATTGGGGTGGCATTTTGAGAGCAAAATAAACTGACTAGATCTATGATGAATTTTGTACTCTTGTAAACTATTTTGTGATCTAGAAGTAATTTAATGAGTTTCATAGTTAATGGTGATGAAAAGGCACAAGTCACATCCACAACACATAGTAATGAGATCACAGTTGGTCAAAACAGGCAGAGCATAAATGAGCCCTCATTTATTTTTTCATAATTAGTGGAGGCAGATTTATTGTCAATTTTACAAAGGTTACGGAGGTTACGGAGTCATCAGTGAGTGTTTCTCTTTTAATTTGTTTGATTTATATCAACCACATAGAATAGCAGTAATATTAGCCTGCTGTCACTATTATATTGACATCCGATTCTCAACTTTTTACTCTCATTTCAGACAAAAACGACTATGTTTATGACGTAACTCCATTTAGGTGCAATAGGTTTCGAAAAAAGTTTGAAAACAAGTTAGACGCTTTAGAAGTAGATCTTGCAGACTGCTTTGTTTTAAAATGCATTGACATCTCGATTGCAGTTAGCGCGTGCAGTGTGTGGGTGACCCGGAGGTCTGATTAGATGATTTGACAAAACAACACAATGTTATCAATCTTTATTTCACAGTCTACAATTTGTATGTGATATTTGCAACAGACTTTAAAACTTATGTTCAGTCTTGCTTCCAACAACAAAACACCTTGTTTGTTTACAAAACATTCTTGTAGCTCACTGTAAGTAGCAACACTAAGTAGTCCAGTGTGAAAACAATGGCGGACAGTGCACAACTCAATGAGGGCGGAGACAACAGCAGTCCATCAGCAGTCATGGGCAGGGCTTGATCAATCTGATGTCAGTTTGCTCAGAGAATGCAAACAGCTCGTTCAAGATGACTGATGAGGTTTATTGGGAATTATAAAAAATTAATGGTTGGATTTTTTACATTCTAGGGTGGTTCTGTGCGCACACTCCTAGGGTTGGGTACCAAAACCCGGTGCCAATATGGACCAAATCACAGGTTTCGGTGCCTCATTTCGGTGCCACAATGCCTCTGACGGAGCCGTCGAGTGAAACATTTGCCCTTATTTACGTGAACGAACGTCAGAAAGATCTGATAATACAAATCCAACACATCTTATATAATGGTTAAACGGATCGCGGATGATCTGTGATCCGCACAAATCGCGTGCGCCCCGCGGTTCAGAACGCGCATGACCCGTGGCTTCATCTGAGTGAAAGGCAGTTTTGGTGCGCGTGCTCTCTCTCTCTGCCTCCATCGCGGCCAGTTTGGCATTTATCACCTGCCGCAGTCTTTAACTTCAACCACCACGTAAGGCAAGTTTTAGAGTTAAACTAACATTAATTCGACATGCAGATAATGCGCCTGTAATTCAAGTGATCACAATAAAACTGTTGCGCGTCTTTAAAATCAATGTTGTGCGTGCGGAGTGTCGTGGAATTCGTTCATAACACAGTAACGCATTTGACAAGAAAGACGAGAGAGACAGAGTGAAAGTGCTACTTAAAACCTTATAGCACCTGTTATTCTGATCTCTAGACATCAGTCTGTCAAGCTTTTTACACTGACTGCATGTTTATGCTTATACTTATTCATTATAGCCTACATGCTGTCTGTTTTTAAAATAATGTTCATATAATTTACCCTTGAAGGCTCTCTGTATATAGAATATTCAATGCATTTTCTGCCTATATTTAATACAACTAGGCTATATGTTGAGCATTTAGTTGTAAAAAAAAAAGGTAAACCGTAAACACAAACATCTTTCTGGCAATGTTAGTGTGCATGCTCATTTCACATTTACATTGTGTTATTTTAAAATGATTTAAATGTTTTTTAATTTAATATATTGTTCTTTAATATCATCTAATATCCTTTTTAAAAGTATCGATTTAGGCACCGGTACCGTTTTAAAAGTATCGATTTAGCACCGGTATCGAATAAAACCCAAACGATACCCAACCCTACTTATCACTAAATATCGCATATGGAACACCATATAAGAATCATGTGCAATATATATGTGCAATAACATATACCAATGTGCAATACTATTTACTATCACTACCTCTGCTCACCTTTTTAAATTTGCACTATGTAGTCTTTACTTATTATTGTCAGTGTTTACATGTTTGTCCTTAAACACCAGTCAGGAGCAGTGCTCCAATTTTGTTGTATGCAATACAATGACAATAAAGCAGGGCTCGACATTAACGCTTGTCCGGGACAAGTGAATGTTTTGTATGGGCAAGTAAGAGAGAATTTTACTTGCCCGACCGGACAAGTAACTTAAAAAAAATAATACTAACAGTGCTATGAAAAAATCTATCTGTGCTAAGAATAATAAGAATAGGTGCATCAGACAAAGCTTCGATTGCTTTTGACTGTGTTGCACTGGCTGCGCAGTTTGTTGTAAATACAGTTGCTGGAATGCAGTCTCGTATGTCTGCCTTTTATTTTGATGCTTACAGCGCTACCTAAACACATAGCATTGAGTCCATATAACTCGATGTGGACGCGGAATCCTGTTATTTACGTTAAATACGTCATCTGGCTGTTCTGCGTGTCTGAGTGGACGAGGTGCACAGTTTAACATACTACACGATTCATGGTCGTGGATTTGTATGCGGCTGCACTGTATGAGATATAAAACACATGAACTTCATCTCCAGAGTTGCTCTGAAAGTTTATTTTATGAGCTTTTTACTGTTTGAGTGAAGCTATCGACAAACACACCACAACTCAAGCATCTTCTCGATAACCCGTCAAAATAAAAGTCTGTGTTTGTGTGAGAAAGAACCTTACTCTTGATTAATTTTATCGTGATTCGATATGATATCGTTTATCGGCCCAGCCCTATAACTTCTGAATGTCAGTTTGCGATTACTTTTTGATGAATCGTCCAGCCCTAACTTTAAGTGACTTTTTTATCAGGGTGACTAAAAAAACATATAATATTTTTATTTTTGGATAAACAATTCCTATAAAATTTAACAGTGTTAAATAATAATAATAAATTGTTAAGTACAAATATCCCATTATGTGTCTCTGTTACTGTGAATATTAATTGGACTATATAATGATTTCAAAAACCACATCATACTGCATGACTCTGTTTTACATGCCACCAGCTCTTTTTTAGCATAACTGGTTGATTCATACATTGCTTAAACACAATTATTAAAGTTCCTACCTATATCCAGCCACCAGGCTTCCTGGTTTAATTCCCAGCCCAAAGTAAACAGTCATTCTCTGAATGTAGAATGGGTTTACATTTTGTGAATCTGTAGCAACTTTATTAGGTTTACCTGTTGAAATATGAACCAAGTACAAGACATTTTATTAAACCTCTTTTAACATTGTTCTTTACAAAGCAAGGTCTCAAAAAAACACAAATTGATTAATCATAAAAGTAGCCTCTCCATCAAGAAAAACACTGAAAGGGATAGTTCACCACCAAATCAAAATTACCCCATGTTTTACTCACCCTCAAGGGGTCCGTGTAATGCTTTGCAGTTCTGTTTTAAATTTTCGCAATCAAAATTAATCAAGTGAAAATTGGTTTCAAACTTTCATTTTTAAATTTTCATGAGTACTTCAAAAATGGATACTTGTCTTTCAGTTTAATTTTCAATTATACGTGTCCGGTAGTTGCTTTGGAATGTCAGATTTTCGAACAAACACAAAAATGACAAATTTTCCATTTTTGTGCTTGCGCTTGTGGCTGGATCGTACCATTATTGCTGGGGGTAGGGGTGTAGTCTACAGCCGTCAACGGCCGGACAGCAATATTGCGTTATGAAAGGTCTACGGTTGATCTTATTATATTTATCTCCCTTGTGCATACACATACGAGCAGTACCCTCTCTTTGCATTTGAGTGTACTGCGGGGTTATTTGTGCTAGCGCTCGTCTCACAGTTCTTTCACCCAGCCTGTATCCTGATGCTCTCAACACTTTCATATTCTTTCATATTCACTTCGCTTAAACATATATAAAACATGTGCATACATATAAATTAATCACATATATAGGTATACTATCTGATGTTCAGTGAAATACATCTTATGTTATTAATGCATGCACATACACTTGTGAATAACTTGCGCATATGTAAACTTCATGACATGCACACATATAGACACTCGCGTATACATATAAACTCAATACATACATCTATAAACATTCACATATACATATAAACTGCATGCATAAATCTTTAAATTCTAACGTTACAAACATGCTCCATACACCTTTAAATCACTCACACAAACATACAAACTCGATGCATGCAGTGTCACTTATAACAGATGCGCGCACATATACTTCACAAGAACGTGTCTTTTGTTTGTATAAATGTAAAAAGTGATTCTTAAGTGTACAATTTGGTAACAAAAACAGTTTGACATCTGTGAGTAAGGTTTTTAAACTGGGGGGACAAATTACAAAACTGTGGCCACAGATTTTCGGATCTTGTTTTTTTTATTCTCAGACAGTTGACCTCGAGAACTCCATACTTCAACGAGTTGGGTCGCACGTTATCACATCTCTTTCTGGTTGAGTACCCATGTGTAACATTTTTATGCCCAGTGTGCTCTTTTTGCGAACGGACGGAGGGAGACACTCTGGAATGCGAGCGCAACCAGACGGATCCTTGAGATTCAAACTAAGGAACTGGAACTGGGTTTTGTCATTGGTATCTGCAACCAGCCCTTGGCCCCACCCCTGAATGCAGACTTCCTTATACACTGAAATGCCTTCCGTTTAAACTGAGAAGTTCATGCACTAAACACAAGAATCACTTACAGATATATTTTTAAAAAAGACACGTTCTGCATACGCTGCACACATCGAATTTGTATGTTTGTGTCAGTGATTTATATGTTTATGCGAATGTTTATAGATGTATATGCATGTACCGATACACAAATGTTTATAGGTTTATGTGTGCATGAAGTTTACATGCATATGCGAGTTATGTATGTTAATATGCGCATATAACATGTATTTGCGTGAACATCCGATAGCATACCTATTAGGGCTGGGTGATTAACCGAAAAGTAATCGAAACCGACATTCAGAACCTCTAACCAACATAATTTTTCCATGTTGGTTATTTAGATTACTTTCCCTTTAACATCCATGTAGACGGGTGCCGCTACCTCACTTCTGTCTTATCAGTGCAGGAGACTTATTTATGGGCGTACACGTATATGTAAGACATTATTAGAAACTGTATAATTGGTCTACTTTTACGTCTGTACACTCACAATAACAACAAAACGTTGTGATTTTGTCAAATAAAGAAAATAAACAGGGCGCGTTATCAATCGTCTCTGTCTCCACCCCACTCACATATTTTTGAAAAGCGTCACTAAACTGATCCCAAACTCTGCAAATACTTATCATACAAACATAAAAAAGGTATGTCTAAAGAAAGCTTAAATTGTTTTTTTAAACTTTTAAATGATCCGATTCAGGTTGTAATCAAATATTCTCTGTTTATGTAATATGCATGTAAGACAGGTACAGTTCATATGATACATATTCCTTATCTGCTCCTGTTTAGTGATCACAATATGTTTCGTCCAAAAATGCATATTGGGGGAAATATAGATATACTGAAACACGTTTACTTTATATTTCTTTAGACAGACTGATGAGTTTTAAGCTCCGTTCAACTATAAAAACTCTGCTCAATTCAGTCTGTTTCCTCCTTCATCACGTGACCGCTCTTATGACTGCAGGGTCCTGAAGTACACACGATTTCTTACAACACATGCAGACACATGATTCACTGATTTGTGTTGTGTTTGTTTTCCTGTCTTCAGTTGCAGAGGAAATTTTACCAAAAAAAATAACACAAAGGTGTGTATTGTTCCTAATGTTCAATAAATAACCATTAATAGTTTGTATTTCCTTTGATTATTTTAAAATAACATGAGATAAGAAATGTTTCACCCCACCTTGTGCATATTTATTTACAGTACAAACCTTGTCACTGAACTACACTAGACAAAAAAAAGAAAAAGAACTAAATAAACAAAAAAATAATCATTCAATAATATTAATCGAGAAAAAAAAGTTCAATTAATCGAGATTTTGATTTTAGGCCGATTCGCCCAGCCCTAATACCTATATGTAATTAATAAATGTGTATGCACATGTTTTATAAATGTATTCATGTATTCAAATCTGACATTCCAAAGCAACTACCCGAACACGTATAATTGAAAATTAAACTAAGAGACAAGTATCCATTTGTGAAGTACTCATGAAAATTGAAAATTGAAAATGAAAGTTTGAAACCAATTTTCATTTGATTAATTTTGATAGTGAAACTTGAAAAAAAAACTGCAAAGCATTACACGGACAGGCATCCTAACAAAGCATTACAGGCATCCTAACTGAATATATAATAACTGAGTTATAATCCCATGTATCATTTTACTTCCAAGCGGTTGAATAAGAGGGAATGGATGTTTCATTTTTGAAGCTCCAGAAAGTGCATCCATTTGGAAGTAAAAAGATACATGGGATTATGCTTCAAGATGAAAGCCATATTCAGTTAGGATGCCTTGAGGGTGAGTAAAACATGAGGAAATTTTGATTTGGCGGTGAACTATCACTTGAAGACAGTGATTGATAATGGTGTAATGATGTCTACAACATCCCTCATCCCACTACGAGTCTAAAAATGGTCTAATAAATAAAACATTTTAGAAAATAAAAACTCATAATCACACCTTTGACAGCATCATATTAATACTCCAAAACTACATTTCAGGTTTAAACCGTTTTCAAAGACTATATGATCTGAAATATGGGTAGGCTATGTGTTAGTACAACAATTATCAGCATAAACAAAAAACTTGATTAATGTTTTTTTAAATTCCATCCTCTAAATACTAAAAAATATAGCAAACAAAACAATTATAGACAAACACATTACTATGCCTATGGACAACATTCTAAGACTTAATTGTATAAATGAATAGTAAATATTTCAAATGTAAGTTACACATTTGAACCGTCAAAAAATGTCAGTTATGGGAAAACAAATACATGTTATTAAACCAAACAAGTTTACAAACTATGTTTGTACTGTGATATTGGACATATCCACAGTATATTTATTTGTTCTGTTGCATTTTAGCGCATAAACTTGATTCACCATGTTATATTATATATGCTGGTCGTATAGCTTTGCTAACACACAGCGCTAATAGAGCTAAAACAAAAACATTTCACATAAAATAAATAAATAATACTTACGGTATGTTTGCGATTAGTCGAGAAAAATATATTTCAGAGTATAATATCCCACATATTTAACTTATGTGTAAACTTCATTGAAAGTAAAACAAGCATTAGCTAAACTTAAACAGATCCGCCCGACTACAAGTACCCATATAAAGTATATTCTTTCAGAGCACGTTAAACATGTTAAACGTATTTTAACTGCCCGCTGTTGCGCAGGAAGATGTAAAGTTACAGATTAAAAAGTTTTAGTTATTTACTGTATTTGTTGTGTTGCTAGCAGCGAAGCAGTGTGTGATAACATTAGCATTGCGCTCATGGTGTCAATGCGCATGCCCACATAGTGGGTGTCTCTCAAATGCAAGGACACACCCTAGTGAGGCTGCCTCCTTAGCAGTCCTTTTTCAAAAATGTGAAGCCTTAAGGGTTGAAGGCTAGAGTTCTCCTCAACGTTAAACGCGAGAATGCGACGGTCTAGTGCGCATGGCAACTGTGTGACCACAGAAAAATAAATGAAATTATAGACAGAGTATTTCCAACAGTACATTTTATTTTCAGCTGTGCATAATAATGTTGTGCATAACAACGCAACCGTTAATATTAAATAATATTAACAGATACAACTTTTTATTTTAATAATGTTTAATAATGTTATATACCATATTATATATCATTATACATATTTAACTACTAATTTTATCTTTTATTACATAAACAATTATGTGAAGAAAGTGCTAACTGGATTCTTGCAATGTTTTTGGGAACGTGTGCAAAGGATTGTGGGTGATTTGAGGTCGTGAAGAATACAGGGGCCGTGTCTCGTTTCGGAAGGCTGCGTCATCCGGAGGTCTCATTCGAAGGCTGCTACGTCATCGAGGCTTTCTCATTTCATAAAAGCAGGTAGGACACTCCGGACGCACCCTTCAAATGCGACCTTCATTCCTAGGAATTCGGATGACACATGAGGTGTATCCTTCGCTGCTAAATAACCCACAATTCTTTGCGTCGGCCAACGTCTTTAATTTGAATAAATGGCAGCAGCTGCACATTCAATCAAATACATGGCATTTAAATGTTAACAGTTTACAATTACTTATTTTTTACCTTAGCAATATAAATAGCATTAAAAGTGTTTAGTGAGGCGGGTCCTGGTACGAGGTCCCGGGGAACATGACTTTAACAGACTTTGGCAGGCGGAGAAACTGGGGGTCTGGGCTGGCCCGGCAGGCTAGTAGATCAGAGTAGATCATCATCCAAGCCATCAGAAATACATGATTGAGGTAGCTGTCGTCCCACGTCACCCGCTCACATGCCCCGAAGTACTCCGCCGCATAGTCTTCCAGAGAGGGACAGGCAGAGAGCAAACCACAGAGATTTCGGGGAAAACATAAAAATGTAATGTTTAGTTCCTCAGGTAAGTAACACAGATAACCAATGCAAGTCTTCAGGCAAGTATGCCACAGGCAGGCGCGGATTAATGCACAGGCTTGCCAAATAAAGACCCTCATTGGCCCATAAGAAAAATAACAAAAAGCAAGCCTGTGATTAGATAGATGTGACATTTGGGTCACATCTGTCCAATCAGCTGCCGGTGAAATCATGTCAATAATTTTCATTTACGTCACTGCTGTTGCTAGCCGGCATAGCGGCAAAATGTCAGAAAGTACAATAGTGTAACGTTACAAAAACAAAAAATACAAAGGTTAAAAAACCAACGTGACCAAATACGGACCAAAGAGGACTGGCAGCTCGCATCGTCTAACTTTCCATCGCGGGACGAATTCCGGACCCTGGCGGCGCCCAGTGGGTGGAATGAACCAGCTCTCATCGCGGTGTACCGGCAGGGCCTCCAGACATCCGTGAGACTCCACCTTGCCATTTACGATGTCTCCATCAGACCTGAAGCCTTAATCCAGCATTCCGTTTGGGTAGCTCAGCGCCTGACTGCCTGTTCATCTCCACATTCCGCTGCATCTCCTCCACGTGCCGCGGCCTCTGCTTGACCTACAACTCCGGACCCAGAACCCATGTAGATTGACCGCTACTGTATAACATCAGACGAACGCAATCGGAGGTGCAGTCTCAACCTATGCCTCTACTGCAGAGGATCTGGCCACTGCATTATTTCCTGTCCTGTCCGCCCGACCCGGTCCTCTGTGAGTACCGTTCAGACCCCGGCCTCCTTGTCTCACCTTCCTTTGACTAAGATTATGATATCCACCCCCAGTTTTTCTGTGTCTGTATATGCCCTAATTTTATCTCCTTAAACCTACTCAACCAGCTAGGATTATCCCCCATACGACAAATGTTCATCCAGAACATACTGGGAAAACTGTTGGGCCGAGGTCAGATTACTCATCACTCTCCATTGCTGACCATCCACTTCTCTCCAGAGCACACAGAGAGTCTTTCCTTCTTGGTTCTGGAGGGGTCCACATCGGATTTTGTCCTGGGACAACCATGGCTTCAGCGGAATCAACCTCTTGTCGACTAGACGACAGGGAGGCTCACGGGATGGCCGGCTAGGAAGCTAGAGAGAGTACACCCCAGTCCCAAGTGACCCCGTCACGAGCGCGCAACTTACCTGTCCTCCTCGGTAGCAAGTCCTGAGGTCTCGAATTCCAGTGCCATACCTCCCGAGTACCGGTCGTTCCAGGACGTTTTCTCGAAGCAGAGAGCCGCCAAACTTCCCCCGCACAGGCCATGGGACTGCACCATCGAGCTGCTGCCTGGTGCCGTAATGCCCAAGGGGAGGGTATACCCGTTGTCCGTCCCGGAAGAGAAGTACGTGGCCCATGGAGGAGTACGTGAAGGAGGCACTAAGTCAAGGATTCATCCGACCATCCATTTCCCCTGCCGCATCGAGCTTCTTCTTCGTGGGTAAAAACAGGGGTCTAAGGCCCTGTATAGACTAGTTCGCCTATCCCCTTCCCCTGATCCCTGCCGCCCTGGAACAACTCCGTCACACCACCCTGTTCACTAAACTGGATCTTCTCTCAGCCTACAACCTGATTCACATCCGCCCCGGCGACAAATGGAAGTCCGCATTCGTCACCCCCAATGGCCACTACATTTACATTTACATAATTTGGCTGACGCTTTTATCCAAAGAGACTTACATTGCATTGCACTATACATTTGTACATTTTGTATAGTAAGCAAGGTTAGGTGCTCAATAGTAAGTGCTTGTATAGTAAGCAAGGTTAGGTGCTCAAGGGCAACTCAGCCGTTACCCGCCAGCCCTGAGAATCGAACCAGCAACCTTCTGGTCATGAGTCCAACTCTCTAACCACTGGGCCACAACTGCCGGCTATGAATACCGTGTCATGGACTGGTAAATGCCCCAGCAGTGTTCCAGAGCTCCAGAGGTGGACGCTTCCTCCTCAGGCGTAGGAGCCGTATTATCCCAGTGGCAGGGGACCCCACTCCGTCTCCATCCATGTGCCTACTTCTCGCGCAAGCTGTCCCCGGCGGAGTTAACCCTCTGCAGTTGCTTTTAAACATATAAATGGCTAAAGTCTGGTAACACTGTAATCAGCACAAACTGGGCTACAATAATATGTGAACAGTATGTTTATACATGATTGTGTTTTTGAGAAAACAATATTTATGCATGCTTAGAGAAAAACTAAAAATTTCACTGAAACAAGGTCATAAAACACATACAGAATATTGGTACTCAAGACATTTGAGAAGTGGATCTTGTAGCCTAGAGTGTTTGCTTCAAAATGATGTGAAAATCATCTTGCTGACTCATTCACAGAAAACAATATAGTGATTAAAATTTTCTAAGACACTCTTTGCTTCAAAAGGACATATGCAAGGAGGCGTGAATGATAATGAATAATGATGTGATTGACAACTGAGAGGACAAAGACCTGCATAATAAGCCTTTCAGTCAGGAATGATGCTGAGCTGGAAAAGTTTCTAAATTAGGGATTTGAAAAAGAATGTGAGGACAAAAGAAATGTATATATTTTTTGTTTGTAGTTTATTTAGAACATAGAAAAAATGCAGTTAGTGAGTACACTGTATATAGCTTATATAATCCATATAAACCTACACATAGCAAACCTACTTAAAAAAAACACTTTACATATAATTTAAGACCTATACTGAATCTACACATCAAATATGTAGTTGTACAGAAGATACATTCAGGTCAAAACTCATGAACAGAGCAAACATGAACAGTGCAAGATAAAAGAGTGTAAGGTCTGTAAAAGCCCATGCGGCCTGTAAAAGCCCATGCACTCTTACACCCCATGTATAACCTACGATTTCACATAGAACACAGAATTTCCACTTTCTGTACCACTTCATTGTTTTGTGCTGTGTAGTGTAGCAGCATGGAAGGTGGATCAGACAGACACCTCTTGTTAGTCCATCCGAAATGCAGAAGAAGGCGTCCTCATTTTGTCCTCACATTCTTATTCACAGTAAACAACTATTAGCATTTATCACAGTGCCTTAGTATATGCATACTTGGTGAGAAGACAGAATACCAATGACAAAGAAACTATATTTATATATAAACTATATAAAAGTACAATTTCTATAAACCCATACAGAAAGATTTACATATTGTGTTATCCCAACGTTTCTCAACAAACTTTATAGTGAATATGTACTTATTGTGATTTTCCTGCGATCTTAAAATTCGACGACACTCGCGTGCCTTTCTTGTGCAAGATGCCGGTGATGCAGCCACAGGCCTAAACGACAAGTGAAACTGTTGTTAGCAATTACCAAAACAAGCATAGCTGATATACAGTAGCATCACTGATAAGAATGGACGCGTGTATGTCTGTCGATAGTCACTTATCTGTGACATTTACAGTTTACTTAAACATTTACACAGATCATCGCGAACGCCAATGACCGCTTATAACACATTCAAAACATTCAGAGCAGATATTCGTGAACAGAAGCTAGTTGATTAACACTTTCACCATTTGGGAAAATATATCCATCTATAGCATAACGTTACGCGTTTTGTACAACATATTCTGAAATAGCTGATTTTAGTCTGACAATAGCATGTTTGTAAATCCTGAAGGTAATATTAAAAGGCTTACTCATCAGGAATCATATCCTCCGCTGGGTCAGTCGCTCTTCAAAATGCAAATGGTCATCATCTGAGGAGAAATTGTATTCGAATTGTATCTTCATCCGTGTAGCCATTTCTCAATTGGAGGCATGTACACAATACCTGACTCACCTCAGACCATTACCATGTGAACAGCGCACACAGTGGGGGCGGGATCGCATTGGCTATAATGAGGTGATACAGGAAAAAACTTACCACTCCTTACTTTCATAAGGATTACATAAAAACAAATTATTTGTTTTCGACTTGAATTGGTTAATTTGAAAGTTAACATTTCAAGCTTTCTATACATATATTTCTCAAGTCGTTGAGGCAACTATTAATTTACGTGTCTGTGAAGAGAGGTGGCAGAGACAGAGAAAGCAGAGTATGCACCCTATTTATTTTCTTTATTTTACAAAACCACAGCATTTTGTTGTTGTTGTGGGTGTATACAAATAAAAGTAGACCCTTTAAAGATTCTAATGACGTATTGCTCTTATCTGTACGATCAAAACTGACAGAGTAATCAGGAGAAGATGAGACAAACCGTGCCGACGCGGGCTTCGACTCCAGAGGGTTAAATTACGACATCAGCAACCATAAGTTACTCGCCATCAAGCTGGCATTACAGGAGTGGAGACATTGGCTGGAGGGAGCACAACACCCATTCACCGTCATCACCGACCACAAAAACCTGGAATACCTGAAGGATGCCAAAAGGCTGAACTTCCGCCAAGCCCGCTGGGCCCTCTTCTTCTCCAGATTCAGTTTCAAGGTAACATACCACCCCGGAACCCTGAACAATAGAGCAGACGCTCTATCCCACCAAACCAGCCTGTTTTCCGACACCTCAGACCCCGAACTCATCCTCCCTCCAGCCATGATCGTCAACCCCCTTGTATGGGAACTGGACCAGGAAATCGCCAAACTCCCTACTCCGCCGGCAGGTCCAGAGGGAGCCCTCGTGGACTCAGCTCATACTGTTCCCAGGCAGACAGTGCACCCTCTCGCTCCTGTAAAAGCCTGTAAGCTTTTGAGAAGCCATCTTTTGAGAAGCCATCAAAGATGGCGGCGCGATCACATCGCGAGGCTCAGGCTCTCTCCGATTCTGCAATTTTGTGGTATTTTTCTTGCTCATCTCGGGTCTGTTCGTGCAGAACAGCTGTACGTTGCGACCCCCCTCCCCCACCTGGGACATTCAGATCACCTTTCTTTGTTCCTCACCCCCAAGTATGCACCCCTCATCAATCGTGTGAAGCCATCAGTGAAGACCATCAAAGTGTGGCCTGTGGGGGCAGATTTCACACTCCAGGAAAGGTTTCTACACACAGACTGGAGTACATTTGCTTCTCAGGCCACCAGTGGCTCTCACACGGACATTGACTGCTACACCTCCTCTGTACCGGATTACATCAACACCACCATAGACAATGTTTCTACTCAGAAACAGATCATCGCATACCCAAATCAGAAGCCATGGATGAACAAGGAGGTGCGCCTCCTGTTGAAGGCACGCAATACTGACTTCAGATCAGGTGATGCACAAGCCTACAGCACATCCAGAGCTAACCTGAAGAGGGGCATCAAAGAGGCCAAGCACTGCTACAAGCTAAAGGTAGAGGAGCACTTTTCCAACTCCGACCCTCGACGCATGTGGCAAGGCATCCAGGCCATCAGTGATTACAAACCCACCCACTCCACCCCCGCAGCCACTGATGTCCTCTTCCTGAATGAGCTTAATGACTTTTATGCTCGCTTTGAGAGAGACAATAGAGAAACTGCCACCAAGCTCAAACCCTCAGCTGATCACCCTCCAATCACACTCTCCTCCATAGACGTCTGCAATGTGCGCACAAAGCCGCTGGACCAGATAACATCCCTGGACGTGTACTCAGGGCATGTGCTGAGCACCTCGCTGGGGTTTTTACTGACATCTTCAACCTGTCTCTTGCCCAAGCAGCTGTGCCAACATGCTTTAAATGCACCTCCATTGTGCCAGTGCCAAAACACTCCAGCCCAAAGTGCCTGAACGACTACCGCCCTGTAGCACTGACACCCATTGTCATGAAGTGCTTTGAGCGGCTGGTCCTGGCACACCTGAAGGACTTTCTTCCATCCACATTGGACCCACACCAGTTTGCCTACCGCAGCAATAGGAGCACAGAAAATGCAGTTTTCATGGCACTGCACTCTGTGCTCACTCATCTGGACAATAAGAACACTTATACACGTATGTTGTTTGTTAACTTCAGCTCAGCATTCAACACTTTCATCCCATCCAAGTTAATTGCTAAACTTGAAGACCTGGGCATTAACACCTCCCTATGCAATTGGATTATGGACTTTCTGACCAACAGACCACAGCAGGTGAGATCAGGCTCCATCTGCTCCACCACTATCACACTCAACACTGGTGTACCACAGGGCTGTGTGCTAAGCCCCTTCCTCTTCACCTCTTCACCTCCGACTGCAGGCCTGTGAACGGATATAACTCCATCATCAAGTTTGCGGACGACACTACGGTGATTGGTCTCATCAGCAACAACGATGAGACAGCCTACAGGCAGGAGATCCAGCACCTAGCCACATGGTGCAACAACAATAACCTGCTCCTTAACACCTCCAAGACAAAGGAGCTCATTGTGGACTTCAGGAAAGAGTCGAGAGGCACACATGACACCATCCACATCAATGGGATGGCTGTTGAGCGTGTTACCAGTTTCAAGTTCCTGGGGATCCACATCTCGGAGGACCTGTCCTGGACTACCAATACCTCCAGCCTGGTCAAGAAGGCTCACCAGTGCCTCTTCTTCCTGAGGACACTAAAGAAGAATCAGCTGTCCTCGGCTATCCTGGTGAACTTCTATCGCTGTGCAATAGAAAGCATCCTGACCAACTGTGTCACAGTCTGGCATGGGAGCTGCTCTGTTGCAGAGCGCAAGGCACTGCAGCGGGTGGTGAAAACCGCCCAGCGCATCACAGGGACTCCACTTCCAGCCATGGAGGACATCCAGAAGAAACGCTGTCTGCGTCGAGCTCGCAGCATTCTTAAGGACTACTCTTATCCCGCTCACAGACTGTTTTCTCTCCTGCCCTCCGGCAGGCGTTTCAGGTGCCTCCGGACCAGGACCAGCAGACTAAAGAACAGCTTTTTTCTAAGAGCTGTCTCTTTATTGAACTCTGCCCCTCGCTGATCCCACTGCCCCTCATATACTGCTACACTCTTCTCTCCCCCCTCATTGCACACCTGACTTCACTTGCTATTTGCACTACTGGACTGTCTATACATAACATTTATGTTCATCTGCACTACCAGACTGCTCATTTGCACTGCCAACTGTTCATTTACAGTACCGACTGTTTACTATGCATCTTGCACTCCTACACTTTAACTGAATATGCAATAACTTTTTACATTGCACTGTTACTTAGATAGCTTCTGTCCATAATTTATTTGCACTACTCTATATCCATTGCACTGCTGCTCACCGTAGCCTAACTTATCATTGTATACATCCACCTGTAAATTTCTGTTTATAGTAATAGCCATCTGTTTATTATGTTCATAGTACATATCCATCTGTAAATCTCTGCTTTAGTAATAGCCATCTGTATATTATGTTCATAGTACATATCCATCTGTAAATCTCTGTTTATAGTAATAAACATCTGTATATTATGTTCATAGTATATATATCCATCTGTTAATTTCTGTTTATAGTAAGATATATCTGTAAATCATGGTCAAAGTACATATCCATCTGTAAATTACTTCTGTAATATTTATTTATGTAACTTATGCAACCACTGTATATCCTGCACTTGATGCTATTGCACTTCTGGTAAGACCTAAACTGCATTTCGTTGCCTTGTACTTGTACATGTGTAATGACAATAAAGTGGAATCTAATAGAATCTAATCTAAGCTAGTACCTCTCCCCGGCCTCGCCACAGCAATGGAGACCGCCGAGGCCCTCTTCACAAATGTGTTCAGAAATTTTGGATTCCCTGATGACATAGTGTCGGACCGGGGCCCCCAGTTTATATCCCAAGTTTGGAAGGCCTTCCTCAGCCTACTCAGTATCACTGTCAGCTTGACCTCCGGCTATCATCCCCAGGCGAACGGCCAGGCGGAGCTGAAGATACAAGACATAGGGAGGTACCTGAGGACATACTGCCATGCCCATCAGCACAGCTGGCACCGGTACTTACCCTGGGCCAAGTATGCACAGAACTCTCTACAGCAGTCTTCAACCGGCCTCACGCCCTTCCAGTGCATACTCGGCTACCAACCACCCCTGTTTCCCTGGTCGGGGGAACCTTCGTCTGTGCCAGCTGTGGACCACTGGTTTTGGGAGAGCGAGAGGGTCTCGGACTCAGCTCACCACCATCTCCAGCAGGTTGTCCGTAGGCAAAAGCTCTTTGCAGAAGCCCGAAGGTCCCCGACACCCCGCTTCGCCCCAGGACAGAGAGTCTGGCTGTCTACACGGGACCTACGCCTAAGGCATTGCCGAAAGCTGAGTCCCCGTTACATCGGTCCCTTCCTCATCACCCGAAAAATCAATCTCGTCACCTACCGTCTGCAGCTGCCCCGTCATTATCGGATCTTTCCCTCCTTCCACGTCTCCCTGCTTAAACCTTTCATTAACCCTCTGTCTGTTTCCCCTCCAGGACCCGACCCCTCCTCCACCCCCTCTTGATGCCGCCCAGCAGATCTACAGGGTAGAAGAGATCCTCAACTCCCGCCGGCACGCTGGACGACTGGAGTATCTCGTCAGCTGGGAGGGGTATGGACCCAAGGAGCAATCCTGGGTTCCCCGCACGGATATCTTAGACCCAGCACTCCTCCGTGAATTCCACTATAATTCCGGTCCTCAAAAAACCCAAAATCACTGGACTTAACGACTACTGACCTGTTGCTTATACATCTGTAGTCATGAAGTCATTTGAGAGACTGGTCTTGGCCTACCTGAAGGACATCACTGGTCCCTTGCTGGATCCCCTTTAGTTTGTCTACAGAGCAAACGGGTCTCTGGATGATGCAGTCAACATGGGGCTGCATTATGTTCTGCAACATCTCGATAGACCTGGGAATTATGCAAGGATTTCATTTGTGGACTTCAACTCGGCCTTTAATACCATCATGCCTGACCTTCTCTCACACAAACTGTCCCAGCTCTCCGTGCCCACCCCAATCTGTCAATGGATTACCAACTTCCTGACAGACAGGCAGCAGCTAGTGAGGCTGGGTAAACTCACATCCAGGACTCTCACGGTAAGCACTGGTGCTCCTCAGGAATGTGTGTTCTCCCCACTACTCTTCTCCATGTATACAATTGACTGTACTTCTCTGTCAAGCTCCTTAAACTTGCAGATGATACTACCATCATTGGTCTCATCCACAATGGAGAAGAGTCTGCTTACAGACAGTAGGTTACAGAGCTGTCTGTCTGGTGCAGTCACAACAACCTGGAGCTCAACACGCTCAAAACAGTGGAGATGATTGTGGACTTCAGGAGAAACCCCCTTGCACTCCCCCCACTCACCATCATGGACAGCACTGTGACAGCTGTGGAGTCATTCAGGTTCCTGGGCATCACCATCTCTCAGGACCTGAAGTGGGACATTCATATAGACTTCATTGCTAAAAAAAGAAAATCACTTTGGACCCCACTCACCCTGCTCAGTCCCTCTTTGAACTATTGCCCTCTGGATGGAGCTCTGACCACCAGAACACAAGAACAGTTTTTTCCAGCAGGCTATATCCAGCCTAAACAATTAAAAGCTTACAACTATACGCTGTCCATTTATTATACATTTGCACATTGTACATATGCACCTAGAACTGTAAACAACAGGTAAGATAAACTTGTAAATAACACATCTGTACACTCATTTAAATAATGATATGTTGTTTCTTGTCTATACATATATTTACTTTTATTTTTTATTTCTTTACATAGTGTATTATTATTATTATTATTTAACTCCAGTTTTTATTCCCCTCCCCTTTTGCTTGGTGTTATTCACCACTATTGTGTATGTTTGCACTACGTTTGCACTACCTGTTCACTTTCTTCTGCACTGGATGCTCCTGTCGCCAAGTCAAATTCCTTGTGTGTGTAAACATACTTGGTAATAAAGCTCCTTCTGACTCTGATTCTGATCTCAATTCATTGTAATGTTACATTAAATCTTGACGCTTTTTCTAACCGAAATGCTTCTTATAACTGTCACTTTAACAACACGTTAACTTGCCACTTCAGTTCACAAGCTCATCTGTCATTTAATTATTGTGTTAAATTAATGTTATGGGGTGGATAGTATCCTCCTCTAGAGGGCTGATCTGTCTGAGACGACCCCCAACACAAATAAGATTGGTGCTGTTATCTAATTCAGGAGCTAGGCACAGTAGTCAGCTGTTGCTTGGCAGAGGTTTACCAGATCTCAGGTAAGATCATTCCTCGGAAAATGACTCTGCTTGAGTCAGGCAGAGAGCTGCAATCTCTGCTTCCTTGTAATGCTCTGCTGTTACATTGGAGTGGGAGCTGTCACTTGATTGTTGAATAAGAGCACTTAAATAGTCAGGGAACGTGTGGAAGTCCTGAGAATTTGGCAGCAATAGACTGGAAGCCACCAGGCTGACAGAAGGCTGACTTTCTTAATTCACGGTCTTGATTAACATGGGCACATGATGGCATTTCAGGCCAGCTTTCTGGTGTCTGACGAAGAAATGCGGGACTTTGGCTCCATTTGCTCTCTCTGTTGAGATCGGTTGGTGACTTTCCTCTTGTAATGTGATCTGCTTCGACATGTGCCACAGCCCCATCCACGTGGGTGAACATGACCTGTGTAGCAGCGTGAACCCGCGCTGACTGAGAGGCAGACCACGATTTCACCACGTGCTCATGGATATCGGGGAAAAAAGAGTACTCTGTTTTGACGCAGCCTGAGGGCAGCCCGTACGTAAGTACCAGGAGTCAAGCTTACTTTTAGCTGGCTCCTCCGAGAGCTCCAGTTGAGGTCAAGCTCTTTAACAGCTTTCTCGAGGACACTCATGAACTCCTCGTGGAGGTCCGTCGAAAGGGAACTGAAAGTGGATACATTACTTCGCCGGAAGTGAAGAGCGAAATTCACCCAAACATATCTGAATTGTGGGGCTTCCTCTTAATATATGTGGCTGCAAGCCCTGATTACCTTGCAGAAAATGTAGAAAAATTACTGACTGCAATACTCTCACGTCAAATCCTAAATGTTCATTCTCAAGCTGCATGGGTCCTTAAATTATTATTTAATATTCACATTAACTTTCTGTTGCACAAATGGTTCTTTGTAGGAAAATAAAAAACAAAGAACCATTTGTTCTTTTAAGAACATTTGACTAAGGTTTTTTGAGAAACAAAGAGATTGACTGTCACAAAGTATTATGTATTTTGAAAAAAAAAATATAAATAGGCTATTTAAATACATATTTTATAAATAAATATTTTTTAATAGCTTTAAAATGCAAAATTGTTTGAATTTAAAATACGTATTAGGGTCTATAAATATGTGCATCTGAAATAACATTTTCAAAAAATGGTGACAAACCTGTCCCTACACTTTCCAGCATGTAAAAAGCTTCCAAATAAAAAGAATCCGCCATATTTAGCCATACGCAACTCAGTGCGTTTTATAATGATAGTGGTTATTAAGTCTGTATAGTTTTGTATAGTTAAATTTCATTTGTACTTGAAAAAAGACATGTTTTGTATGGTGTATAAACATTTTCTTTAACTTTTTAAAATTAAAATAACCATTAAACAAGTGCATGCCATAATAAATACATAAAAAAATCCAAACCAAAATAATAATTTATTAATATAAATAATAAAGAAAATATATCTGTCCTTTGATTTGGTGTCATTGGTGACACAAACCTTTGAAACAATATGTAAGTACCTCCAAGATCAAGTGTCAACTAAGAAGAGGTTCCTCTCCTTAGTATAAGTTAGATATTTTCTTTAAAATGTTACTTTGTTAATTTATTTTGTCATTGGTGTTACTTTGGTTTGTGTCAGTATGATGGATTTGTATCGGAAAAAAACATGTGACATAAGTATAATGTGTAGATTTTAGCATGCCTTATCATGCTAGTTTTGAGGTGACCTAGCCACCAATGATAGAAAACTCAATGCAAATAAGAAATAACATAATTAAATTAGGAAAAATATTCAAGTTGTCCATTCTTATTGGTAACGATGTGATCATGCAAGTGAATAGCCTACTAATTAGCAAATTTTAGACATGAAAATTAAATTCGTTTTTTTACTTTTTGAAGTCAGAAAGTCATTGTTTTTTGACAATGACCCACCATCTGTTAACGATTTTTGAGGTACAACAATAACAGAAACAAAACAATTATATATTTTTTTAATTAACGAAAGTTAATTGAGCCTTCGTGAATGTTTCTTGAGCATTACAAAAAAGCCATAGAAAAAAACTTTAAAAACGCACTTTGTATTTGATGTTTATTGTCCCGGACGAGCACCCGTGACTCAACGCGGCGCGTGTCTATCTGGCAGTCACGTGATCGTGACATTAATGCGGAAATGACAGTTAGCTTTTTACAGACTTACGGCAGATAGAAAGGTGAGAATAAAAACATTTTGTCACCATGTCTATAGCTTACATTGCAAAGGCTTAATATACATGGGGTTCTTTTTTGTTAATCTGACGGTTTTGTGTTTATTGTGGCTCTTTCGACCCTATGAATAATGTCTGACTATTGAAATAGCGTCAGCGCATCACACAGACTTAAACGGTATTAAACTTAACAGAATACATATCTTGTACATAGAGAAACGACCACAGTTGTTCTAATGTAGTCTTAATGTTTAACTTTTGTTCCATTAATAAATCAGATTTTCTGATGAGCCGAAGCTTCTGTAAACTGCTTGGATTTAATCTGTTTACAGTATTTCCGTATAATGTTATCTATTAATGACTGACTGCCAGATGTGTTTTCAGAGCCCGACTGCTTCATTTTTTTTTATCATGACAGTCTTACGAAGCATTGATATAGATTTAGACCCTTTAATTTTGTCATTATAAGTAATTAACATTTTTACATTATGATTTAATTTATGATCTGCTTATATAAACAAAATTAGCCTGTAATAACTTTTGTTGTCATAACTTATGTTTGGACCTGATATATGTAAGATCACTGTGTTTGTGTGTTAATATTACATCAAACACATACAGGACTGGTTTATTATTCTCTGACAATAAGATATGTTTTATACGATATACACACACTGTATGAACAATATGATCATAGAATGGTCATTTGTGTTTCAGGGGTGTGATGTGATGATGGCAGCTGCCAGTGTGTCTCAGTCTGTTAGTGTTCAGGCTACAGAGAAATCTCAGTTGACCTTGAAAGGTAAGAATTATTATTATCTCTATTCAAATATAATCTCTGTCTTGGCAAAATGGGCAGGACTGATTTGTCTGGTGTTTATTAGTTGTATCTGCCTTGTGAAGTCCATGGGTCACATGAACCCATATGTTTTTGCAGTGTACTGTGTGTCCTGTAGAGGGTGATGTGCTCTGAATAATAACAATTATTGAAAGCAGCTAGTTGGACTGTGTTTTTATGTTAGCATTTATTAATCATGGTTTCTTATTGAAATGAGCCAGCTAGTTGTATGGCAGAATATGACATGATGTGTGACATTCAGAGCATGGGCACTCAAAAGGGATGATCACCTTCCGAGGGACACAGATACTAAAACTTTTTTCACAGATAAATTTTTTTTAAATCCACGAATAAAGACAATTTACACTGTTCGAAAAACACTGACGACAGCAGTCATTCTCCTGGGGCTGGTTGCATAAACTGTTACATGTTAATCATCAATTTTTTTCTTCAAGACTGGTCATAACTTCTAAAGTAACTAAAGTCTGTTACATAAAAAGCTAGATTGGTCTAATTGAAATCTGAAAAGTAAGACCAATTAGCCCTAACTAAGTCCCAATTCTATTTTATACCCCTTCGCCTCCACCTCACTCCTTCCCCTGAAACACAGTGACAAGGGGAAGGGCTTAAAACATTCCCCTAAGAAATGGAACACCACTACTATACCACCATATAGGGGTGTGCCATATCATATCATCCACAATAACACTGGTATACATTTTTCCATGATAAAAAAAAGTTTCATATGCAAATCTTGCGATATCAATGTTATAGCGACGTGATGACGTAAGACACATTTACGTTCCCTAGCGCGCACAACAACACCTGTCTAAGAGCAATTGCAGCATCATGTCAGCCTCCGAGGACGATTTAAACCTACCTTGCTTTAATGCTTTCTTATTCAGATTTTTCGTATTTATTTTTTCCTATTTGTTGATTGGAAAACGAACATGTTGACATTGTCCAGATTAAGCTATTTTTTGTTGTAATGAATAAATGAATAAAAGCGTGTAATAGCCAGTGTTCTGATGGTTTGACTCTGTGCGATCATGTAACTGTTCATTTCCCAACAAGGGCTGTCGCAGAACCTGCAGAATAAACTGGGTTTTGCTGCGTAGATCCGCGCTCGAACGCGCCAACGGAAAAGAATGGCAATAATTTCTGTGATTTAAAGGCAATGCAGCTGTTTCAGCAATCAGTACTGATATTGTACCTCATTTAATGGCAATCCAAAAAGATTCAAGGCAACTGTTACTTAAGTTTAATAGCAAGTTTTAATAATTGTATTTTTATAAGCAATAAGTTTTATATTTTGAAGGTTTGTTTAGATTGCTGCTGTTTGTTAAAAGAGTTACAGGGTTAATTTACTTTAAACTGATATGCTGACAAAATTCCCATTTAGAAGATATGAGCGTTCATAACTGACAGTCTGGCACGTGCGCTCAAAAATATCTAGAAATTCCATGACATCACGCTACACTTCGACCTCTCATCAAAGTTCTTGTCCAATCAAATCCATTTAGAATCAGAAGAGTCCCGCCCCCTTTACTATGAGAGCTATGGAAGAGGTGCCTCAAATCAGCATTCGCATTCGTCATTCGTAAAATTCGTCATGCACTAAAGCCTTGCACACTGAGTCCGATGCGTATTAATTAATCCGTTGCGGAAAAATCATAAAACAATAATGCTCTCGCTCTCTCTTCTTTTATCCATTGCTTCCCTCCATTGAGACAGATTATTTAGCTGTCCTCACTCTCTGCCTGCGTTTTCTTGCAACACTCCCGTTTTGGCCGGGAGTCTCCCGCCATCCTCCTGTTTTGTTATTTCTCCTGGAGAGAGAGAAAAGCTGTTTCGCAATTATCTGCCACACTCTCTTTATATTCTGTCTTTGTATTCCACACTTTGTTTCTCATACAGTACTGTGTGTTGCGAGACGAACTGGACTCAGCTATCCTGGATTTTGGCACCTGCAGTACAGTGGCTCTGAATAGCCAAAAACACCTTTGAAAATGCTTCCTACGGATGCGAAAAACGCTGAAAATTGAACCTGGCCCGATTTTTTTTATGACGGACGAAAATTTCTTAGGCAGTGTGTAAATGTGATTGAAACAACGTGAGGTCAAATTTATATTTTAACGTGCGAAAATTTCAGACACAAATTTCGGACTCTATGTGCAATGGCCTTAACTCGGGCAGTTTCTGCATATTTTAATCTTGAGTACTTACAGAATAGTATCACACCCTTCAAATGCGGAGTCTTGAGTTTCATCACATTTATAAAAGACAGATACAGTGCACGCGTGCACACAATACATCATCGCATTATCCTTGCATAACTGTTGAATCACTATAAGTTTGTGTTGTCAACATTATGCACATACGTGCCAATTGCCAACCGGCCAGTATTTCTTTTAGAGCTGGGACCGCTCCATCTATCAGTTTTAAGCAATCTCCAAATCCAGCATCATATCCACTGTTTATTTAACTTTCCTCACCAAAATGCAGTGAACGAACAAACAAACATAGTTGTTCTTCACAAACTCCGTGCTCTATCTCTTGCTCCAGTTAGTTGACGTGTGCGCATGCTCCTTCTCCCGCTCTCCTCTGGACTACTCTTCTTGCTCTGGTGTGCTTTTCCGGGAGAATTGTCCAATAAGGGACTAAGAAAAATGTTACGTAAAGGTTTTTCAAATGCGAAAAAACTTTCCGGAACCTGTACGAATGCTGGGGGAGTGTATCGAGCACAGAAATACAACATAATACGTCCAACTTGTTCACAAGTTGAACATGTTAAGCATGAGAAGACTGCATGTTTAACACTGTAAATAAAAAAATAAAAACTGTTGCACCTCCCCTTTAAACTAAAGTGTGAAAGAGTTATGTTATACCTTTACTACCAAGGGTACTTTTGTACTTTGCTTGCATTTCACTTATGCTATGTAACTGTGTCACTAGACTCACTACTATTGCACTATAATGCTGCTGCTGCCACCTTATGATAAAAGCATGGAAAATGCAATCACCAATAAAACGTTGTTCCATATTTTTTTCTGTATAGTCATAAATATCATTAATGCAAATATTCATATTATTGTTTAAATCCTTATTAATGGCTAAATAAAGGCTTACATTATACTTACTAGCGCTTCTCGTGAATATTGCTTTACTTAGATGAATCGCTTGCTGTTTTCCTCAATTGTAAGTCGCTTTGGATAAAAGCATCTGCCAAATGAATAAATGTAAATGTACTTGCATGAGCAGCCATGTTGGAAAATTTCTTACCCCTTCATTTGAAGTATGATCCCGAAAAATCTTCATTTGAAGGGCTATATAGCCCTTACCCCTCCAACCAAAAGAAAATCTAGACAGCCCTACCCCTTCACTTGAACGCACTAAACAAAGGGAAAGTGTAGGGGTAAGGGTTAGAAATGGGATTGGACCTAACTGCTAGTGAGTGAGACTAGTTCTTATCTTAGCTACTATAGCCGCATTTCCACCATCGAGCCATAAGCGGGTGTGTTAGTGTCTGCAGGGCCAGTTGCGTTTCCACAGTTACAAACGTGTTTTTGAACGTGTTTTCTCCAAAACATGACAGCAAAGACTGGATGCTCTCTCTGAAGGATGAACGTGTGCTTGTGTCTGGGATGTAAAGCATATACTTTGCCAGCTTGCTCAGATTTATATAATCGTTACATATGTAATATCCCGCCGTTAACACACAGCGTTCCGACCATTAAGGTCTTTAATTCTGACATAAACCCTGCATTGCGATTATCAATAGTCAAACATTATTCACCCAAAACTCTGACAGTATGTTTTATCGTTCATTAGCTAGACATCGTTCTGAAAGTGATCCCACTGATGTTGCTCTCTTTATCGTTATAGTTGTGATGTGAACCCTGCTATTCTCCTAAATGAATAACGATTTTTAAAGCTATATTTTTTATAGTTACAGTTGTTATAATATGAACGGCCCTATAGTCACCTTTAGTTAAATTCAAATAAGGTCCTTGCTATCAAGACAGTAAACACATATTACTGATGGGCACATCATTTTAATAGCTGTCTGACAGGAATCTTTTGTTTTTATGTGATGTCCTCCCTTTTAAATCTTCTTAGATGTAAAAGTCATATTAGAAATAAACAGACATCTAGCTAGTTAGTTCCTCCAACTATGCATCATACTATGGTGATGAACTCTTTTGCACGTACAATCACACCGGTGTGATTAGAACATTAACGCTTCGGCTGGCACTGAGCAAGAGACAAACATATTAAATCCTGTCACATATCACAACTATGCAGTGCTTTCAATCACATCATGTTTATTTTACGCTTCATACATTTAAATACACGTGCGCACAAGCAAAAATTACAATAAGAGTTTGTAAATGCCTATGGAAATGGCAATAACAATCCATTCAATTCGCCGGATATGTTTTATTTACATCAGTCACATCAGTTTACAGGGTCGGTCCGGCATGGGACTCGGGCACTCTAGCGAGGAGGCTAAAGACCTTCACTAGCTGGCCTCCTTTACATACACAGCAGTGTAATCAACTCTCAATATTCTTTTCCCAGTTCACCAGCCACTTACATTTGTGTATTTTAAGAGAAGTGGATGTATTCACGTGCTGTAAATCCGACAGATCCTATTCTCTGAACCACGGCACAAACAAACATGGCTTATAAGTGTTAGCTCAACTAACGTGATCGTTTAAACAACAAAACACTTTCATATACACATATTTGACAATCGGAATATCAGATATTTCATGACATTACAGTTGTGAATATTTTGAATGAAAAAGAAAAATTACGTAAAAGCAATATATCAGTCATACAGCTATCGTGTGTCACATAATAAGCAGTCCCACGTCGCCATGGAAATATTAAAGTAATACGTTCTAACGATCACCTTGAAAAAACATTGTCACCACTGACTGACTGACAGCTAAGCCAAGCGCTCTTTGTTGTTAATGTTGAAGTTCTTTCGCCTTCGTATGAAGTTTGCTTCGTACATTTGATTTAACTGCACTGTTAAAGAGGGCAATCTTTACCAATAAACTGCGTGTGTGCATGTTAGACACTTACATTTTTCTCGTTCTGTCAATGCAATAATTGCGTCCTTGTATAAGCCGAGTATTCTATCTACCTCAGCTGCTCAGTGCTCTGGTAATATCAATGGTATGACCCATTTCAGAAGCTGACCAAATCACATTTTACAATCAGAATTTGAGCAAAGCTTGCATACATTAACTAATTGAATGTCAAAGCGTGCAGTGTTAGCGCCCCGCCCTCCAGCTGAACTGGAAGTTTTGATTGGTTTTGCCCCAAATAAGACTTGTCAGTTATTGTCTGAAGTGCATGTCTGAAATGCAGCTTCCCCATATAGGTCAAACGCAAGATCGCCCTGTTTCAACGTTGTTTCATCCCTTTACTTTTTACTTTTGGGGAAAAATAAATGTAGCAAAGTCAATTACTTTGTTTTTATTCAACTCAAGTAGATGTAAAAGTGCCACAATTTAATTATACTTAAGTAGAAAAAATAGAAAAAAATACTCAAGTACTGTAACGAAAGTATTTGTAATTAGTTACTTTCCACCACTGCATCAGGCACAACATGATAAACAACGCTACAGTTGATTCTATATTAGTGATGTTTTTAAATGTTTTGCGTTGTATGTGGTATGGACACGGTCGGATGTTACTATCACATTGATGTACAGATGCGCTCTGATGCGGTGAGCAATCAGTGACCATACAGAGTGACAAAAATTAGCAAACGATCTACACAATATTTGTAAAGAAAATCCAAATCTAGTCAGACCTGCTTATTTATTTTGTTTCAATGTATGCACATTTGTATATCTATTGTTTGTTATATTACCAGATCTTTTTCGATGTGAAAATTCTAAAACATTATAAGATGTAGGGCTGGGCGATTTGGCTCGATTAATTTAACATTTTTTCTAGATTACGATTATTGAACGATTATTTTGGTTTTTTTGCCTGGTGTAGTTCACTAAGGTTTGTACTGCAAATATGGTACTGTACAATGTGGGGTATTTTTTATAATGAAACATTTATTATATCATGTTATATTGTCTTTTTTGTACAGTCTGTTTATAATTTGCACTGTTTACCTGCACTAAATACTGTCACTTACAATACAAGGTTGTATAGTCATACAGTTGTTTGTCATACAGTTGTTTGTCTGTCCAACTGCATTCTGCTTTATATTTTAAAATAATCAAAGGAAATACAAACTATTTATTGTTATTTATTGAACATTTGCAACAATACACATCTTTGTGTTATTTTTTGGTAACATTTCCTCTGCAACTGAAGACAGGATAACAAACGCAACACACATCAGCAAATCATCTGTCTACATGTGTCGTAAGAAATCAGGTACTTTAGGACCCTGCAGTCATAAGAGCTGCCACGTGAAAGAAACAGTCAGAGAGTTGAGAAGAGTTTTTATAGTTGAACGGAGCTTAAAACTCATCAGTCTGTCTAAAGAAATATAAAGTAAACGTGTTTCAGTATATCTATATTTACCCCAATATGCACATTTTTGGACTAAACGTCCTGTGATCACTAAACGGGAGCAGATAAGGAATATGTCTCGTATCTGTACCTGTCCTGATTTCAATCTGAATCAGATAATTTAAAAGTATAGACATTTTAAACTTTCTTTAGACATACGTTTATGTTTGTGTGATAAGTATTTGCAGAGTTTTGGATCAGTTTAGTACGGAGCCCCTTAAGGGACATGGTGGTGGAAAAAATATGAGAGGGAAGAGAAAATTATTTTTTAAAGCGTTCCCCCGAGAATCATTGTGTTCCCTCGCAAAACTTTTGCGTTCTCTCGCAAACATATTTGCGTTCCCTCGCAAAACATTTGCGTTCTCTCGCAAACATATTTGCGTTATCTCGCAAACATATTTGCGTTCTCTCGCAAAACTTTTGCGTTCTTTCGCAAAACTTTTGCGTTCTTTCGCAAACATATTTGCGTTCTCTTGCAAAACATTCTACGAGTTTGGACACACACTTCATATTTAATGTCCACCTGGCAGAGTTTTGGGCTAGCTCCATACTGTACATTGGAGCGGTTCATAGGCCATTGTCGCAGATTCCCAGACCAATATCTCGGAAGCTAAATGTTCTTATAAAACAAATGCCACCTCATTTTATGTAACGTAAACAATAAGCTACAAATAAATTTTTCACAAAACGAGCATTGTATTGATCTGTGCTACCTGCTCAGTTTGTGTTACCTAGGTAGCTCATTCTGAGAGGTAGCACAGAATGTCAAAACACCGGCTAACACCGAAGGGATCGTGTGCAAAGTGCAAAACCCGAAGATAATTAGGCTACTAAAAATAGTCATTAACTAAGTATAACTAAAATCAGTTTGAATTCAGCAGGAGAACATTGATGTGTAAACTGAATTTTGTGACACTACAGTGTGTAACATCTGTAACATAGTTTATGACTATGTTTCTAGTAACGCTTTTCCGCTTTCCAGTCACGTTGCAGACTGTCCCTTCGGACTGCT
Organism: Oreonectes daqikongensis; assembly: GCA_026939265.1. NCBI lineage: Eukaryota > Metazoa > Chordata > Actinopteri > Cypriniformes > Nemacheilidae > Oreonectes > Oreonectes daqikongensis. The sequence continues at coordinate 231,553 of JAOTQM010000138.1, forward strand.
CATATAGAGCTCATTATAGCCTATTATAAGGCTCGTTTTGAAGAGACAAGGTTATCCTTGTTCTTAGGAATTATGTGTTATTTGTGTTATAACAACGTTAGGTCACGATCCGCTCCATTGGAGCCGAACTCACAAAATTGCGAGATAAAATTTATTTGCGAGATAACGCAAATATGTTTGCGAGAGAATGCAAAAGTTTTGCGAGAGAACGCAAATATGTTTGCGAGAGAACGCAAAAGTTTCGCGAGATAACACAAATATGTTTGCGAGAGAACGCAAAAGTTTTGCGAGGGAACGCAATGATTCTCGGGGGAAAGCAAAAGTTTTGCGAGATAACGCAAAAGCTTTAAAAAATAATTTTCTCTTCCCTCTCATATTTTTTCCACCACCATGTCCCTTAAGGGGTTCCGTAGTTTAGTGACGCGTTTCAGGAATATGTGAGCGGAGTGGAGACAGAGACGGCTGATAATGCTCCCTGTTCAATTTCTTTATTTGACAAAATCACAACATTTTGTTGTTATTGTGAGTGTACAGATGTAAAAGTAGACCACTTACAGTTTCTAATAATGTACTACATATGTCTCGATTACTATATATAATGTATTAAAAAGTAAAAATGAGTATTTTAAGTCTCTTGCTCTGATAAGAAAGAAGTGAGGTAGCGGCACCCGTCTACATAGATGTTAAAGGGAAAGTAATCAAAATAACCGACATAGAAAAATTACTTCGGTTAGAGGTTCTGAATGTCGGTTTCGATTACTTTTCGATTAATCACCCAGCCCTTGGTTGAAACTGGAATTGGAATTATATTTTTAATGTTTTTGTTGCTTGTAAATGTATTGCTTTAATGAATGTTTTGCAGATAGAACCTTATTATTCTAATGGCTGGAATACAATACACGACTTTTATGCAGCTTTTTGCCCCGATTTCCGGTCTGGGTTAGTATGCAGTTGTTGCAGAAAGTCTGCCGATTAGGGCAGACTTTTTTCTCAGAAAGTCATGTAGTTGATGACGGGGACAAAGTTGATTTTTATCTGCAGACTCCAGTCGGAGGATATTAACACATGTTTGATATTTTGAGCGGATTTTACAACACATACTGCGTCTATCTACACATTACCGCATTTAAACGTGCATCAGAGACATCACTCTGTATGTGCAGTGTGAGAAATCACAGGATAAGGTCTGCGAGCAGTCACTTGCACATGTTGCCAGATTTGACAAAAAAAAGCCAACAAAAAACAAAAAACGAGTATTGTGCCCGATAGTGTTTTCTGGTTGCGTTTGTTGCAGACGCAACAGGGAAGGCAGCAGGGAAGCTCTGCTACTGCTCTGCATAGTAGAGCGCCCTCTAGTGGGGAAATTAGAAATTAAAACTAACACCACTAACGCCTGGTGCTGATTGTTTTGACACGTGATGTGATCATTCGCGCCGCAGGGAGCAGATGATACATCGGAACAGAGGATGTTTACATCACACGTGGATGTAAAACTAAGTAAAAAGGTACAGTACAGTACAGTTCCGTCATATTATCTATTACAAATTATATATCACAGGGCTCGACAGTGCGATTGTTTTTTTTAAGCGTATCTGCGATTGGCCAATCTAAGCTTATTAAAAGATCATGAATACAATTGTAAGAAATCTTTATTTTGTGTGAAGTGGAAATTATTGACAGATGAAATAGGCTGTCAACTTCTTAAGGTATGCTCCTCTGACTACTTTTGTCATACAGTATAGGGTTGGACGGCGAAGTGAGGTGCGTCTGACACGAGCTGCACAAAGAAATATCTTTATACAGCGTGAGCTGGGCAGTTATCAAGTCAGGCGTGTGTCATCTGTACTTCACAGTTATAAAGTGAGGCTTGATTGTATTGGTATTCCGTTTTATAATCGTTCTACGCAGCTCAGCATAGTCAAACAGACATTATTAATATATATTAATATTTACTTTTTACTTAAAAGTACAAATTATTTTGTCATTTCTGTATTCTGTGTTCTAATTTTGTAATAAAGTTCAACACAACTTTATGTTGTGTTATGTTTGAGCACAGTGAATGAGTTGTGAGTTGTTATGAGTGATGTGTTTGAATTCAGTAAATGGCCTTAGTTATCATTAAAAGCAAAATCCAATATCGGTCGACCTCTAATCCAAATGCCCTTGCATCTTTTTTTATTTTGGGATTTCGCACATAGAGCGGCAACAATAACTACTGTGCCTATCTTCTGCACCTGTTGGTCGTACGTCTCCTAGCAACGAGGCACTCGATTTACAAATTTCAGAAAATGTTGATATTGTACATTTAGAACACATTAAAGGCACCGTTTGTTCCTGCCTCACGTGATCCATGTTTGCTGTTACGCTTAAGTATTATAGACCCTTGCATCTCCCTATAATAACACAATCTCAAAAAAATAACAAAACGCTTTTACTGCTGTAGAAACCATGTCAACCAGTATTTGTAGCATCTATCAAGCATCTCTCTTGTCGTTATAGAGCACAATTATTCTTTAGCGTTTGCAGCTCTGTCAACAAAGACAACTCCCGTAAATGAACTAGTCAACCAAATGACCCAAGAAGAGTTTGGGACAAGAAGATATAAGTGAGAGAGATAAAACTATCGATGTGGCATTTCCTAAATGAGAGAGCTTTTAACTAGACAGAGATGCTGATCTTGTGCATGTGTTTTACTAGACAGGTGAGCAACTGTTTAGATTCCTTTACTGACAGAAAACACATGATTATTATATTGATCAATAAGGTTAGTCTTATTGTTTGAATGTCTTTTTCTTAACTCAGCACGAGTGTCATGTATATATTTATTGAACAAACAGTAATTGTTTTCAGATCATCAGACTAAATTAATTTCATGATACATTTAAATTATATAAAAATCAAGTCATCAAATGCATTATTACTTTAGCAGGGCTCAAGGCTAAAGCCCCATTCAGACAGACAGCAACTCTGTCGCTGTGTATCGCTTGTCTCTTGCTATGATATTGTTAAAGGCATTTCTAGATTTGAAACAACAGTTTAAACAAACCCTCCAGTAACTGTAACTATTGGTAGTCGCTCGCAAAATTCGCTGCTCATTTACATAAAGTATGAGCAATTCTTAACTTTAAATTTTTTTTTAAATCTGCCGTGCCAAAATGTTCACTAGCCCCACCACAACTTTTTTAAATAAATATATTGTCTACTTGTTTGTTTGTTTGTTGTTTTTTACCAATGTAATCTTAATAATAGGGCTGTCAAACGATTAATCGCGATTAATCGCATCCAGAATAAACGTTTGTGTACAGTGCATATTAATTTTGTATTTATAAAAACAAGCCCATACATGTATATATTTAAGAAAAATATAAAAATTAATAAACATTTAAATATAATTTCAAATATTGGTAAATATAAATAAATACATCTAAATATTTCCTAAATACATATAGGCCTACATGTATGTGTTTGTGTTCATAAATACAAAATATGCACAGTAAACAGACATTTATTATGTAAACACACAATTTTATTCTGAATGAGATTAATCGTGATTAACCGTTTGACAGCCCTACTTAATAAATAAGGTTATTATACTATAAAAACTATTAGCCTAAATGATATAGACTTCACTATATAAATTACATATAGATTAAACCTTAGTAAATTTAATCGGTCAGGAGCAGTGAGTGTTTTTTTTGTCTTTGTCCTTTGTTGTTGATGAACATTATAAAAATATATGTTTATTATGCTGTTGCCTCTTTAAGAGAGGCATGGATTTAATATACTGTAACACATGAGTTTGTGTCCAAACTGTTTACGTTCATTTAAGACTTAATGGATACTTGCTACTGTGCGCATTTTTACATAATTTTGTGTGGATATGTCTGTTTAAGAGTAAGAAAACGTGAAAGAGAACTCAATTCAGTATTTTGCGTGTTGTCTGTGATGCGACTTTCTGGCCACGTGCATATCTCAAACAGAACCAGCCTGTGAGAACAGAACCAAGTTTTCTTTTGCGTCGTCTTGAGAATATTTAAATAGGCAAGGCTTAAAAAACAAGCAAAAAATAAATATTTAGTGACGATACAGCACTGGCCCAATTGGGCAAGTGACAGTTCTGGCCCCGTCAATTAGGGTTGGACGATTATTTGAAATCAAAACGCAATCGCGATTTGAGAAAATTGCGATTTGCTGATTGGAAAGGCTGCGATGTGGACGCGATGTGAAAAATATGAAATGCATCGGTTTCACTCTTACACTACTGACAGTTTTGAGCTGAAGCTTAACTTTGCAAAATTAAATCGCAAATCACATCAGAATCGCAATATCTGTCAAAATAATCGGAATTAGATATTTTTCTTAAATCGCACAGCCCTACCGTCAATTATTCCTTACATATTGTCACCTTGGAATTATAAGGTTCTGTCTGCATTCTGAGCTGGTTTGTGATATTTAGCTTCAAAGTTTGTACCAGTGAACCTGGGAGCCAAACTATTTTACTTTGTAGATCCATTTTACTGTAAATAAGTTGTCACAGAATAAGAATATGTGTACTCTGTACTATGTGTAAAATGTCAAATAGAACCTTGTCAGATAGAAAGATGTTGATTTATTTTTACGTTTTGGAACTTCTGCTTTGTTCTGTCAGTGGTTTCAGCTAAGCCTCAGTCACCCAAACTGCCTAGCCGTCACTCTCGTCTGAGTTCGTTTGTGGAAGTGACTGCTGATGGCCTGACCAGTGAAACAAAGAAAACAGGCAAACGCACGGGACATCTTGAGTTACAGTGGAATGAAGACCTCACACTGTAGGACATTTAAACTTTCACCTAACTGGCATAATATATTTTGCACTAATGTATGACTTATCAAAGTATAAAATGAGCATTTTTGTGTCATGACTTGAACACAAATATTTTTGGTGAATTCAGAATGAATCTTTTCTGCAGGAATGTGACTCCTCAGAGTCGTTTGGATCTAAAGTTGTGGAGTTGTCACACTTTAAGAAAAGAGCTTTTGGGCAGTGCCACCATTGATTTACTGGACACCTTACGAACACATGATGGCAAGAGTAAGGTTCTTTATCACACAAACACGGACACCTATGTATTCACTACCTATCTGAATTGAACCAATTGAAATAAATTAGGGCTGTCTACGTTAATGCGTTAAAGCATGCGATTAATCTTTTTGATTGATGCAAACAAAATATTTAACGCAATTAACATTTACATTTACGCATTTGGCAGACGCTTTTATCCAAAGCGACTTACATTACATTTGTACATTTTTGTATAGTAAGCAAGTGGGGGTTAGGTGCCTTGCTCAAGGGCACCTCAGCCGTTACCCGCCAGCCCTGAGAATCGAACCAGCAACCTTCTGGTCACGAGTCCAACTCTCTAACCACTGGGCCACGGGCCACGACTGCCCAATTAACGCAGCATCTGTTTATTTTGTCATCCTTTGTCTAGTGCTACATTACATAATCACACTCCTATTCATGTAAAGGCCTTTAAACCATTTAAGTGTGATTAGAAACTGTTGCTTAAGGTTGGGTATCGCAAGACATTTTTTGGTTCCGGTTCCAGTTTTGCCCAATGATTCCCGATTCCGGTTCCATTTAAATTAACTATTATTATAAACTTTTTACCTTAATGGAATGGAGTGTTGCTGTAAGGTAATTAGTAATGTTGAGTAATGCTAGTCCATCAATCACATGTGCTTCAAAGCTTCTGTTTTTACACTTTATACACAGTAACATTCTGCTTTTCAAGCAGGAATAAGCTGTTTGGACAAATAGTCCCTTGAGGGCTAAGACACTTGTTAATTTTCCTAAATTAATGAAATATTAAAATGTTAACTGTCATACTTAAAATCATGTATACAATACACTCAATAAAGACCCTCCATATATATATATATATATATATATATATATATAACGTAATATAGTGCCGGAGGGAGCTGTGCACTGCTGGTACGTGTACAGTTAGACAAAACAACTTCACAGTTATCCAAGACGCGAGTGCACGCGTCTGTGGAGTGCGCATGTTTTTGTGAACCAAGGTGTTCGCATGTTAAAGGTGTTCGCATGTTAAAGATGCGGCGTGTCATAGGAAACGATGTTTTCAGTAATTCAAGAGGCAGCACAGCATTTCTGTTTGGTTTGTGGCACCCTTTACAGGAAACGCCGGTGCAAAGATGCTCACAGTGCTTCGCCACGCTGCGCACCAGAACCGTTTTTGGACCCGAAGCCTATAAATTACTCATGTTTCCAGTTCTTTAAAAAAAAACAGAATCACTTCTGAATAAGAACCTGTTCTCAGTTTCCATCCCTACAGTTGCTTTGACGCGTTCAGTATAGATAGACAGTGTAATGAAGTTCGTGTTTAGTGGAGGAAAGAGGCAGGGTCGGCTGGTTAAAATCCAAATCATATTTATTCACAATTAACGAAAGGTGGCCTCAAAACGCCAAAACAAACAGAAACAAACAAAAGTAGCTCACACGTGCCTCTTGCTACGTGCATTTCGGGGAATCTCTCTCCCGGTCCGCCATCTGCGGCGGTTTTTGTCTCTCCTCTCCCCAATCACTGGAATGAGAGACAGCAGGTTAGAAATCACACGCGACCCATTCACCGCCCTCCGTACTCCGGACCGTAGCTCCTCCCTCACAGACGGAGCGTGGCCACGCCCCCCCTTGCCACAGACAGCTTCTATCTGTGGGACGCAGCACATCGCAACACTACAGCAGATCCGTATACAGTCACGGGCTAAAGGCTGCATCTGTGAATCTTTGTCATGGTATAGACAAGCGGACAACTCAGATGCGGGGTAACGATGAGAGATTTATTTGGATGTGAGAATACAGTTCAGCAACAGTTAAAAACACTCGGGGAAATCCTCAACCCGGAAACTCGTGATGAGAGAGAAGAACCCAGCAAGGGAGAGATGAACTCGGGGAAGTGTCTGGCCCCGGAGAAGACAGCTCCAGGCAATGGGCGGTGACGAAGCCCGAGGTGGACTGCTGCTGAGGTGTAGAGGACGAATCCGTCCGGGTGGGCTTGGAGAGCTGCGGGGCAGAGCACAATAAGAACAGGAACGAAAACAGGAGATACAGGAAAACAACAAGACTACGAGGAGCCAAAAGGTAACAAAACTTCTATTACTTTGACTGAGGCTGAGAGCCGGGCATTAACCAGCTAGGCTAGACAGGAGAGAGTCAGTACGAGATGTAATATGTAATGGTCTGACAATGGATGGAGAAACGAGAGGAGAGTAATTAGGAGACCTAACTAAAGTCAATGGGGAACAGGAGGGAGAGAGATAATTAGGGTGGGGCGCTAACCCGGGAAAATAAGCTACAGGTGAGTGAGTGACCAGCGGTGAGTGGGAAAAGACCACGAAAGGAAGACACGGGGGTGGGTTGCGTGACGCAGACACGAGCTCAACAGACAACATGACGCGGGACATGACAGTACCCCATCCCCCCCCAGAGGCGCCACAGGGCACTTAGGGAGGGGGCTCACCTCGTCTTTGGTGAAAGTCCACGACCAGGGAACGGTCCAGAATGTTGCGAGACGTCACCCAACACCTCTCCTCTATGCCATAGCCCTTCCAGTCCACCAAGTACTGAAAACCTCTGCCAGGACGACGTACGTCCAGCAACTTCCTGACCGTGTAGATCGGGGAGCCGTCCACGAGACGTGGGGGAGGGGGGGAGGGAGGAGGGATGATTGCTGGCAGGATTGAGGCGAGACGTAATCACAGGCTTGACCCTGGAGACATGAAACAGGGTGAACTCGACCAAGATTGGGGGGGAGCTTGAGCCGGACGGCCACCGGATTAACCACCTTGGTGATACGGAAAGGGCCAGTGAACCTGAGAGCCATCGAGTTCCTGTGAGGGAAACAAGGGAGGTTGGTAACCCAAAAATTCATAGGGGGACATACCTGACGAGGAGGCCGGTAGGGAGTTGTGGGCATACTCTATCCAGGCAAGCTGTTGACTCCAGGAGCTGGGGTTGTGTGATGTCAGGCAGCGGAGTCCGTGTCCGAGATCCTGGTTGGCCCGCTCGCATTGCCCATTGGTGTGAGGGTGGAAACCAGAGGAAAGGCTAGCAGAGGCCCCAATCTGCTTGCAGAACTCTTTCCAAAAGCGGGAGACCCCTGTCGGACACAACGTCGACCGGCAACCTGTGGAGACGGAAGACGTGGTCCACCAGCAGTTGAGCGGTCTCCCGCAACGAAGGAAGCTTGGGCAGAGGGATGAAGTAAACCGCCTTGGAGAAGCGATCCACTACCGTAAAGATGACGGTGTTCCCATTGGAGGAGGGGAGGCCAGTAACAAAGTCGATAGCGATTTGTGACCAGGGGCGAGAGGGTATTGGAAGTGGGCGATGAGTGGGCTTGCACTGAGCGCAGACCAACACGAACTGCCTGACATCTGTGGTGATTGAAGGCCACCAGAACCTCTGCCGGACTATAGTCAGGGTTCCCCCAACTCCCTAATGGCCGACAAACCTGGATTTGTGCCCCCACCGAAGGACTTCAGAGCGCAGCGCAGCCGGCACAAACAACTTGCCCGCTGGTCGCACTTCTGACACTTGCACCCCTCGGCCGGCCTCCTCTACTCGCCGCTCAATTCCCAGGTAAGAGCCCCGACCACCATCTCACTAGGGAGGATGGCATCGGCCGAAGGCTCCCCTTCAGGTACCTCAAACAAGCGAGAGAGAGCATCGGACTTAACGTTTTTGGACCCAGGCCGGTACGAGAGAGTGAAGTCAAAACGGTCGAAGAAGAGCGACCATCGGGCCTGACGTGAGCTCAACCTCTTGGCTGAACAGACGTATTCAAGATTCTTGTGGTCCGTCCAGACCAAGAAGGGCTGCGCTGACCCCTCCAACCAGTGGCGCCACTCACCCAAGGCCAGGCGGCCAAAAGGTAACAAAACTTCTATTACTTTGACTAAGACTGAGACTGAGGTTGAGAGCCTGGCATTAACCAGCTAGGCTAGACAGGAGAGAGTCAGTACGAGACTAGAACATGTAACGGTCTGACAATGGACAGAGAAACGAGAGGAGAGTAATTAGGAGACCTAACTAAAGTCAATAGGGAACAGGAGGGAGAGAGATAATTAGGGTGGGGTGCTAACCAGGGAAAATAAGCTACATGTGAGTGAGTGACCAGCGGTGAGTGGAAAAGATCCGAAAGGAAGACACGGCGGCGGGGTGCGTGACGCAGACACCGAGCACATGGCACGCTGTCACAACAACGTCACAAGCTCGACAGACAACATGACGCGGGACACTCAGGAAGACACAGAGCAGAGAGACCGGGGTCATGACAAATCTCTGTCAGACAGCGCACCAGTATTAAGTTCTCTTTAGTGCTTGAATGAACAAAAACACACAAGATTATGCCAGAAAGCCAGTTTTGTTTAGCACAGACTAAAAATCCTAAATGAATGCAAAGAGTTGTGAAAATGGGATAAGGCATCAGATCTGCGTAGAGCGGCAGCTCTTAAAGGGGCCACATTTTTAAACCTGCTGTGACTTCTGTCACTAATATTAATCAAAGAACAAAAGTAAAGAAATCAATCTGTTTTGTAGCTTTAATGAGAATTCTTCTGTATTTAATTTAGAAATTAGCATTGAAGACTATAAAGTGTTTGAGAACTTAATTCAATTTCTGTATATTTCCTACCTCTTAGACATGATAGCTTTCAATTATACTGTACTTCAATGTTGAATGGCTATAATTAATGTTAAAATTAAGAAAAAATTATCAATTTAATAGTTAACCAGTTGCAGTAGTAATATCAGAATGTTGGCTTTCATTCATAAAATGATGCTGTTAAAGAAATGTGTTGTTTCTGTATTCATTCAGAGATAAAATGTGAAATTATTAGAATTTAAAAGTATATTTAATAAGGCTGGGTAAAAAAAAGATTTGGGAAATCCCTGAATCATTCTTAATGCACGTCATGCTTAATGCAGTGTTTTAGAGAATACTATTTGTATTTCGTCCACAAGGTGGCAGCATTATTCGAGCTGAATTTTGAAATCTTTTTTATTTCTTAAACATTTAAATTTGTTCATGATTTCACTGTTGCACATTTACAATGTTTTTGTTTTTACATAAAGTAAAAATAAAAAAGTCATTCAATTTGTGAATTCAAATTTAAATTCAATAATTGTGTGGGCTCTACCATGGCTGCAAGTGACGCGTTTGTGTTTACATTCTAAAAAAGGTCTGTTATCAGCCCTGCGGTGGAAAATGAAACCATTTACGGTACGACCAGGTACTAAAGGGCTATGGGTACGACTGGCCTGGATAGGAACGGAGTGGAGCGATTAGGCAACAAGAATGATTCGGTGCGATGGTGGAAAAGCGCTTTAAGTTATACAGTTGGTTGCACCAGCTATTAATTTGGTAGCACCAGGGTTGTGGGTTGAGGCGAGAAAAATAAACCACAAAACTTTTAATAAATTGTGTTTAATAAACGTGTTTAATAAATTAATTAATTACAAATTAATACAAATCATTATTATTTATACACATTTATATAGACTCTCTTACAACTAAAATGATTGTATGCTATTTTTTTTAAATCTGTTACGTAAACCCTTTTTTTGTTATTCTAGGGGTTTCGGAGAGAACGTAACAAAGTAAAAAAAAGATTAAATAGATAATTGAACGATGAGAAATCTCCTTTTCCTCTATCCTAGCTCTTTTCACTTTCACTATTGATATTTCCCACAAAGGTTCACACAAATCCTTCTATTTAACACCATAAAACTAAAGAATTCCAAGCCAGAAATATACTTAAATTGGTTCATTTATTCAGGGCCTACCAAAAGCCAAAAAGAAATAAAACATATTTAAGTATCAGGGTAGATAATCGACTTCAATCATCAAGAGAGATAGCAAATGCCAAAATAACAAACAAAACAATAATCTTACCTCTCTCCCTAACAAAACTAAAATGGGTGAAAATATTCAGAAGGGGATAAACCCAAATAAATAGGCAAGCATCTCCCTACACAAGTTGACAGAGCGTGACTCACACATCTCAACAGTAGTGTCGTTGTAACCACACTTTAGGTTAACATTTCACAAGTTGCTCAGTGGCAAATAAAACAACGACGTCTCTGGGATAGCGGTTAAGGGATCTCTCTCGAGCTGTCTTTCTCTGCTGCTTTCTCTGTGGCATGCTGTGTAGCAAGTAAACCACGCTGCCACTAATTGGAATCAGCTGCAGATGATTTGAAGCGCTGCTTGGCAGAGAGAAAGAGAAAAAGAGAGAAAGAGAGAACAACATGTGAACATTCAAAACATACATAATTATGTCACACGATGTAACAATCTGTTGTGAACACAATTCCTTTAATATCAGTGAGTGGTTTTGGTCCTGTTGTTTGATGAACATTATAAACCGAAATGCTACTGCCTCTTTAAGAGCTAGTGATTGCCTCTAATATAACGTACTGTGACACACATTTTGTTTGCCAACTGTTTACGTTCAGTCTTGTGGTGTTTGAACCGTTCAGCCCCCGAGAACCATGCCATCACCGGCGTAAAGAGGAGTTCTGCCGGCTCATGTCAGCCCGCGTCTCGCAACTCCGCAAACGCTCGTCGACAAACTTTATGCTTGCCGCATCATCACCGGCATTTAGAAAAGAATCGTAAAAGTGTTAAAAAAGTGGATACTCGCTTCAGTTCGCTCGCAAGCCTCCCCGGTTCAGGGCCATATTACACTCTTCGTTCTCAGACAATTGCACTCAGAGCCGAAGTACAAGCCCTGCTAGAAAAAGGTGCTGTGGGGATTTGCGTTCGAGGGGACAGCGTACAAATACGCGGTTCTCCCCTTCGGGCTGTCTCCCGCCCGGCGTACATTCACCAAATGTGCTGAGACAGGCAGGCACAAACGCGTCACTTGCAGCCATGGTAACGCAACAGGCTAACATGAGATGGTACCCTCCAGCTGATGCTGAATATTGCCCAACTTACTAAATAACTTTTTAATAATGCACTTTGTTTATTTACTTTAATGACACGCTCTGTAGAGAGAAACTGGTATCTAGGCAACTACACACATTCAATCAGCACGATTCATTCGGAGAACGGTTTGTAATCATGCTCACGTGGAAACATAACTGTAACTGTTACACACCGTGCTTAGAACAGTTCGGCGCGATGGTGTTAAAGCGCTCACTGACTACGAGAGACTGTTATCTCCAAAAACGCGAAGTGCTTTCTGCAATGGGTCGGATCGAGGTGGGCCATGTTCACACCTAAAACGAATCGTACCAGAGTTCGTTGTTTGGTCCGCACCCAAGTGTGATTGCTGTGTTTACACCTGACCCAAAGATCTGCAACAAGGGGGGAAACAAACTTGAGTTCAGTTCAGTCGATTCAAATTAGACCTTAGGGTGTATTCACACGAGGAAAGTCCGCTAGTTTACTTGCTTAGGTCTGGACCAAATAATTTTTTTGTTTGTTTGGTGCGGTTCGCATTCACACTGCCCTTTTTCCAAGTGAACTAAAATTTGTAAACAAAACCACATGTGTGCTGAAGTCAACCATTTATTGGACAGAAATTCTCAGATGTGGAAAAGCAGGAAATGCAAAAATAGGCTACTCAAAGAAATCTTTTGAAGTTCTACATTTTAAATGGGCGACAGAATTTTATGGACAGATTAATGCATGTTTATTTTGAGCTGGATTACATAAATTGTCAATTTAATAAAATATGACTTATGTTTGGCTGATTTATTTGTTTTTAAGTATTTTGGATTTTAAAAATTAGTTAAATTTGTAGAGTAGAAAATGTTACATTTGTCATGTAATTTAATCCAAATGAAATTACCCAACCAGTTATATAACCGGAATATGTTTTAATGCAGAACCAGGTGCGAGTAAAACAAGTGTTTAGAGAGACAGCTTGCACGCTTTAAGATAAAAGATTTTAATTACAACACTGAAATGAAAATTTATGTTGATAAAACTAGGACACGACTGAGTAAATAATTAAATGAACAGTGTTAGGTTTTTGAAAATACATTTAAAAGAAATATTAACGTGAGGTGAAGCGTAATTCAAGTACTCGATTAGCCGTGCCCATCCCTACTCTTAAGCGGGTGACCAATCACGATAGACTGAATGAGCTTGACCAGAGCATTACAATTAGTTAATAGTGAGAATTGCCCCATACTGAAGTGTTACCAAACAATGCTAATAAAACAAATAAAAATAATTGTTGATTATATAACTTTTATATAAAAAGTTATACAATCTGTATTGACTGTAAAATTACCTTTTGCTCCTAAATTTTTTTAGGGGTTAGACAGATACCTTTAAAATTGTATGCAAAAGATTCCAGATTCCAGATTTTCAAATAGTTGTATCTCGGCCACATATTGCCATATCTTGACAAACCATGCAGCAACAGAAAGCTTATTTATTCAGCTTTCAGATTATGTAAAAATCTAAATTTGATCTAAAAATCTAAAAAGACTGGTTTTGTTGTCCAGGGTCACAAATATTAAATCTGATAGTTTCTTAGTTCAAATTGGCCTAAAACACTTGGTCCAGGTTGGTCTAGCTTCTGCGCATGCAAAAAGCTTCTCAACGGAGCCCCTCCCAGAAAGAATCATGACCATTTAACCACTGATGTTGGTTGGCTGTTTTTATTGGAAGGTGGTACTCGCTACCCTATTCATGTTGCTTTTCCCCGTTCATAGTAATCACTGTTCAGCTCTGCTCTAGATACGCTGCCAGTGTAAAAGGTTACACGTATTCACTCTGCTGCTAACACTCTGCCGTGTTGCTCTTAATGTTCCCACAGCTTCCAGATCCCTGCTACATGAAACACAAGCTATAAACAAGACACAATATAAACCAAATGACTGTATTTCAGAACAAATAATCTATCTGATTTATCTTGTCAATAAAAGAGTGAATGTAAAATAAAAAATGTATTTGCTGGCATGCAAGTGAGGCCTTACAGATCTCTCTCTTTCTCTCTCTCTTTGACTTGCAGTGGAAAATGTTCAGCTCAGTCTGGTTCTACAAACAGAGAACAAAGGCTTGGTTGTAGAAGGAGGTGAGCTCAACGTCTGTCTGGACGGCTTGGTTGTTGATCTGGGATCCTTGCCCAATGGCAGTGCTGCCTCAGACAGTAAGTTCTGTTCACAGACACACATGAACACTTCATGGAAGGCACACGCAGAACACAGAAAGCATGAACAAATCCACATTCATGAGTTAGCAGTGCATTGGCTGCGACTCCACCTAATCTAAATGCAGAAAGAGAGGAGGTTGTGGTAAGAGGGGGTGGGATGGAAAGACTTGAGCTCTTCTGACCAGAGGAGGTCCAGCACACAAGAGAGCTGTGTACTCAAACTGTTTGGCCAGGGGCTGACAAACACTTTCCAAAGGTCAGTGGGTTTACTGACCACTCATAAACCTTGTCTCCTTTAGATTCATTAGGACTATAAAGCAAAAATCCAATGAATAAAGCTTGGGGTTTGGTGTGATTGCGTTGGCTATTTCAGGAAGAACTTGACAAAAATGATTAAAATATAAACAAACAAAGACTTTATGATTAAACTAAGATACACTCACTTTTAACTGAAATTGTTTTTGTATTGTTAGGATTTGAATGTAAAGGTTAGTTAGTGTTTTCCTTTACTTTTATAGAAGTCACATTGGGAATCTTTATTATTTTGCTTTATTTATATTTAATACTTCATACCGGCCAAATTATTCAAGTCAGTTTTTTACATTTACATTTAGTCTTTTATCCAAAGCGACTTACAGAGAGTTTAGGAAGCAATAAAGCAATATGTCATACAGGGGCAATAGTACAATAAGTGCTAACACCAAGTTACTAGTTTCCACTTGAAAAAAATCTTCTAAATCATGTTTGGCAAGTATTTGCTTGGATAAAATATTTTCAGCATTTTCTCATTTAATCAAGCCACATTGTACATTGTGCATTGTATATAACAGAAAGAGTTCCCAGCCAAGCACTGTTTAATTGTTTGATACAGTATACTGAACTATTAAAGTATTTAAAGCTTTATTTATTATGCAAAAGTTCACTGGTAAGAGACAATTTACTAGCCAGTGGCAAATAAAAATGTGACAGCATGTCATCTGCATATTTTTTTGTACATTGTATGACTAAGAAAAAATATCATAAGAAAATTTTTATTTACCACCAGATTTGATTTGGACTGTTTATTCATGATTTTTTAATTTTCAAGGTTTTTTTTACACACACACATCTTTTACCCCAAATATCTGTTTATTTATTTATCATTTATTAATTCACTGGAGTGTGGTTTATTTAGTTATTTACTTTTTTATGGCCATATCTATTAAGATATGTTACATGTTGTTCATTCTCTCTCCTACTTCAGTTTAATCCTCCTAGTAACATGGCCTTGTAAAATTTCGGTACTGTTTAGCGTGTTGACAAAATGTTTTATGCTCTCCTAAGTCACTTTGGATAAAAGCATCTGCCAAATGAATAAATGTAATGTAAATGTAATGTAATGACTCCCAAGAGCAATCAGCAAAACCAAAGAATGAGATGAGTCAGATATATGGTTTTGTAAGAAAGCAGTAGCAGTAGCACTCAGTTATGCGGTTATGATAAAATATCTCTGGCATCTGGCCTGTGATCATGTGTCCCTTGTGTTAATATTAAGTAAAAGTTCTGTTACTTCCTTAAAAATGTAGTGTAAGTAGAATAAAAGTAACTGTCCTGAAAATTACTCAAAGGATGGGTAAAAGTAGCTAAATTAAAAGTACTTCTGAGTAGAGAGTATAGAGTGGTGAAGGGATTATGTATTTTTGTAGGCCAACCTGGAAGTTAGCACCACAGTGGTTCCCTCGACCAAAGGCCTTTGCATTTTTCCCATAAACTTTTAAAAGATCGCCAATAATAAGCTCTCTGATTAACAAAGGTTTATGATGCTTACACGTTTTGTCTATCAAGGTAATCCTTACAAATCAACACCATATTTTTGAAGCCTACGTAAAAAGCTAACACAATGCTATAAACAGACTACACTACGGTCGCTCAATATCAACGTCACCACCATCAAGCCTCTGATTTTTTTCAACTTTTTAAAAGTTTTTTCCTTGGTAAGTACTTACTACTGTAAATTAATCTCCACCCACATTTTTAGAGAATTGTTTCCATGTTGCATTATTTGTGAGATTTTTATGCATGATGACCATGTCAAAGCATGTAGTCGCTTTCATTAACTTGTCAGTTTAGAAGTGTGTGTTCCTCCCAATAAGCATATTGTTATTGTATTAATGTTTCTGGACTGTGTGTTTATTGTACGTTCCTTATGTTCATCAGATTTTGTCTGTAATCATTCTCCTGTTTGGTTTTAATGTTCAGTTCTGTAGAAAAAAAGTATCTTTCACAGCATGCCATAACAATTGACTCTGTGATGGACTCTTAAACCTGCAGAAAGCAACACTTATGAGCTGATGTGTGAACGTGAGTGTGTGTGGAGTGTGTCAATGTCTGATGTGTGTGAGTTTGTGTTTGACCCTCAGTAATGGATAAAGGTTGTAGTGTGTGTAATGTAAGTTGTGTGTGTGCGCTCCGTTCACTCTAAAGACACTGTTGTTAGTTTTATGTTTTTCCTCATTTCCCTTGGCAGTTTTTCTGACACACACACACACACACACACACACATACATTACATAAGCAGCCCTTTGTATAGTACTGACCTGAGTAAAGAAACACGCATTCATTCAACAGAAACTTGTGTTCAAATGTCTTCTTGTTAAGCCTATTATTACAGTAATTTTTCATATTTTTTTCATATAATTAAGGTTTAAGCTTTAGCTGTGCAACGTTTAGAGTGACTGTTCTTTACAGCTTACAAGTGGAATAAAAACACGATTAATCACAATTAGCCAATAATGTTAGCATTCTTTGTCAAAGTATTGTGCTCTTAAAATTTGCATGGTTAAGCATCAAATGGTTATACTATATCCAAGTGTTTTAATGACTATATTCTTCGGGTCTGTATGCAGATTTATTCTTTATTTGGAGTCCTAGTATGCCTAAATGTCCTGGCACACACAACAAAGTTGGTGTCCTTTAGATGTCGGCTAAAGCTTAGATGTGGAATTTAGTAGCCCCCCCTTTTGACTAAAGTCTTGCGGATAGTTTTACCTACAGTCAGCAAATTGTTTTCATCAAGGCAGACAACTTTTATAATGACATGAGTGGCTTAAGAATTTGTATTACTTCTGCAAGGGGATCCTTGTGATTGTTTTGTATTATCTTCTGGGAATGAGGTGTGTTAATTGCAGTGTTTTTTGTATGTTTACAGAAATTGTTCGTTCAAGCAGGTCTAGTCTACGGAGAGCTCAAAGTGAGGAGACCTCCTGCAGCAGCAGCAGCAGTTGTGGACGGTCAGCCCATAAATGTCCTCAATCCGACTCTTTTTATTATCTGATAATGACTCCGAAGCAGTTCCCTCATATGTTAAAAAATGATGTTCCTGTGTGTGTTCAGATTAGTAGGTCAGTCTTCCACGGCTTCTCGGGGAGGTTCTCCTGCTGACCTAAGAGGAGTTTCTCTCACTAATGGAGAACTAAATGGAGAGCCTGTAGACACTACTTCCCACAGCAACATAAAGATGGCCAACAACAGTCCCAGCAATACTGGTTAAGTTGCACAAACACTGACTGACTTAACTCTATGGTATACAGCTTACAGTGCTATGGTATATTACATTACATTTACGCATTTGGCAAATTGGCAGACGCGACTTACATTGCATTATACTATACATTTGTTTCTGAGTATGTGCAATCCCTGGGATCGAAACCATGACCTTGGCATTGCTAGCGCCATGCTCTAACCATTGAGACACAGGAAAGCTACTGTATATCATACAGTAACACTTACTCATGTGTTTTTTGTTCTTAAAATCATAGGTTTAGATGTTTCTGGAAATGGAAAGCCTGACATTGGACAGTCATTATAGTCCTGCAAGATGTCGTTTAGAGCGGGAGGGGAAGTTTCTGGTTTTGATTAAAAATTATGAGGGCACATGAATAAAAAAAATGACCCACACAGATAAATAAATCAATTATAATAAACACTGCAATATTTCTATAATAAAAATAAGAATTGTCAGTTTTGATTTTATGGTGACTTTAAAAGCAAATCATTAGAATACAAAGAAAGTCATGGTCTTACCAAAGCATCATAAAAAGGATGTGTGATGTGTTTTACGGTTTCAACTGTGAACAAAAACTGACCTGACAGGCTAGGTTTGCAATAAACAGTATATTACTGACCTGTTTGGTTTATATTTATTCATTGAGATGGATTGGGGCATTATGCATTTGAATGTATAAGTACATTTTTCTACAGTTGTTTATTTGTTATATGCTTGCTTGCTCTGGTTTGGGAAAAAATAGGTAATGATGCATTTCTCTTGGTCTGTGCTCAGCTAAAGAAGAGATGTCTGCCAACGGTGGCAGTCATGTGTCATGTCCTGCTACATCCTCGCCATCGCTGAGCTCAAACCCCACTGACAGGACAGACAGTTTTGCTTTGCCACCAGCAACAGAGACTCCCTCTAGCACTGAACAAACCAGTACTACCACAGAGACGTGTGCCACTGATGCTCTACCTGCTGGGTATGTGAAGGGATTCAACAATAGGTCAGGATACTTTAACATTATCAGTATGCTCAACGCTTTTCATCACTTTCAGGTGGGAACAGCGGGTTCTGCCTCATGGACGAGTGTACTACGTGGATCATAACACAAAGACCACCACATGGGAGAGACCCCTCCCACCAGGGTGTGTGTCTGCCTTTTTTAAACACAATTTCTCCTGATGTGAACACCATGTTTATGTAGATGTCCATTTTTAACAATTTGCATGCTCAACAGGTGAATTGTGTTATTTCTGGATTATTGTGGTTTTCAGATTGGTCTGCCATTGGTCATCAAATAAGTGGTCCCTCCTCTAGAATTACACCATTGTTTAAGCTGTTAAGCCCAATTTTTTGCTTCGCACCTATGCCGTATCCTACACTGAGCCGGATGCTCAAACTACACTTTATTAATCCACATTGTTTACACTTTTCTGAAATCAGTTTATGCATTTTAACATGGGATCAGAGAACATCAGAAATGTTACATACTACAGCATGTTTTTTTCCCTTTTAACAGTATATGGTGATAGTGGTGTATTAGGGTGTCTAGCTTCTCTGTGAGCGTCTTCGTAATGTTGTGTTTTATGTCATGACTGTGCCCATATAGAAACTTGATGTCTGGGAAAATCAGTGGACTTCCTGCAGAAAGGATTAAAATACAGTCTGTGTTAATGCTGCAAAGTTGTATTTGCTCTTGTAAGCAGGGACGGATTATGACTTTGATGTGTTCTGGGCACGGATGTTGCAAAGGCCCCCCTGGTAGTGATGTAACAATTCACTCAGCTCACGATGCAATGCGATAATGCAATATCGCTCGAGTAGGAGTGTGATGTTGCTCTACAGCAGCGGCTGTGATTAGGTCAGAGGCATCACACGACTACGAGTGTAATATTGCATTTATACGACAGTTCGACGACACAAGTGTGTAGATAAATCAGAAACAACGTCAGAGTATCTTTAAAACCCTCCGGTTTTTAAATGAAATGGGGAACTACTTTCTTCCGCCATGAATTCCAGACCAGCGCAGTTAATCTAACCGTCACGTCTTTTAAATGTGCGCTGCGTGTGAATGAAATGGGTTATTTATATTTCGCAGTACTTAACATCTAAAAAAGCTTCTGATCTTTTAAACTCATATTATGTGGAAATATTCTTTGCATAATTTACATTTCTGTAAATAATTTACATTTCTGTAAATAATTTACATTTCTGTAAATAATTTACATTTCTGTAAATAATTTACATTTCTGTAAATTATGAAATATCAGCATATTTTCGTTTTCCAAGTTTACAGTAAACACAGCGGCCTCTGTTGTTCAAATCATGTATTGCGATTCATTAAAATTCTCAACCAATTTAAATCGTCAGACATTATAATAGATTTTCAGTCGGCTCACGGTGAATCGTTACATCCCTACTGTATGTATATTTCATGATTTACTCTGAGAAAACGTCCACAACGTAATCCAGCTGCCTCACAAGATTGCATTCAGTGGCCATTAATGACAGCGAACTGAGATGTCTTTGACACATTTCTGTGGTTTTAAACTGATTTTGTTTTTTGCCTGTCTTCAACACGTGACTTCTGCATGCTTATATTACACAGTGTTTTTCCTCTCCTCTAGATGTCCCTCTCAAAAGCGCAGCAATGCATTAGGATTACTTATTTGATTTATTTACTACGGTTAATATGGTTACACAATCCATTTATTCCACATTATCCAGCGCTATTTTATTGATAAAATAAAATCCCAGCAGGCATGTGCGTTTATTTGGCCCTGCTTGTAAGCTGCTTTTTACATTACTAACTTGATTCTTTTTCTCAGAATTCAATTCAAATTTGATTAAGGATGCTTCAGCAGTAGCTCAGGGATATTAGCATTGAGAAATGGTTAAAAAGGGACATACAGAGGACAGAAGTTTAGCTTGGTATGGTTGCATGCATGCACACACATGTGTGGTTGTTGTAATAACCCCGCCATCTGTGTTTGTAGTTGGGAAAAGCGTGTGGACCAGAGGGGTAGGTTCTACTATGTTGATCATAACACCAGAACCACCACATGGCAGCGACCCACAGAAGAGTCTGTGCGCAACTACGAGCAATGGCAGTCTCAGCGCAGTCAGCTCCAGGGTGCCATGCAGCAATTCAACCAGCGATACCTCTACCAGGTAATTGCAGCACCTTATATAGTCATTTTGTAGTGCTCAACACTAAAGATGACTCTTTGGGCAGTATGATAGGGTCAGAGTTAACGAGGAGTGTAGTCAGTATGGACTTGTGAAAAGCTCTAGTTGAGTGGGCAAAAATACACTAAAGACTGAGGGGCAAATGTGTTGCTATGTGTTGCTATGTTCAAAAACAGCAATAAAACGGATCATGAAAAGGATCCATGATTCTCGCAACATCTTTCTCCCCTCCCTCTGCACTGATTGGCGTTAGACGTCAAAGTACCACAAGAGAGATGCTAAAGCATACAGAGCAGTCTTTGCTCAAATTTAACTTACAGTAGTCATACACAGATTGGTTTGTGCAGCGCCGCATGAGGCCAAGCACACTTATAGACGGTTTCATCAGATACAACATAAATGAGCGTTATGTGGCCCAAATTTAATTTCCGGTAGACCTCCGCAAAGAATTGCTAACTGTTAAGTAGTTTTAATTTTAATTTAATACAATTAAAATACAATAAAATATTAATATAAATTAAATCTAAAATCAATTGTTCCGTTATATTCAAACACAGACTGATGGCTACCTTCAGACCAGGTGCGTGTGTCCGATGAAACTATAGAGGCAATTGTTTAGAAATTGTGGAATAGAGCACCTAGCAGGAGCAAAATATGTCACATTTTACAACCCTGAGCATAGAAATGGTATGACATCAATCATCTAATGTGACACTTGTGACATGCTGATAACAAGAGAGGGAGGTTGCAGACCTCAGGCACACCAAAGAATTCTAAATATATGCAAATTCAATTTGATGCCGTTTAGTTTGTCAAGAGAAAGCGCTGTTTTTTTTAAAGTGTGCATGGACCTACATATACTCTAGGACCCCGGGGACTCCCTAGGCGAAGTGACATTGGAGGAAACACCCCTGAATGACAGCTAAACCATGCTCTCTTTGTTCTGAATACTGAGGTTATTTCATACATGAAGTTTGCCCTGTTAAAGAGCGCAATCTTTACCATTAAAATATATTGTGTGTATGCATGTTAGACACTCCTATTATCCTTGCTCTGTCAATATAATAACTGCATCTTTGTAGTAGTCAAGGTTTTGCTAAAATACTGAAACGTTAGTGATGTCAATTCAAAACGCCAGGGATAGAATGTCAAAGCGCGGTTTAAGCGCTTCGCTCCCTCTGCTAAACTGGAAGTTTTGATTGGTTTTGCCCCCAAATAAGACCTGTCAGTTATTTTTTGAAGTGCAGGGCTCCACAACAGTAGTGATGGAAAGTTCAATTCATTTTTGTGATTTGAATGTTTGAATCTCAAAACATTCTAATCTGAATGCAAAATGAACTAATCTTTGAGTCATTTTGTTCATTTCGTTCATCTGAGCAGTTAAATTAACATTACATGTTAATAGCCAAATTACCTTAATGTATGCTAGTTTTGATCAGATCACAGTAATTTAAATCATTATTTCCTGATAATATAATGAAAAATAAAAAAATATAAGCAAAAATTATTATAGCTCACCCCTGGAGTCTTCACGCCAGAGTCATTTATTATTTTGTCGCATATTTACAGAAAAACATCAATGATTCGTTCATCTACCGATTCACAGTGTCACGTGTTGAAGTTGCGTTTGTTACCGTTTAGTCTCGTGCTGGTTTCACTGTTTGTTGTGTGATATTAGAAGGCGTGCCCTGCTGAATTTAACTACATGAATCAGGCTGGTATATAAGAGTGATTAACCACTGTGGCAGCCCTCATCACTTGAAGGCCGAAGAGTGTAAAGACCGACGACTCTACCTGCTTGACTCCACCGAGCAAGGACACCTACAAGGCACATGAGTATTATCTTTTTACACGGACGCGGAAAAAGTCAAGTATACCCGAGCCTATGCAATTACACTTTATCCCACAGTCCTCGCACAGCAGTGAGGGGTGGAGGGACCGGTCTACTCATCCCAAATTACTGCACCCTCATGTGACAGCAGCTCTTTTGAGTCACATGCTGTTACTATCATCCACCCTACTAAAATTCATCTTGTAATTATCTATCACCCCCCAGGTCAGCTTGGACATTTCTTGGAGGAGTTGGATGTCTTCTGTCGTCCTTCCCAGAGAATTGTACTCCTCTGGTAGTACTTAGTGACTTCCACCTTGAGAGGTCACAGGCTGCCGACTTCAACAACCTGACTACGTCGTTTGACGTCTTAGACTGGATCTTATCTACACACGCTACTGCTCCACTCATCACACACCGCTGCACACATCTGATCATTTCCTCATCAGTCTTACATTTATATTTACATTTATTCATTTGGCAGACGCTTTTATCCAAAGCGACTTACAATTGAGGAAAACAGCAAGCGATTCGTCTAAGCAAGCAATATTCACTAGAAGTGCTAGTAATACAAAGTTTCAAATGCAACGTCAAGATAGTATAAGCAGTATATAGAGAACATTAGGAAAGAAAAAATAGGGGTAGAAATTATTATTATTATTATTTTTTTATATTATGAGACAGTTAAGTGCTCATGGAAGAGGTGGGTCTTCAGCTGTTTTTTGAATTGTGAAATTGATCCAGCCATCCTGATGGAAACCGGAAGATCATTCCACCAGCCGGGAACGGTGAAAGAAAATGTCCTTGAGATGGATCTCATGCCTCTCTGTGAAGGAACAATGAGGCGCCGCTCGTTTTCAGACCGCAGACTTCTGGAGGGGATGTAGGTCTGTAAGAGAGAGTTGAGGTAGATGGGTGCTGTGTTAGTGGCTGTTCTGTAAGCAAGCACCAGTGCCTTGAACTTAATGCGTGCTGCTACTGGGAGCCAGTGCAGAGAGATGAGCAGAGGTGTGACATGTGCTCTCTTGGGCTTATTAAAGACCAGGTGTGCAGCAGCATTCTGGATCATTTGCAGAGGTTTGAAGGCACAGGCTGGGAGACCGGCCAGAAGAGCATTACAGTAATCCAGTCTAGAAATGACAAGTGCCTGGACGAGAAGCTGTGTTGCATGTTCTGTTAAGAACGGTCTGATCTTTCTAATGTTGTACAATGCAAACCTGCATGACCGAGTTGTTTTAGTAACGTGATCCTTAAAAGTCAGCTGATCATCCATGATTACCCCTAGATTCCTGACTGAAGTCGATGGGGTTATCTTTGATGGACCAAGTTGGATGGTAAGCTGGTGCTGTTCTGACAGGGTGGCAGGAAGGACGAGAAGCTCAGTCTTGGCCAGGTTGAGTTGTAGGTGATGATCTTTCATCCAAGAAGAGATGTCAGCCAGGCAGTCTGAGACTCGTGTGGCTAGCGTGGAATCGTCTGGATGAAATGAGAGGTGAAGTTGAGTGTCATCAGCATAATAATGGTAGGAGAATCCATGTGCTTGTATGATGGAACCCAGTGATGTGGTGTATATGGAGAAGAGCAGAGGCACAAGAACCGATCCTTGTGGGACCCCGGTGACTAGTTGGTGTGATTTGGACACTTCACCTCCCCAAGCTACCTTGAAGGACCTATCTGCGAGGTAGGATTTAAACCAGGAGAGTGAAGTTCCAGTGATGCCCAGTGAAGAGAGGGCGGACAGAAGAATGTGATGGTTAACCGTGTCAAAGGCTGCAGAAAGGTCTAAGAGAATGAGAACAGATGATTTGGACTCCGCTCTTGCCCTCCTTAGGGCTTCTGTAACTGTTAGTAGGGCAGTTCCGGTTGAGTGACCGCTCTTAAAGCCTGACTGGTTGGTGTCCAGCCTGTTGTTTTGGGTGAGGAAGGTAGACACCTGATTGAATACAACCCATTCAAGTGCTTTTGCTATGAACGGAAGGAGAGAAATGGGTCTATAGTTATCCAGTAGGGAAGTGTCATGTGTGGGTTTCTTAAGCAGCGGGGTTACCCGGGCCTGCTTGAATGCAGTGGGGAAAATTCCTGTATTAAGAGATGTGTTGATGATATGAGTGAGCGATGGTAGGAAAGTGGGTAAGATGGCTTGTAGTAGATGTGAGGGGATGGGGGTCTAACGGGCAGGTGGTTGGGTGAGTAGAGAGCAGAAGTTTAGAGACATCATCCTCTTTAAGAGGAGAGAAAGAGGAGAGAAGATGGTCTGCTGTGTGTATGTGCGGTGTGAGATCATGGGTGGGTGGAGCTGAAAATTTTCTGCTGATAGACCTAGTTTTGTCTGTGAAGTAGCTGGCAAAGTCATTAGCCATTAGGGAGTTGGACAGGGGTGGTGGAGGGGGACAGAGGAGAGTTTTAAAAGTTTTGAAAAGCTTGTGGGAGTCTGAGGCGCTGCTAATTTAGTCATGGAAGAATGCAGATTTAGCAGTGTGAATGTCTGCAGAGAAGATAGAGAGTGAAGCTTGATACTTACAGAGGTCAGCGAGGTCTTTTGTTCTGCGCCATTTCCTTTCAGTCGCTCTAAGTTTAGCCCGGTGTTCTCGGAGGGTATCGGACAACCAGGGACTGGAAGGAGTAGCACGTGCTGGCCTGGAGGAAAGAGGACAGATAGTGTCTAGACACGAGGTTAGTGTTGCGAGAAGTGTGTCTGTGTCAGAATTAACATCAAGTGATGCAAAGTGTGTGAAGGATGGAAGGGAGGTTTCTATGACAGATGAAAAATGGGCAGGAGAAAGGGAGTGCAGATTCGCGTAAATGAGACTGGCAGAGGAGTTGGTGAGTTGAGGGAATGCAGTATTAAATTAAAAGTGATGAAAAAGTGATCAGAGACATGCAGAGGTGAAATCAAGGTGTTCTCTGTATCACAGCTGCATGTGTAGATAAGATCAAGTTGGTTACCTGACTTATGGGTACCTATGGTGGGGACTAGTTGGAGATTGAAGGAGGTAAGCAGAGAGTGGAAGTTTGAGGCATAAGGCTTCTCTAGGTGGATGTTGAAATCCCCAAAGACAAGAAGCGGCGAGTCGTCCTCAGGGAAAGACGAGAGCAGCATGTCTAGTTCTTCTAGAAATTCGCCCAGTTGACCTGGGGGGCGATAAATAACTACAATGTGGAGTTTTAATGGAGAAGTAATAGTTACGACATGGAATTCAAAAGAATTGGTGTTGACTACGGAGGGGTAGGTGGGGAACTTCCAGTCTTTGGAGATGAGAAGACCGGTGCCACCACCTCTCCCATGCTGGCGGGGAGTGTGAGAGAAAGAGAAATTACTAGAGAGAGCAGCAGGGGTTGCTGTGTTCTCAGAAGTAATCCAGGTTTCAGTTAATCCTACAATATTAAGAGCAAAGTGGGAAGCAAATGCAGGGATGAAGTTAGATTTATTAACAGCAGATTGACAATTCCAGAGACCAATGGAAAGAGAGAGTGGAAGAGTAGAAGAGGTACAGATAGTGCGAAGGTTGGCAGGATTGCTCCGCCTTCCTCTCGTGAGAGAGTGTCGTGGGCGAGAGACCACAGAATTGAATTAATTACCAATTAATTTCCCCTTAGGTGGTTGATCATACTTTGCCTTACTCACTTAAGCGGGGAAGGAGAAGAAAGGCTTCCTTCATCTTACTAAGCCATGTAGTCCCAGAGTTTCCAAGCCCGATGGTCCTGGAGGAGCCTATTCCTGTTGTTCCTCAGCTCATGATTGAGGTGTCTCTAGATCTCCCGGATATGGCCACAGAGGCTGTCACCAAGCAGGCGGTTCTCCATGATGGTCTTTGAGTAGCCCACTTTTTCTGTCTGTCCAGTCTTGGTTGAAGAGGCTGCCCTTTCCCTGTATGTTGCTGATGTAATGTGTCTCGGCTGCACATCTCTCAGTTAGCTACATTAGTTCCTGTCTCCACTGAACTGTGTTTCCCCCATGGGGTAGGTTTTGTTCCTTGTTTGTTTTATTTTATTATATAAAAGTCCAATAATTCCTGCAATTAAGTGTCATGGTTCTGCCCTTCATGTCTTGTAAATTCCTAGAGCCTTGTGGGCAGGGCCATGACAGTGCCATGTCTCTGTGTTTGTTACTCGTGGAAGCGCGTGGCCTGGGCGTGGTGCGCCCGTGTCGCGCGCTCTCCGGTCTTGCGTCATGACCACGCCCCCCGGATACTTCCGCGATCCTGCCCTTCCCGTTTATGTCTTGTTTTCATGATCTAGTGGGCAGGATTGCGTCAGTATCTTGTCTTTGTGTTTACGTTCTGTGGGGAGACACGCGGCTCGGGCGCTTCCGCCTTTTGCCGCGTGTTTTCATGTCGCGCGTCTAAGCCCCGCCCCCTCGTTCTCTGGTAATTTTCCCTGTTAATGTTTCTGATGATTCACACCTGTACCCTGTGTCATTATCCCTTGTTTGTTCCCCTATTTAAAGCCCTTGTGTGCATTGTCCTGTGCCGGTTCGTTTTGAAAAGTTTGTGCATTTTGTCGGTGTGTTTTTGTCAAGTCCAGTCAAGTCAAGCCTTTGTCATTGTCTCTGTCTCATCTGTTTTGTTTGTTCCTGTTTTGCCCCCTCGTGGGAAGTTTTGTTTTACAGTTTTGCCAAGTGTTTTTAGTTCTCGTGCTTTTGTTCTGTTTACCCCATCGTGGGCCTTTTGTTTTAGTTTCAGGTTTTTATAATAAAAGCCTTTTTGTTACCCCTACCGTTGCCTGCATCTGGGTCCTCTGTCCCCACCATGACAGAACGAAACAGCCATAGAAGGACCCAGCGGGCAGCAAACCCCGACCCTCTTGTCACCAACCGGAGCCACCAGGCGCACACGTTATTCAGTCTTCGCCAGGAGGGAGGGGACCTCAGGGGTTTGCCTGGGAGTTCCTGGACCACTCCTTCGGCTCGGGGTTCAACGAGGCCGAGCTCAAGGTTATCTTCAACCGGTGCCTCGATGAACCCCTACCCCCACCCGAGATGAAGGAGCTGAGGTCCGGGAGCTTCACCGACCTCCTGGAACACCTGCTGCATCGGGAGGAGGACAGATACCTCACCACCGTCATGCAGCGAGCTCCTCTCTCCCCTATCCCAGAGGACCTCGTCGTGGGTGTCTCTTCTCTGGGGGAGTCAGCCGGATCCACCCCCGGGGTCCAACCTGCACCTCCCATCCTCCACGGGAAACGTGGGAGGCGGGATTCCTGGGAGACGACGTCCGGCTCCTCCTCATCTGAGGCATCCCCTGTATCCCCGGGACCACCCCTGCCAGTCGGCCTGCCCGTCAGCCGTTCCAGGAAGAAGAAGCGGCGAAAGCAGGCTCAGGTCCAGCCGGCCTCCCAGCCGGGCACCCAGGACTCCGCTCCGGCCTCCCAGCCGGGCACCCAGGACTTCGCTCCGGGCCCCCAAGTCTCCGCGCCGGCCTCCCAGCCGGGCCCCCAAGTCTCCGCGCCGGCCTCCCAGCCGGGCCCCCAAGTCTCCGCGCCGGCCTCCCAGCCGGGCCCCCAAGTCTCCGCGCCGGCCTCCCAGCCGGGCCCCCAAGTCTCCGCTCCGGCCTCCCAGCCGGGCCCCCAAGTCTCCGCTCCGGCCTCCCAGCCGGGCCCCCAAGTCTCCGCTCCGGCCTCCCAGCCGGGCCCCCAAGTCTCCGCTCCGGCCTCCCAGCCGGGCCCCCAAGTCTCCGCTCCGGCCTCCCAGCCGGGCCCCCAAGTCTCCGCTCCGGCCTCCCAGCCGGGCCCCCAAGTCTCCGCTCCGGCCTCCCAGCCGGGCCCCCAAGTCTCCGCTCCGGCCTCCCAGCCGGGCCCCCAAGTCTCCGCGCCGGCCTCCCAGCCGGGCCCCCAAGTCTTCGCGCCGTCCTCCCAACCGGCCTCCCGTGTCTCCGCGCCGGCTTCCCAGCCGGCTCCCCGGGCTCCACGAGCTCCAAAGGCTCGAGCCCCCAGGGCTCCCTCCAGGACTCCCCCGAGGACTGTCCCTGCCTCACCCTTCCCTGGTTCCCCTAGCCCTGGACTTTTTGTTCCACCTCCCCCCCTCCATTTAATGTTATTGTTGTTAAGTCACCCCAACCCTGTCATTGTTTTTCATGTGTTGCCTGTTATCTGTTCTGTTTTATGTATTTGGTGTCTGTCTTTGTGTCATTCGATGTTCCCCCAGTCGTGTCCCCCGTGAGGCCGCCAGGTGGCGTCCCTTAAGGGGGGGGTACTGTCATGGTTCTGCCCTTCATGTCTTGTAAATTC
Source organism: Oreonectes daqikongensis (assembly GCA_026939265.1). Classification (NCBI taxonomy): domain Eukaryota; kingdom Metazoa; phylum Chordata; class Actinopteri; order Cypriniformes; family Nemacheilidae; genus Oreonectes; species Oreonectes daqikongensis. The sequence goes on from JAOTQM010000138.1 coordinate 260,505, forward strand.
CTAGAGCTTGTGGGCAGGGCCATGACAGTGCCATGTCTCTGTGTTTGTTACTCGTGGAAGCGCGTGGCCTGGGCGTGGTGCGCCCGTGTCGCGCGCTCTCCGGTCTTGCGTCATGACCACGCCCCCCGGATACTTCCGCGATCCTGCCCTTCCCGTTTATGTCTTGTTTTCATGATCTAGTGGGCAGGATTGCGTCAGTATCTTGTCTTTGTGTTTACGTTCTGTGGGGAGACACGCGGCTCGGGCGCTTCCGCCTTTTGCCGCGTGTTTTCATGTCGCGCGTCTAAGCCCCGCCCCCTCGTTCTCTGGTAATTTTCCCTGTTAATGTTTCTGATGATTCACACCTGTACCCTGTGTCATTATCCCTTGTTTGTTCCCCTATTTAAAGCCCTTGTGTGCATTGTCCTGTGCCGGTTCGTTTTGAAAAGTTTGTGCATTTTGTCGGTGTGTTTTTGTCAAGTCCAGTCAAGTCAAGCCTTTGTCATTGTCTCTGTCTCATCTGTTTTGTTTGTTCCTGTTTTGCCCCCTCGTGGGAAGTTTTGTTTTACAGTTTTGCCAAGTGTTTTTAGTTCTCGTGCTTTTGTTCTGTTTACCCCATCGTGGGCCTTTTGTTTTAGTTTCAGGTTTTTATAATAAAAGCCTTTTTGTTACCCCTACCGTTGCCTGCATCTGGGTCCTCTGTCCCCACCATGACAGAACGATCCAGCCACTCAAGAACCCAGCAGACAGCTCGCCGGGATGCCTCCAGTAGGGTGCCTATCGGTGTCCCTCTCCAGGGGTTGAGTTTGTCGGGGTCCCTCTCCAGGGGTTGAGGCCGTCGGGGTCCCCCTCCTGGGGTCGAATCCATCGGGGTCCCTCTACAGGGGTCGAGGCCGTCGGAATTCCTCGCCAGGGGTCTACACCGCCGGATTCCCTCTTCAGGGGTTGATGCCGATGGATTCCCTCTTCAGGGGTTGATGCTGCCGGTCTCCCTCTTCAGGGGTTGATGCCGCCGGACTCCCTCTCCAGAGGTTGACGCCGCTGGGTCCTACTGGAGTCATCCCATGTCTGTGGCCCTCCCTCTTTGTGTCTTCTGTCTTCAGGCCCCCCGGGGGATGTTCCTGGGTGTGGCCCATCCCTCTGTGTTCCTGTTGTGGGCCAACCACGTCTCCGCGCCGGTCCAGCCGGCCAACCACGTCTCCGCGCCGGTCCAGCCGGCCAACCAGGTCTCCGCGCCGGTCCAGCCGGCCAACCAGGTCTCTCTCCGCGCCGGTCTCCGCGCCGGTCCAGCCGGCCAACCAGGTCTCCGCGCCGGCCTCCCAAGGCTCCACAAGCTCCCCCAGCTTGTGATTTGGACTTCCCTGCACCACCCTGTTCATGTTTTTAAATTTTTTGTTAGGGGTGGTTTTGTTTATGTTTTGTCTTGTCCTGTGTTACTCCTAGGGGATGCCAGGAGGCATCCCTTAAGGGGGGGGTACTGTCATGATCCTGCCATTCTTATGGTTGTTTTAGTTTGAAATGACAGGATCATGGCAGACCCCATGTTTTGTGTCTATGTTTGGAAGCACATGGCCATTGTTTGTGTGCCATGTGCTCTCCTGTCGTGCGTCCTAGCCCCGCCCCCTTGTTTCCATATTAATCATCCCGTTATCAGTTCACGCCCTTCACCTGTTGCCCTCGTTATGTCTCTTTTGTTCCTCTCCTATTTAATGCCCTTGTGTTTGCTGTCCTGTGCTGGATCGTTTGTCTACCATGTCTTGTCTTGTTCCTGTCGCTGTCCCCCGAGTTAAGTTTTATTTGAAGTTTAGTTTTATCTGTGGTGTCTTGTTATTTTTGTCTTGTTTTCCCCCTCGAGGGATTTTAAGTTATGTTTTTGTGTTTAATAAATTGTTTTCTCAAGAGCTGTCTGCATTTGGGTTCTGTCCCCATGTAAACCATGACAATTAAGTCCTTGCCTTAATCCCTTCACCCACATCCCTGACAATATTATGTTTTGGATACAAATATAACTTAATAATACATTTTCGGTAACACTTTACTTGAAGGGGTGTTCATAAGACTAAAATGACACCTTCATAATCATGACATGACACATGTCATGAATATGAAGGAGGTTTTATGCATGTTTATGACGACTATCATTAAGTGTCATTCGCTCATTTATGTCATTTTTAATGCAAAGATTACATTGTTTAAGATGTCTTTGTTATGACTACTTGACATAAAGCAACACATCATAACCTGTCAGTGTCTTTGTCATGACAACTTCACATTACCAAGAAAACATAACCCTAACCCTGTCATAATTAACATTACATTAAAATGTCAATAAGTGTCAATATTCTGTCAAATAGTTTCATTACGGCATCATGAATGTGTTTCGTGACCTCAACTACAGTGATGCAAGTTGAACCTGTCATTAAAATGTCATTAAGTGTCAATACTCTGTCAAATTGTTTCATGACGGCATCATGAATGTGTTTCTTGACCTCAACTACAGTGATGCAAGTTGAACCTGTCATTAAGTGTCAATACTATGTCAAATAGTTTCATGACGGCATATTGACACATTTTAATGTAATGTTAATTATCACAGCGTTAGGGTTAGGGTTAGGGTTATGTTGTCTTGGTAATGTCAAGTTGTCATGACAAAGACACTGACAGGTTATGATGTTTTGCTTTATATCAAGTTGTTATAGCAAAGACATCTAAAAAAAGCCATCTTTGCAATTAAAATGACATAAATAAGCAAATGACACTTAATGACAGTTGTCATAAACATGCCTTAAATCTCCTTCATATTCATGACATGTGGCCATTAGCAGAGTATAGTATAATAATGATATATCTTAAATGTGCATACATTTAATAATGGAGATCGCTTGTGTAACAACAATTATGCACTAGGCATTATAAACACTGACTGTGCTAGTGTTAGTACAGTTAAAACAGTTAAAACTGTATTGACTGTACTAGTTTGCCAGCAAATTATTAATATAAATAAACTAGGGCTGTCAAAAGATTAATTGCAATTAATCGCATTCAGAATAAAAGTTTGTGTTTACATAATATATGTCTGTTTATTGTGCATATTAATTTTGTATTTATGAACACAAACACTTACATGAAGGCCTGTATATATTTAGGAAATATTTAGATGTGATTATTTATATTTACCAATAATTGAAATTATTGTTAAATGTTTATTAAATGTTATATTTAATATTTTTCTTAAATATATACATGTATGGGTTTGTTTTTATAAATACAAAATTAATATGCAGAGTACACAGACATATATTATGTAAACACAAACTTTTATTTTGGATGCGATTAATCGCGATTAATCGTTTGACAGTCCTAAAATAAACACAAACACACAGATCCACAATAAACATTTATTAATATACTGACAGAAAGAACAGAACGGTACTCTTACAATAGAATGTTTATCTTTTGATCATTTATAATTTATACATATAATACAATATATAACACATTACTGATGATGATCCAAGAGGCGGTCACAAATAAGGACTTGGACCCAAAGACTCTGGAGATTTCTCTTTCCAGGAGAGACTGCATAGGTTTAGCTGTGGGGCTACCACGTTACAAAAGAGAGAAAGCACTCAAACCCGATGACTCAGGAGGCAAACTAATAGTTTCTCTTTCCGGTACAGACTGCATAGGTTTGCCTATGGTGTTAATACGTGATAAAAGTAGTAATCATTTCTGTTTCCAGTACAAAACCTATAAGATGTTTGAATGACCCATCACTACACAGCAGCTACTATGTAGTATGTGAAGCCTTATTTATTTAGTAGTATTCTGTAACCACTGACCAGTCTCTCACATCTGTCTTTTGGGATTGTTTGACTTCTTGGCACTTCAGTGGTTTGGTTGGTTTCCTAAGGAAAGGAAGGTTTTACCTGAATCTGTTACCCACTTGACTATACCAATGCAGCTGGGGCTTCACTTACATTTGCACATACAATAATTTAATGTAGTTTTTTGGCTACTTAAAAAAATTCCCTCTAAACAAACATATGCAATTTATCAACATACATCTGACATTTAAATTATAAAAAGCAGGTGATGATAAAATCAGAAAATCCTGGTAAAACAACAGAAAACTCAGCTCAACAGCTCAAGGGGTTCACAAACTTTCAAGCAGCACTGTATTTGTAATTAGTTACTTATCATCTCTGAAAAATCCTCATTAAAGCTATAAAACACATCTGTTTACCATTTTCACAACTCTTTGCATTCATTTAAGACTTCATTTAACTCGTTTTGTAACCGAGCTTACGAAAATACTAGACAACGTGCATTCTGGCATAATCTTGTGTGTTTTTGTTCAAGCATGAAAGAGAAGTTAATACTGGTGCACTGTCTGACAGAGATTCACTGAAGACTTTTGCCTGTGTGTACACCAGACGGGACCGCTGTCGAGTTGCGTTGTGCCACGTCCCACAGCCAGAAGAGCGGTCTATCTATACTGGATGTATCAATACAACCATTTCAAATCGTGCTTAAATAGTTTAAAGACCTTTATGTGAATAAGAGCGTGATTATATAATGTAACGTTAGACAAAGAATGACAGAAAATAAGGAAATATTTTTAACACGTTAATCTGAAAAAATAAATCGCATGCATTACTGTTGACAGCCCTAGTTTATACATAAGTTGATTTAGCTGTCTGTAAAGTTTTAAGATCATCAGAAACATTAATTAAGTTTGGATGGTTAAAAGGATTAGTCTCACTGAAGAGATGCTTTCATTCTCACATGAGTCTCAAATGTGACACCTTATTCCAACATTACACGACGCAACAGAAAAGTCTCTCGCCTACTGTTTGTGTCATATAAAAACACAGCACACTGAGCTTTTTGTGTGGTAATTACAGCTCATTAGGAGCTCCTGAGAGATGTACGTATCATTAACCACTGTTTCCGGCCTACAGCAAAAATAAAACTCACTCTTGTTCTTATTCTGTGTATATGCTTTACTTAATTTCACATGTTTGTGAACATGAAAATATTTTTTTTTTTCATGAAAAAAATCTTTAATATTTATCAGAATGGTTACTTGACCCAGCAATAAAATAAAAATATTTTTCACAGAAATGCATTTGAGTTGTCGGTGTAAATGACAATATGTCTCACCCGATTACATTATGCGTGATCTGATTGTCCATGTTTGAGACAGCCTTGAATAATTGCCTTCAGTTCTAGTCTGCGGTTACATACAGGAACTGTTATTGTATGGAAAACACTGCATGAGGACTCTTTACAATTTTCTACAGAAACAATAACATAAGTTTAAAACAACATTAGGTTGAATCATTATGTCAGCTGTACCTTTAAGACAAAGAAAAATTGAAATTCAGTCGCCACATTAGATGTATAGTTATGGAGCGTTTCCTATTTGAGCAGCCATTACCCTGTTGTTTCTTGCTTTTATCTGTTGTTGTTCAGGTTACTGATCTTTGTCTGCCCCTGTATTTTTCCATTTCTGTTTATCTGAGGCTGGTTTTGGGTATTGTGGCATTGTAGAGGGAGTGAAGATGATGTCATGATCTCTTTAATTTTTTCTACCTTTTTTAGTCATAAAAACTGTTGAGGGTGGGGCATAGAGATGCACAAAAATAAACACATACTTTGTTTAATATGCCTCCTACATTTTTGACCAACCCTAGTCGAACAGAGGCACATGGGTTTTTATATGGATATACATTATATTGGATAAGCCTGATCCACAAGTATGACTTCTAAAATGAACTGTTGGAAAAGGAATAAATGGTGGCAAAAAAGCCAGTGTGTGATGCCAGTTAAACTTTTGCTTAGTCAGAGCTCTTGGCTGCAATTGTAGGAACTTCTCTAGTTTGGGACATGAATGTAATGACAGGGTAAAGGCCTGTAGGAAAGATGGAAGAACTTTAAAGACCTTCAGAATTGGTTTTGTGAAAGTACATAAAAAGTTATTTTATGTAACTCATATATTGCAATATCAGGGTTTACCAAGTTGATATGTTTATGTTACATTTCCCATGTAATGTACAGAGATAATAGTGAAAGAAAGCCATTAGACTGATTCCTCTGAAGTGTAATGTGGCATAGTTTGTGTGGGACTCTTTTGTCAACCATTGGCATATGAGGCATTTATAGTGAAAAGGTGGGTTTTTAAAAAAATATATGTCATCAAAACCCTTGATAAATTTGTATGTTTTGTGCTTGTCAGTAACTTAAAACCTGTTTAGGATTAGAAAAAATAACCCAAATCGTAGTACGTTTTATAGATTAATACAGTCATTTGCGCCATTCTCTCTTGTCTTTTGTATTTTCTCATGATTTGTGCACCTTCATATGTTAATTAAACAAGAAACTTTAATTTCTGGGTCAAATCAAAACTTAAAGTTTTCTAGTTTACAAGTGTGTAGTGTTTTAAAAAGAGCAAATCATAGTTACTTGATCTTATGCCTAAGGCCAGTATTGTAGAAATAAACAGTAAAACATTTTTATTTTTCTCAATAGATATTGTATTTCTTTTTGTAATTGTAATACTTAAAAAAAATTGTATCCTCTATTTGTTCTACAGTATGAATTCACATATGCCCACAGAGAAGGCATTATATATATATATAATCATAGCACTCTTTAAAGTACACACACTGGGTGGATGTTTTTGGTGGACAAATAAATGAAATTTCCACGCGGCAGACTCACATGTGTGCCTGCAGAGTAAACGGCAGCGGCTGAATAAAGGTGCTTTTGTCTGGTGGGCGAGTGTAGGGCCATCTGGAGTGATCATGAATGTTCGCTTCAGTCTGCTCAGACATCGCGCCTCCCCGCGTACTTTCACAGCGCCGCTAGAAAAGCACAGAGAGTTGGGTGCGGTCGGAGGGGGTGGATAGAGACAGGGTGGGGCTTTCCAGCAGCCAGTGAGATCATTGGAATACTGTGTGCGGGTGTCTTTTTGCCCGTTGCAAGCATGTAGTATTTGGATGCTACTGGTGAGGCGTTTGAGCACCTCTACCAGTCTCAGATCCAGGAGCAGCAGGCAGACTTTGGGATTGGTTTGGTTTGACACCTTCCAAAAACTTGGGGGAAATCTCGGGGTTTGACTGAAACATCGCTGTAGGTAGATGCCCATCAAGAGTTATGGGTTGTGTGGCCCTGCTGTTATTGGTTTGATAGATCTTTGGAAGTTTTGGTGTGAATACAGGTAAGGAACAGAAATGAGGAAATCCTAACAGAACTGTGTATGTCTCTCTTGCAGCCATCTGGAGGTGTGGTAGAGAATGACCCACTTGGTGCTCTTCCTCCAGGCTGGGGTAAGTCTTTATTTGTGCTTTATTTACAGGTGATCTGTTGCTCTTGAGTTCACTGTAAATTACATGCCTACTTTACTAATAAAGGGCCACTTACAATATTTGCACCTTTCTGTTCAATCAGTTTTCGGTGTCTTCCGATAAACGGCACCAACATTTGTTTGGCATGTAAAGAATAACAACTAACAACACCAGGGTCCAAAATGAACACTTGCCAAGAGCCAAATGCAACTAAAACTATGCAAGTAAGAAATATTTGTGGGTGGCACCATTGATGTGTTGCAAACGTTTGGTTTGGATCCTTATACTGGTTATTTTTTATTATAATTAATAGATAATAAACAATATAAACAATAATGAGAATTTTATTTTAGTCTTTTATTTTACTCAAAATATGAATAGGATATAGGTGAATAAGATTAGAAACAAACCTTTAATAAAAAAGTATATTTATTTTGTAAGTAATGTTCTCCCAAGGAATGTAACATGGAGATTTGAAGCTGAGATCCCTCTCTTATGGTGAGTGAGTAAAAACAGACTGAAAATGGAAAAAGGCAGAGAACGTCAAGTGTTGTAAGCAGTCATGTGAGGGCTACTGTGTGCTCCACAAGTGACTAGTTAATAAGAACAAGATGTCAGACAGCGAGGACTGAAACCACACCACATGCTGAATATTGTGAGGGTGAGGGGTATGAATACACACCGCTTATGCATATGGATCCTTTTTCTCTCCCTTTTTAGTTTTTAATTTATTCCAGCTGTTCTTCGTCACTCACAGATACTTCGTGTCTCTTTTAGTATTTGTTCTGCTAAACCCAGTTGAAGAGTGACTTGTAAAAAGGTATGGGATGTGGTGGGGTGTGGGATAGTGAGATGCCTTTCTTACCCTGTGTACTATTACTTTTTCCATGGAGGAGAAAAAGGGGAAAGTTTTCAATCAATTCTCAGCTTTTGCCATGCAGTTCAGAGTTGGTCTGTCTAACTTTATTGAAGAACCATGCTACTTTAATTTATCCTTTGGCTGTGCCTCTTTTGAGCTTGACAGACAGGTCATTGTTGCTGTATATAAATGAAAAGAGGTATTGATGTACTTAAATATAGTAACACTGGTTAACGACTGACTGTAAGTTGTAAGTTCAGTTACAAAAACGTGTGTAAAAACGATATACAGTAACGCACAATGTACAAGCATATATTGCATGTGCTTTGACCATGCTTGTTTTTTCCCCTCAGAGAAACGTCAGGACAATGGCCGAGTTTATTATGTCAATCACAACACCCGAACAACACAGTGGGAGGATCCTCGAACCCAAGGGTAATTCTGTTTCTTTGTCACATGGTCCATTGCAAATGATCTATACAGTCTGGTGGAGTATTTAAGAACGTAGTCAGCAGGTGTTCAATAATAATGTGTACGTTTAAGTAATGATGTGATTGAAAATTTGATATGTCAATGTGTATACTGCATAACAGTAAGGTTTCTTAAGCTCCAGAGTGTGCTGGAACTAGTCGTCAGATTACACAGTTTGGGAGATTCCCAGTTTTAAGTTTTGTTTGTTTGTTTTTAGTGAAAGAAAAAGTTCTGTCATCATTATGCACCCTCATAACCTGTATATGACTTTCTTCTGTGTAATACAAAAGAAGATATTTTGAGAAATTATATAAAAGAGAGTTTTTGTTTGATTATCGGATGTCTCTCAGTGAGTTCCTCCACCAATTATAATCAAAACCCTCAAAATGCAAATCATTTTTTATTTGTTTTTTACTTTTGCTTTTTTACATTGTGTTTTGGATATTTACTTTTGGATTTTGACATTTAGTCTACGGTGAGTCATACGATATGATTTGTTAGCAAACCCCATGTCAGGTGAAATGTGTGTAGCGTCCAGCAGGGAGCGCCGCTCTTACTGCCCTCCTCCTGTTGCAGGATGATCCAGGAGCCGCCCCTGCCCCCCGGCTGGGAGATGAAGTACACGGCAGAGGGGGTGCGATACTTTGTGGACCACAATTCTCGCACCACCACCTTTAAAGACCCCCGGCCAGGCTTTGAGTCAGGGTAAAAATCACACACCCCAAAGCTCAGGTCGCCTGTTTTGGTTTTGTATGAAGGGATGAGGTTTACACTGTTACAGATATATGGTGTCCCAAGAAATGTTCTAATGAGTGCTTGACTTGGTAGATGGTAGATATAATGCTGTAGCTGTTTGGTATGGTTAAATCATGAATTGTCACTTTTCAGAACTATTTTATTTGTATGATATATAGGACAGAATATGTAATGTATGCCGATTACTCATTCTTCACTACCTTAAACATTCTGCGGTTTACATTTACATTTACATTTATGCATTTGTCAGATGCTTTTATGCAAAGCGACTTACATTACATTATACTATACATTTGTTTCTGAGTATGTGCAATCCCTGAGATCGAACCCATGACCTTGCCGTTGCTAGCGCCATGCTCTAACCACTGAGCTACAGGAAAGCTGTGGTTTACCTGGCTCAGGTCTTTTACCAATAAGCCACAAACATCCACATACCATATATATATATATATATATATATATATAAAAAATATATATGTTATGTTATTTCATACATCTTTTTGTTGTTTTATGTTTGTTTTTCAGTTTTTTTTCTATTTCTTTCTACTTTCTATTTTCTGATATACAGCGGTATACAGGAAATGTCTTTATTTGTAAAGCTGAGTGCGATGTTCTCTGTCCTGTTCCTTGCTCATGTCAGTTTAGGATCTGATGCTAACTTTACATCACAGCTGAATGTGTGCCAATGTCTGATGTCTCACACTCCTAGAATAAATTATTTCAGACTTTCTAACAGTGCTTTTCCTTTATTTTCATCTCTCTTCTGTGTAGTTCGCGGCAGGGTGGTTCTCCGGGCGCGTACGATCGCAGCTTCAGGTGGAAATATCATCAGTTTCGCTTCTTGTGTCACGTGAGTTGTGTGAATTGCTCTTTTTTACTCTTTTTAATGGCATTTTTTGCAGATGATTATTGCCTTATCTTTTGTGTCTCTGAACAGTCCAACGCACTGCCCAGTCATGTGAAGATCTCTGTGTCACGACAGACGCTCTTTGAGGACTCATTTCAACAGGTTAGTAAGTTCACCCACTGTTTGACGGTTTAGTGCAGCCCTTCTCAAAGTCCGGACTCCGGTCCGATTCGGACCCGCCTCCATTTTGTATTTTAAGTGCCAAACACACACACACAGGCGCACAAACCAGTGTTGCAGTGTTTACCGACTGTTTCCGTGAGTTAAGGTGCTTAGCAACTTGCAACATTTTGGATAAACCTTAGCTTTCATTCAGTAAAAAATGTTGCCGGTACAGCCTTGCCAAGCTTTTGCTTTCCCGACACAGCTCGTCTTTCTCGGCTTTTACTCTGTGCAGCAAACGGCACAGAACAACAGCACATTCAACTGACCGAACCACTGCTGACTCCTAAATGAATGAGTACAAAACAGCATTTTCCAAAATTCTGTCACTGACTGCCTGGGCATATGAACATGACAAACACCTAGTTTGTCTGTAAATATGCGCTGTAAATAGTGTGTTGCACACTAGACAGACGTTTTTGCCGCATGACAGATTAAATAAAGTAACATAATTCACTGCTTTGTAACAGCAGATTGCGGTTATAATTATGGATTATAGCAAATCTGTGGAAGTGACTGCAGGTTACATTTAAGTACTGTTTCAGAAATGTAAAATATGTAAATGAGTTAGGGGTGTCCCCAACTAAGGATTTACATAGTCGAATCAGAATTGTCACGTCTTGCCTATAGTTGACTGATAGTCGAATTACGCGCATGTGTGTCTTTAATAATGTGCATAATAGACAGAAGTGGAGGTCAAGGGAGTTTATATGATAATGAGTGTATCACCCTGTTTCCTCTCAGATCATGAATATGAAGCCATATGATCTCAGACGGAGGCTGTACATCATCATGAGAGGGGAAGAGGGTCTGGATTATGGAGGAATAGCCAGGCAAGTTCATCATCAGCACCTCTTAGTTATCTTTCTGTTTATCACATCTTTAACAGAATCAGAATCAGTTACTCGTGCTTAATGTTTGGGTTCGGGGAGATGTTTGGTGTGACTCTGCTTGTTTCGTCTTTGGACTTCAGTGTCATCGTCCTCTGTCTGTGTCTGTCTTCCTGCGTCGTGTCAGTGGTTTTACCCTATGGTAGGTTACGTCATGCTGTTCTACCACAGGGTAGAACCACGGACGGGATGTCTGGAGGTGTCTGCATCGTCCTGTGATGTGATAAGCCTTAACCTCCTTCCCAGCTCCCCAATCATGATCCTCATGTTTATTTCTTCACCTCCCTCTAAACTTCTTCATCATGGGTCTGTTATGATTTACTGTGTGTTGGTGTGTTTTCATCTTCTTTGATTTTATGTTTATGATATCTAAAATAAACAAACAAAATTTGGTCAAAACTATATGGTGATTGATTTCAATAATACATGCACACCTCTTAACTATTCAAATTTTCATAAAAAGATGTTAACACTTTACAATAAGGTGCTATTTGTTAATAGTAGTAAATGCTTTAGCTAATATAAGGTAACAATGAACAGCATTTATTAATCCTTGTTAAAGGGAACCTAGGGTATAGAGAGATGTATGGCTTAATATATTAACAATGGCATTGACTTTACAACTCTTACAGTATTCATAAACTTTGAAAAAATATTTTTACTCGGAGGCCGCCATTTTTTTGTGTCAAAATACGTGACGTCAAATCGTTCTCTTAATGCTACGGCAAAGCACACACGTTTTCCATATATAGCAGTAAAATATGAGACGTCAAACATAAGATCTATATATAAATACACATATAAATAAACAATATGTTTTCTTGTGTTTTTGGTGTGTTACAAGTTGCCCATGCATGCATTAGACACGTACAATTGCCTAAATTAAAGTATCAGAACAAAATATATATTCTTTATAAAAGTGATTGAACTCCCAGAACTGCCTGAAACGGCTCGTGTAGACATGCCCCTACAGTGCCACGTCAGTTCGCCTCAGTTCATTGCATGACGCCGTCCAAATGTACACGCAAAGAAGGCGGCGTATCTTTAGTTATCACAGCTGTTGTGCTGCAGCCGTGCAAATGCATAAGATAGAATTAAAACATACCTCTGTAAAGCATCCTTCTGGTCGATCCGTTGGTTTCATTCTCCTAACTAGGTTTGAAGGCAAAACCGATGCCGATTTTACTTTTTATCCACTTATATACTTGTAACACACACAGCACTTAAATGCACGAGGGAATATATGCCAGAACGAGTCGTTTCAGAAGGCGGGGCATAGAGGAGATACAATAATGTACGGTATGTGGAAAATAATGAATTTTTTCCTCCTTAAAATGTATAAACACATTACATTACATCAAATACAAACAATAATATTGGTTTTAGCTTGGCTTTTATCCTTTAAGACATCACCATCCACTATTATCGTATACTTTATACTTTACAAGAATATACTGATAAACACAATAACAATGTTTGTGGTTTGGTTATTTACTCTGTATTAGACTTAGAGCACACGTGAATATTAGCCCCTGACAGCTAATGATTAAGAGAGAGAGAGAGAGAGAGAGAGAGAGAGATCAACATCAAAAGTCGAAAATCCGGATAAAATGCATCTTATAATGGCATAAAATCGCTTGTATATACTAAATTTGCAATGATTTTTGTTATTAATATGTATGTTTGTATTGTTTCTGACCAACAATATAAAAATGTATGAAAATACACCAAATGGCGTTTATATTATTTTAGAATTGTGTATATAGATTTTTTTTCTTACAGCACCTTACAGAACAACAGATTAGTGTGTCTGTGCTCAGTTTGGCTGCATGTGTGAGGCCAAATGCGTACATGTAAATTAAGTTAACCCCCTTTTTTGAGATATCTGAACGGTCGGAAATTCTTGCTGTCTGTGCATATATAAACTTTGGACATTTGACTGACTCGGAATTACCCAAAATATGCTTTGCTAAACAATAAAACTAACCAGAATTATTTCAAAACAATTTTGTTAGGAGTCTTTTTAGGTTGATAAAAATTAGATGCGGCACTAGTGTGGTCTTTTGCTGTGGTAAAAACCTTTGTTGTACCCAAATCATCTCTGACATATGACATAGACATATAACTGTAAATTAGTTATAAATTAATTCATGGTGTTTAGAAACATCAAATACAGATACATAAAATATTTATGGTCTAGTTGATAATAGAGTAGATTCTTTAAGCTAACTAAGATTTTTGAAAGTAAGTAAATATAAATAAGTAAAAGTAATTAAAAGCGTTAAAACGATGAAAGGAAGAGTGATTTAGAGATTCTTTTAGCAATCTTTTTTGCTATCTTTTTGATGATACTTGCAGTTTTTGCTATTCTTTAAGATGTTGATGATGTTCCTAAATATTCACTGAAAATATTATAATTTCTTTCAGTTCCTGTTATTAGCAGAATGTAAATTAATCTTTTATTATACCACCTTTTGGCCGATTTTCAAAATTTTGTACCTAGCCTTATTTAGACATCTGTACATTTATTCAAAAGTTCAAATAGATTTAAGTTATACAATTTCAGTCACTTTAACCATACAGTAGTAGAGATTAGGGCTGGGCGATATGGGCAAACAAATTATTCGCATTTAAACAGAGACGTTTATTATGCTACTGTCCCTTTAGGAGCTCGTGAGCAGATCATGGATGATAGACACGCATCTTGCTTCACTTACTGTTTACGTTAATTTTAAGACGACATACACTACTTTAACAAGGACACTTGCTAATATGCACACTTTGACATTACTTTGTGTGGATATATCCGTTCAAGAGTTAAAAGACGCGAAAGAGATCTCAGTTCAGTATTTTGCGCGCTGTCTGTGAGAGAGAGATCATGATGCAGCATTCTGGGCATGCGCACGTGATCGGTGGAACCATTATATCGAACATTTATCGAACTGTTGTTATAGTTTAATCGAGAAAAATTATATCGCAATAATTATTGTTATCGTTTTATCGCCCAGCCCTAGTAGAGATGTAGAACCGTATAGAGCTTGGGAATCGACGTCATTGTAAGGCAGTCGCCGCCATGTTTGGGGACACCCTAAGCAGCGTACAATGAGGGCAAATGCAAATCACCAGAGGAATAAACGACTGTATTTACGTTAAACTATTTAAGAGCTGCTTGCACTTACGTAGAATAAATTGACTAATATTTGAATCACTTGTTAATTCAAACGAGCACTCGCTTATGGACACGGAGTGATTGCCAAGAGCTTTATCACAAATTACATTTCTGAACGTATTTTACACATTTCTAATGGTGTAAGCACTTATATATTCAATCGGATCAGAAATTATGAATCTGTAACAATTAATAAAAATGACAGCCACATTTGGTCAAGTTGTTTTATTTTCATTAAGTTGCACTTTCACTATTGTGTTGTTTCTAAGCTGCAAAGCGGAAAATTGCGCTTCATTTCAGATCCATTTCTCACTCCAGTCATGAGCGCAGATATGGCAGTTCATCACACAGAAAGCGTTTGGCATTCTAATGTGATTCTAATGGTATAATAAACATTTAACCACCATCTATCTCCACTATTTGCCAGTCTCTACTGCAGCGTCGGTGTCCCCAAATTCCAAAATACATTGTGCGGCTGACGTCACGTTCCCGAGCTCTATAGCGGCGTATCGGCGTTTATTGTTGCGGGAGATTTTAATCATTCCAACTTAAAGTCAGTTCTCCCCAAATTTCACCAGCATGTTTCCTGTCACACCAGAGGAAACAAAACCTTAGACCATGTTTACACAAACATGGCTGAAGCTTACGTTGCGACCCCCCTCCCCCACCTGGGACAGTCAGATCACCTTTCTTTGTTCCTCACCCCCAAGTATTCACCCCTCATCAATCGTGTGAAGCCATCAGTGAAGACCATCAAAGTGTGGCCTGTGGGGGCAGATTTCACACTCCAGGAAAGGTTTCTACACACAGACTGGAGTACATTTGCTTCTCAGGCCACCAGTGGCTCTCACACGGACATTGACTGCTACACCTCCTCTGTACTGGATTACATCAACATCACCATAGACAGTGTCACAACTCAGAAACAGATCATCACGTACCCAAATCAGAAGCCATGGATGAACAAGGAGGTGCGCCTCCTGTTGAAGGCACGCAATACTGCCTTCAGATCAGGTGATGCACAAGCCTACAGCACATCCAGAGCTAACCTGAAGAGGGGCATCAAAGAGGCCAAGCACTGCTACAAGCTAAAGGTAGAGGAGCACTTTTCCAACTCCGACCCTCGACGCATGTGGCAAGGCATCCAGGCCATCAGTGATTACAAACCCACCCACTCCACCCCCGCAGCCACTGATGTCTTCTTCCTGAACGAGCTCAATGACTTTTATGCTCGCTTTGAGAGAGACAATAGAGAAACTGCCACCAAGCTCAAACCCTCAGTTGATCACCCTCCAATCACACTCTCCTCCATAGACGTCTGTAATGCACTGAGTCGGATCAGTGCGCACAAAGCCGCTGGACCAGACAACATCCCTGGACGCGTACTCAGGGCATGTGCTGAGCAGCTTGCTGGGGTTTTCACTGACATCTTCAACCTGTCTCTTGCCCAAGCAGCTGTGCCAACATGCTTTAAATGCACCTCCATTGTGCCAGTGCCAAAACACTCCAGCCCAAAGTGCCTGAACAACTACCGTCCTGTAGCACTGACACCCATTGTCATGAAGTGCTTTGAGCGGCTGGTCCTGGCACACCTGAAGGACTTTCTGCCATCCACATTGGACCCACACCAGTTTGCCTACCGCAGCAATAGGAGCACAGAAGATGCAGTTTCCATGGCACTGCACTCTGTGCTCACACATCTGGACAATAAGAACACTTATGCACGTATGTTGTTTGTTGACTTCAGCTCAGCATTCAACACTATCATTCCATCCAAGTTAATAGCCAAACTTGAAGACCTGGGCATTAACACCTCCCTATGCAATTGGATTATGGACTTTCTGACCAACAGACCACAGCAGGTGAGATCAGGCTCCATCTGCTCCACCACTATCACACTCAACACTGGTGTACCACAGGGCTGTGTGCTAAGCCCCTTCCTCTACTCCCTCTTCACCTCCGACTGCAAGCCTGTGAACGGATCTAACTCCATCATCAAGTTTGCGGACGACACTACGGTGATTGGTCTCATCAGCAACAACAATGAGACGGCCTACAGGAAGGAGATCCAGCACCTAGCCACATGGTGCAACAACAATAACCTGCTCCTTAACACCTCCAAGACAAAGGAGCTCATTGTGGACTTCAGAAAAGAGTCAAGAGGCACACATGACACCATCCACATCAATGGGATGGCTGTTGAACGTGTCTCCAGTTTCAAGTTCCTGGGGATCCACATCTCGGAGGACCTGTCCTGGACTACCAACACCTCCAGCCTGGTCAAGAAGGCTCACCAGCGCCTCTTCTTCCTGAGGACACTAAAGAAGAATCGGCTGTCCTCGGCTATCCTGGTGAACTTCTATCGCTGTGCAATAGAAAGCGTCCTGACCAACTGTGTCACAGTCTGGCATGGGAGCTGCTCTGTTGCAGAGCGCAAGGCACTGCAGCGGGTGGTGAAAACCGCCCAGCGCATCACAGGGACTCCACTTCCATCCATGGAGGACATCCAGAGGAAACGCTGTCTGCGTCGAGCTCGCAGCATTCTTAAGGACTCCTCTCATCCCGCTCACAGACTGTTTTCTCTCCTGCCCTCCGGCAGGCGTTTCAGGTGCCTCCGGACCAGGACCAGCAGACTAAAGAACAGCTTTTTTCCCAGAGCTGTCTCTTTATTGAACTCTGCCCCTCACTGATCCCACTGCCCCTCATTTACTACTACACTCTTCTCTCCCCCCTCATTGCACACCTGTCTTCACTTGTTATTTGCACTAATGGACTGTCTATACATAACATTTATGTTCATTTGCACTACCAGACTGCTCATTTGCACTGCCAACTGTTCATTACAGTACCGACTGTTTACTGTTTACTATGCATCTTGCACTCCTACACTTTAACTGAAATATGCAATAACTTCTTCCATTGCACTGTTACTTCGATAGCTTCTGTCCATAATTTATTTGCACTACTCTATATTTATCGCACTGCTGCTCACCATAGCCTAACTTATTGTATACAGCCACCTGTAAATTTCTGTTTATAGTAAAAGCCATCTGTACATTATGTTCATAATACATATCCATCTGTAAATTTCTGTTTATAGTAAAAGCCATCTGTATATTATGTTCATAGTATATATCCATCTGTAAATCTCTGTCTATAGCAATAGACATCTGTATATTATGTGCATAGTATATATCCATCTGTTAATTTCTGTTTATAGTAATAGCCATCTGTATATCATGATCATAGTATATATCCATCTGTAAATTTCTGTTTATAGTAAGAGACATCTGTAAATCATGGTCATAGTACATTTCCATCTGTAAATTACTTCTGTATATTTATTTATGTAACTTATGCAACCAATGTATATCCTGCACTTGCTGCTATTGCACTTCTGGTTAGACCCAAACTGCATTTCGTTGCCTTGTACTTGTACATGTGTAATGACAATAAAGTTGAATCTAATCTAATCTAATCTATAGGTAGAAGGGGATGAAATGTAAAGTAAATAAGTAAATATTAAAATATTCTGTCTTGTCTAATTAAACTCAAATTGAATCAATTTCTGTAGCATTTTATTCTGTACCATAACTGCCCTGTACAACAGGCATTGAAAATCCTTCATACATCTTTAATAATATACTTGTAAAAAAGACATCACTTTTCGCTCTGTTGTGTGGCCTTACAGACACTTCATGCCAATTTTAAATGCATGAGAAAGAGGATCATACAATTGCTAAGACATTTTACTAGAATCTTTTACTATTTTTTTTTTTTACTTCGTCGTATTGATATCGTCAAGTTTGTTGTGCAGCATTTAAGAGTGTAAAATCAAAACAATCCACAACTGGCTTTAAAAGAGGCTGCAGAATCCTATCAGTTTTTTGGAAAGTTTTGATTTAGAGCTACAGGCTGTTAGGGGTGTAGCAATACTTAGACCGAACCGAATGATCCGCGATACATTGATCGATATGAACCCTCGCATCCCGACGCAGGTTAGAGCATTCTCTTCGCAAATTGATGCAGCAGTGCAGCGACCGCTGAAAATGCACATTGCTTGACACGAAGAAGTGTTTAAAGGATTTATAATACGAGTCTATGTTAAATTGAAGACTGATCGCATCGTGTTGTCAATCACTCCTGCGCCGAGTAATCCTCAGCTCTATGCTCATCATTACATCAAGAGAAACAAATAAAACTACATTTAGACATCATGTTATATACTTCTATTGCATATGTATGAGGGGGAAACAATCCCATCACGTTGTCAATCACTCTCTCCCAGTGAAGTGAATGAACCCTCGATCGTTTTTCATCAAATCCTTCAAAGGGCAGTGTCTTTTTATCTATAACTTGCAACTACGCGCACTAGTAAGAGCGCAAAGCTATGCGGATAAAACAAATGCAAGTTATACAATCTACATGTACTGTCTGTAAAATTTGCTTCTTGATGAGGTTCTCGAAGAGGTTTTGCTCATTAATGTATTTAAAATAACGAAATGCTGATTTGTATTGTTGTACAGTGGCAGGCAGTGCCACAGATGCTCTCCCTACTGTACATGCTGCTCACCTCACGTGACTCAACATTTAGCCTTACATCACACTTTTGTTTTCCTTAAACAACTAATGACAATTAAACTAGTAGCTGTATTTTTCTAAATATTAAACACAATTCAGGCTTAAAATGTAAAAAAAAAAAACAATTCAGGCTGCTGAAAAGATTTTTGTCATGTTTAGCTGGCATTATAATATGATGGTACTGATGTCTCTTTTTGTTTTTTCTCTGTATAGGGAGTGGTTTTTCTTGCTGTCTCATGAGGTGTTAAACCCCATGTACTGTCTGTTTGAATATGCCGGTAAAAACAACTACTGTCTGCAGATCAACCCTGCATCCTCGATCAACCCTGACCACCTCGCATACTTTCGCTTTATTGGACGCTTTATTGCTATGGTAACAATGGTGAAATTTGCATAATCAGCCATATGTATCTTTCCATGAGTGAATAATACATGTAAATAAACAGTGTTGTTGTGTTTGCTGTCGCTGCAGTTATGGCAGTTATGTTTTTTTTCCAGGCATTGTACCATGGGAAGTTCATTGACACTGGCTTCACTTTACCCTTCTACAAACGCATGCTCAACAAGAAACCCACCCTAAAAGACTTGGAATCTATCGACCCAGAGTTTTACAACTCCATCATGTGGGTCAAGTAAGTATCAATCCTGCAGTGCTGGCTTTGGATGTTATTGTCAGTGTGTGACATGATGATGACACTAATGTCTGCTAACAGAGAGAATGATCTGGAAGAGTGCGGAGTTGAGCTGTACTTCGCTCAGGACATGGAGATTTTGGGCAAGGTGACAACACACCAGCTAAAGAATGATGGAGAGAATGAACTGGTCACTCAAGACAACAAAGAGGAATATATCAGGTGCTGCTGCTAAAGTTTTACATTACATTGATGATAGTATTGGTGATAGCCAGTTTAAGGAATAGTGTAGCCAACAATGTGAATTCTCCCATCATTTACCCACTCCTATTTTTCTTGAATTTTGGGTAAACTGTTTTTTAACATCCACCCTTTATCCAAAGGGATGTCCAAAACAAAACTGTCAGTCTATAACAGGAACAAAAAATATGCTGGGTTTAATACAGTGTGTTGAAAATTATTTAACATTTCTCAGTTTTTCATAAATGTAAGGTTTACTTAAAGGCACATACAATGAAAGTAAATGGGGTTAGAAATTATGTCTCCTGTGGGGGTGGCAATTTACCAATTTTGGTATGTGTCTAAACTAAATTAAATCTAACAAATATTTTTTTAATGCCCTCTGATACCTTAGACAGCACGTTGGCAAGTAGCCAATATAAAACTGATATTGATGCCATCACATTTATTAATTTATCAGTAATAATGTAATTTACATAACTTAAACAATATGAATTTAAACAAAATGTAAAAACAGATTTCTAGAAATTTTTGTTTTGTAATCCTAATATTAAAAGTGCATAAAGTGCATGCACTGTAGTAACCTGGTTTGTCTATAGGTGTTTTTTCAGGCAAAACAGAACACAATATATATAACACATGCAAAAGATAGTGATACAATAATTATCATATTATTTATTTTTGGCGGTCATATACATTTAGTCATTTAGCAGACGCTTTTGTCCAAAGCGACTTACAAATGAGGTAAATAATGGAAGCAATTTGAACAACATAAGATAACAAAATGCATATGTGCAGTAAAAACTGGTCTGATAAAGCCTAGCACAGTATACAAAGCTAAGGAATTATTTTTTTTTTTGAGAGGGAGTAGAAAAGAGAGAAAAGAATAGAAGTCTGATTAAATAGAAATCTGGTTAAATACAACCCGCTCAAGAGCTTTGGCAATGAAGGGAAGGAGGCAAAGGAGTTTTCTAACAGTGCAGGGTTAAGCATGGGTTTCTTTAGTAGCAGTGTTATACGGGCCTCTTTGAAGACTGGGAAATGTCCCAGTGGTGAGAGACAAGTTGATGATGTGGGTCAGAGCAGGGACAACCGATGGAGGAGATGGGTGGGGAAAGAGGGGAGCGTGTTTGGGTGTGTTCAAGAGGCAGCGGCGCAAAGAACTGACTGCTGATGGCTGTAGTTTTCTTTACAAAGAAAGATGCAAAATCTCCCCGCTGGATACAACAAATGTCTTGTTTATAATGTGTTTTATTGCTTTGTCAAATGCTTTTTCTGGATCATATTTGGGCTTGAACTCACATGATACCGGTGACATTATAAGCTGTCAATATGCTTTAGAAGCGAATGTTCCGAATATGGTTACATTTCCGCCATGTGCGTGAGATATTCGGCCAATCACAACGCAATGGGTAGCTGGCCAACTAGAGCACACAGAGCTTTTCACAGCGATGAGCTTTGTGAACACACTGCGCATTTAAGAAGGCGGGGCACAGAGGAGCAACAGTAATGTACAGTATGTGAAAACGAATGTGTTTTTTGAACCGTGAAACACGTAAACACACTATTACACTAAATACACACAATTATGTTCGTTTTAGCCACGCAAGATTACTCTTTTAACTGTATCTGTTATAAAGTTATATTGATGTAGACCTGATGTTAATCTGTATCTGTAAAGCACTACAAACTCCATCCACAGAAATAACTGTAACACACAGCCAGGCATTTATTCACCGGTTTCACCCAGCTGTTAATAAAACTAAATAATTTTCAGTGGCTATTAAAATTATACCAAAAATTGTCACACATCTTAATTTATATTGATCTTTAAATCTTAGTTTAGAATTGTCCTAGTCATTTATTCCCAGCTGAACTGAATGTTGCCATAACTATTGGCATGTTTCTCCTGTAGTCTGCTCACAGACTGGCGGTTCACGCGAGGGGTGGAGGAACAAACCAAGGCCTTCCTGGATGGCTTCAATGAGGTTGTGCCGTTGGAGTGGTTGCGCTATTTTGATGAAAAAGAATTGGAGGTGGGTTTTTTTTAGGAAGCATAATTGTCTTCCAGTGAGGACCTGCCATGCTGTATTTACTGTATAGATGCTTAAATAAATAACACAGTCTACACAGACACAAGCGTTTGTGAAGTTACTAAATACACAGCTGCTGCAAATAACTGGGATGGTTGATTAGTTTTGGGCGAGTTATAAATTTATAGGGACTGTATTTCTCATGTGTTGAATAGTGTATGATCGTATCTTCTTTCAGCTTATGCTGTGCGGTATGCAAGAGATTGATCTGAGTGACTGGCAGAAGAACACCATCTATCGACATTACACGAAAAACAGCAAACAGATCCACTGGTTCTGGCAGGTAATTTTCACAGTCAGCCTTGTGTTCGTCTCTGCACAAGATTTTTTCATATATTTCATATATTTCTTTGTTTGTTGAACAGGTGGTAAAGGAGATGGACAATGAAAAGCGAATTCGCCTTCTCCAGTTTGTCACAGGAACTTGTCGGCTTCCAGTTGGAGGTTTTGCTGAACTTATAGGTACAGTTACAGTTAGGCTAATCTTTTTTAAAACTATATCAGTTTCAGCTTTCATTCTTTCAGTCAACAGCATTGGTTCGTATATTGTGGTAGCCTTGCTGAGACCAGTTTTATTGCACTTATGTATTGCTGTCCTTGTAGTGTTTTAATTGCTTCTATTGTTTGCCTCATTTATAAGTCGCTTTGGATAAAAGGATCTGCTAAATGACTAAATGTAATTCTTAATGTTCTTGACAGTGTTATTATGTATTACAGGGAATTACAGAGACAGATTCTTCTCGTTTAAACAACATGCACTGATTAGAGTACATTATGTATCTGATGTTCACTTTAACAGCAGGGAAAGTGTTTATATAGTGTAAACGCTATGTTTTCTAACCTTTATAGGAAGTAACGGACCACAAAAATTCTGCATAGACAAAGTGGGGAAGGAAACCTGGCTGCCTCGAAGTCACACTTGGTGAGGCTCATATTTTGACCTTAATCCAAATAGCAGAGTTGTTTTAAAAGAAAACTTAATGAATAATTTATTCCTTCTATATTCATTTACTAGTTTTAATCGCCTGGATCTGCCGCCCTATAAAAACCTGGAGCAGCTCAGAGAGAAACTGCTGTTTGCTATTGAGGAAACGGAGGGTTTTGGCCAAGAATGACCATTTCAATGAAAAGAATAGAACCAAGATAATAACTTAACCAATGTCATACTTTTTTTAAACAGCCATTACATTAATACCACTAATGTGGACTGTGTATTCTTCAGTAGTGTCAGTCAGTTCCAAGTCACTGATAGACCAACAAAGGATTCATGACATAAGACGTTAAAATTGCAATTTTCGTTTAGCCACTTCAGGGAATCTTAAATTACAGCTCAGACTTCATACATTTCTATGCAGAGTAAATAGTCTACATAATAAGGCATTTGATCGCTTTACAATTAAAGAAATTAAAGAAATGTCTTGTGTTACATGAAGAGACACAGACCAATCCTAACAATGTTAACAAGATAAACAGCAATGAACTTCATCTACAGACATCATGGACTGCACAGCTTAAGATTGCATCATCATGTGTGTATATGAGCTAGAGAAAATACTTGTGTTAAAAGAGTTTCATCTATCACATTTTTATTTTGTGACATGCTGTGTTAAGCTGTACATAGTTGAAATAAAATCATGTCATGGACTGTAAACAAACATATCAATTCAAATGTTAGAATATGTAACCCTAAATAAACGAATCTCATCTAGATGTATATATTAAGGTTTGTTTTCATGATATTCAATGAACAATGTCAAAGGCAAATACTCTTGAAAATGTATGTTAGACAGCTCTTGAAACACTATTGGCTGCTAACTTTCATGGTAAAAAATAGAAAATGTTTTTTTTCTCCAAATGTGCATGTTTGAACTACATACCCTTATTGAAGTGCTTTCAAGAGAAGAATAACAGTTTTCATTGGTGCATCCCTCCCTTACAGAATCTGTGAACATGAAAATCTAATTTTCCCTGAGCTTTGTAATATATAAGACATCACTTTATTTAAAAAAAAACAATTACAATGTTATATAGTCTAGTCATGAGAAAAATATCAGTTTATGAACAAGCTCTCTATTTTAAAAGAGGAAAATAAATATTTGTTATGGGTGTGGAAAAAAAGGACATGGTTTTTCATACTTGTAGAATTTCTGTGAATTAAAATGCAGAAACCAGAAGCATTACTACCCAACACATGGAGAAGGGACGTCTCTTCATAGAACATAAAATAAAAAGTTGTTATATTTTCATGTGCCCATTTATGAAGATTATGGACCTTCATGGATGTGACGATTCTAAAATGTGGCACTTCCCTGACTGCTTAAAAAAAGAACCCTGCTTTTAAAGCTTCAGGAGAGACATTTTAAACCATCAAATTTTAATATCTGTGCTATCTGTATGGTGAAAAACCTTGGCAAAAATAATAAAGTTGATATTTGCATGGAATTGTCCTATAGTATATTTCAGAAATCTACAAAGTACAAAAAAAAGATTCTAGAGTCTTGTTTCATCTTGTTTCATCTGACTCACTGGCCTTAAGTTAACTTCCGGTCTGTGTTTAGCTATAATAAAACTATTTATTTTTATCACTAATTTATATTAATAAGTAAAAGTGACCTATTTTGTGACAGCTGTTTTTGCAGCTGTCTATCGGAAGTTAAGTTTGTGCAACACAACAGCATCTCTACAAGCTCGACAGTGCTTGCACAACTAGGCTAAATAAAAATAAAATAAAAAGGTAGACAATGGGTGTACGATTATCATTAATATTCCAGTAGCTAATTGTAGTTGCAGTTTTCTAGTGAGGACTTGGGTCACCGCTTCCCTCTTTCAGCTCTATTATCTGGTCTGGTTACGGACTGCATCCTGCTCACTATGGTAACCTCAGAACATTGAGAACAGACAACTGAGAGTGAAATACTGTTCTACACTCATTTTGGTCCAATGAGTAACACTTCTGTTTTGTCCAAGTTCAGCAATAAAAAGTTGCTACTCATACAGTTTTTTATATTGACTATGCATTCTATTATTCTATTGAACTGCTGTGTTTCATGAGGCTTCGAGGAAATATAGAGTTGAGTATCATCAGCATAGCAGTAAAAGTAGGGCTGGGCCGATAAACTATATATCGAATCGCTATAAAATATATTTTGATAGCGATAAGCTGTTGCCATTTTAACTCGATATGGATTCAGTTTTTACAGCCAATCAGAGAGCAGAAATAAATGTGACAACAGCCAGGCAGTGTCAAAGTACAAAGTCCATTTCATACTGCACTTGACTAAGAAAACTCGACACGAGGAGGAAAACATAAGTGGGAGCTGCAATGAAACTGAAACTAACTTTGAGTTGTCATCACACAGTTAACAGAGCGTCTTATTTTCCTTCGCAAACGCCGGTAAAACACAACAATCTTGAGGTGCGACTTCAAGCGAATTAGCCCGAAACTCATTGCAAAGGCAAGAACAAAGTTTTTATATGCAACGTTAACATATCTGCTAACGTGAGCTGGTGCATATGAAATAAACCAGCGCTGTCCTACATATTAGTTTGTTCACTCATTAAAAGATAGAACCATGTATGTAACATGGTTGCGTGATTAAAGAAATACATTACAGTTTATGTGAGATGTCTTTTTTTAAGATTAAGGCATTGCACTGACATGCAATGAGCAAGACATTGCACTGATTGCAGCGCTATGTATGTGCGCAGGTGCAGCTTTTCTATTCAAAGAGGCGTGAGCCAATAGCGTTCGAATGTGAGCAGTAACGGAGCCTTTTAATTGGTGTACTGAACTTTAATTGGTGAATGTACTGAACGAATACCCCCTTTCTTGAACAAGTCAACTGAGTCAAAATGAGATTGAATGAACTGGTACATGTTGTTCATGGACTAATATCCTTGTTGCAACAGTGCATGTCTAATTAGGTAATAGACTGACTGAAACTTGCGAGTTATATTTTTGCAGAGATTTAACCGATCAATGTGTTTTTAGCAGTCATGTAAAGTCTGTAGTTCGTTCCTGTTTTTTCCATCTCAGGAACATTGCTAAGATTAGATCAATGGTTTCGGAAAAAGAAATGGAGATGCTTGTTCATGCTTTTATTTTTTCACGATTGGACTATTGCAATGCTTTATACTCGTGTTTAAACAAATCTTCTATGGATCGTTTACAAATAGTACAGAATGCATCTGCTAGGCTTTTGACTAGGTCCAACAGGAGGTCACGCATTACTCCTGTACTTAAAGCTCTTCATTGGCTTCCTAATAATTTTAGGGTGCATTTTAAAATTGTAGTTATTACTCACACGGCCTTGCATGGTCAAGCACCCTCTTATATACAGGATCTCTAAGGTCTTCAGGCCAAGACCTTTTGAATATTCCCAAAACACGTCTTCAGACAAGAGGTGATCGCGCTTTCTGTACAGCTCCAAGGCTCTGGAGCTTTCTTCCTCTAACATTGAGAACTGTGGGTTCTGTGGTACACAAACGGTTTTGAGAACTATTGAACAAACTGCCTACATGTGTGAATGAGTGCTCAAGACAGTGCCATAAACACCCAAATGGCACCTGCGCTCCAACAAATGCCTAAATCACTCTCACCGAATGGAGTTTGGTCTGACAGTTGGATTTGCAAACCACTGCCTTAACATTAGTCTACACTGACAGCGCGACCAGAGTGAAACACTGCTCCCACAAAAGCTACATTTACATTTATTCATTTGGCAGACGCTTTTATCCAAAACGACTTACAATTGAGGAAAACAGCAAGCGTTTCATCTAAGTAAGCAATATTCACGAGAAGTGCTAGTAATACAAAGTTTCAAATACAATGTCAAGATAGTATAAGCAAGTATATAGAGAACATTGAGAAAGGAAAAATGGAGGTAGAATTTTTTTTTCTCTTTTTTTTATATTACGAGACAGTTAAGTGCTCATGGAAGAGGTGGGTCTTCAGCTGTTTTTTGAATTGTGAAATTGATCCAGCCGTCCTGATGGAAACAGGAAGATCGTTCCACCAGCCGGGAACGGTGAAAGAAAATGTCCTTGAGATGGATCTCATGCCTCTCTGAAGGAACAATGAGGCGCCGCTCGTTTTCAGACCGCAGACTTCTGGAGGGGATGTAGGTCTGTAAGAGAGAGTTGAGGTAGATGGGTGCTGTGTTAGTGGCTGTTCTGTAAGCAAGCACCAGTGCCTTGAACTTAATGCGTGCTGCTACTGGGAGCCAGTGCAGAGAGATGAGCAGAGGTGTGACGTGCTCTCTTGGGCTCATTGAAGACCAGGCATGCAGCAGCATTCTGGATCATTTGCAGAGGTTTGAAGGCACAGGCTGGGAGACCGGCCAGAAGAGCATTACAATAATCCAGTCTAGAAATGACAAGTGCCTGGACGAGAAGTGTGTTGCATGTTCTGTTAAGAACGGTCTGATCTTTCTAATGTTGTACAATGCAAACCTGCATGACCGAGTTGTTTTAGTAACGTGATCCTTAAAAGTCAGCTGATCATCCATGATTACCCCAAGATTCCTGACTGAAGTCGATGGGGTTATCTTTGATGGACCAAGTTGGATGGTAAGCTGGTGCTGTTCTGACGGGGTGGCAGGAAGGATGAGAAGCTCAGTCTTGGCCAGGTTGAGTTGTAAGTGATGATCTTTCATCTAAGAAGAGATGTCAGCCAGGCAGTCTGAGACTCGTGTGGCTAGCGTGGAATCGTCTGGATGAAACGAGATGACAAGAGCTGCGCTGCACAAGCCATCCAGCAATGATTCATTCACACTAGAACACCAAAGGTAATCAAAGAGACTTTACTAACTTGTGATGTTACTTACAGTCAACGCCTCCACGCGACATGTCCCATGCACACAAAGCCACATGGTTGACGACACAATGGCACGACACGCCCATAGCAGGTGTCCTGGGGAAAAAGCCTGTCCAACCACGACACTTCAAGCCGGGCCTCCCAACATCACAGCACAAGTGACAGCTACCCTGATCATCCTTCAAATCGCAGCAGCTAACAAGAACGCCATCAGAAAATGTCTAACCTGCATAGACTCGTAGGCCAAGCTCAGTTTAACACGCCAACCCTTGGCTAGAAACACAGCAAACCATACAGGTGCTGGTCATATAATTAGAATATCATCAAAAAGTTGATTTATTTCACTAATTCCATTCAAAAAGTGAAACTTGTATATTGTATTCATTCATTACACACAGACTGATATATTCCAAGTGTTTATTTCTTTTAATTTTGATGATTATAACTGACAACTACTGAAAATCCCAAATTCAGTATCTCAGAAAATTAGAATATTACTTCAGACCAACACAAAGAAAGGATTTTTAGAAATCTGGGCCAACTGAAAAGTATGAACATGAAGAGTATGAGCATGTACAGCACTCAATACTTAGTTGGGGCTCCTTTTGCCTGAATTGCTGCAGCAATGCGGCATGGCATGGAGTCGATCAGTCTGTGGCACTGCTCAGGTGTTATGAGAGCCCAGGTTGCTCTGATAGTGGCCTTCAGCTCTTCTGCATTGTTGGGTCTGGCATCTTATCATCTTGTCTAATATTAACAATGGATGAGGTTTAAAGAAAGTAATTTTCCTTTTACAGAAAGTAGTCATCTTGTTGTTTTCATTGTTCTAAAACATTGCATTATTTGTGATTAATATTAATATTAATATTAGAGTGTAAAAGCGTTTGTGTGTGTGATTGGTTATGTTGATGCCCTGATGTGATCACGCAATTGCGTGTCTATGACATCACACGCTAATAGAGCGAACGCACCGAGACATGCTTTATCAGAATCGGAATCAGAGAATCAGACTCAGATACCAGAATCAGAATCAGAGTCGTTTATTGCCAAGTACAATGAGTTCACTTGTACGAGGAATTTGCCTTGGTAGGCTGGTGCATACATTTAAAAAGAATAAAGACTTAAGAAGGCAGGAAAATATATAAATATATATATATACAACATAAAAATTAAATTTAAACTATATCAAGGGAAGGCATGTAGCCATGTTGTGCAAATTGGGCAGGGTGTGCAGCAGTGAATTTAAGGAATCACTTGGACATGGTCAAGGTGTGTGAATTGTTTATGAGTCCAGTTGCAGATGGGAAGAAACTGTTTTTGTGGTGTGAGGTTCTGGTCCTGATGGACCTCAGCCTCTTGCCGGAGGGGAGAGATTCAAAAAGTTTGTGACCAGGGTGAGAGGGATCAGCTACAATCTTAACTGCCCGTTTCAGAGTCCTGGAGGTGTACAGGTCTAGAAGAGATGGCAAATTGCAGCCGATCACCTTTTCAGCAGAGTGGATAATACGCTGCAGTCTGCTTTTGTCCTTGGCAGTGGCAGCTGCGTACCAGATGGTGATGGAGTTGGTGAGTATAGATTCAATGATGGAAGTGTAGAAGTGCACCATCATTGACTGTGGGAGGTTGAACTTCTTTAGCTGCCGAAGGAAGTACAACCTCTGGTGAGCTTTGCTGATTAGGCAGCTGATGTTTAGTTCCCACTTGAGGTCCTTGGTGATTGTGGTACCCATGAAGCGGAATGAGTCAACAGTGGTGACTGGGGAGTTACACATGGTGATGGGGGTGGGAGGGGCTGGGTTCTTTCTGAAATCGACTACCATCTCCAGCCGTTGAGCTCCAGGTTGTTCTGATTGCACCAGGACATCAGTTTATCAATCTCCCACCTGTAGGCAGACTCATCGTCTTCTGAGATTAGCCCAATGAGAGTGGTGTCATCAGCAAACTTCAGATGTTTGACAGATTGGTGACTGGAGGAGCAGCTGTTGGTATACAGGGAGAAGAGGAGAGGTGAGGTGATAGAACACAGCCTTGTGGGGATCCAGTGCTGATGATTCTGGAGTCAGATAAATGTTTTCCCATTTTCACATGCTGCCTCCTGTCAGACAGAAAGTCTGTAATCCATCTGCACAAGGAGTCAGGCACATTCAGCTGGGATAGCTTATCCTGTAGCAGGGCCGGGATGATTGTGTTAAAAGCAAAGCTGAAATCCACAAACAGGATCCTGGCGTAGGTTCCTGCAAGGTCCAGGTGCTGGAGGATGAAGTGGATAGCCATGTTGACAGCGTCATCTACAGACCTGTTTGCTCTGTAGGTAAACTGCAGGGGGTCCAGGAGGGGGTCTGTTATGGATTTCAGATGGGGCAGCACAAGGCGCTCAAAGGACTTCATAACAACAGATGTCAGAGCGACAGGTCTGTAGTCATTGAGACCATTAATCCTAGGTTTCTTTGGAACGGGGATGATGGTGGATGTTTTAAAGCAGGCTGGAACATGGCATGTCTTCAGTGAGATGTTGAAGATGTCTGTGAACACTGGAGACAGCTGATCAGCACAGTGCTTTAGGGTGGATGGAGAGACAGAGTCCGGACCGGCTGCTTTGCGAGGGTTCTGTCCTTTGAAGACTCGATTAACATGTCTCTCCATGATGGTGAGAGGCGTTGTTGTGATGGGTGAGGGGGTTGTTGAGGTATGGAGCTGTGGAGAGGCTCCAATCCCTGCTGTGTCTGTGTTAGGGCTGGTGGAGTTGATGAGCTGCAAATGATGGCTGGTAACACAGGGTGTGGTGTCAGGAGGGTCCCATTGTCTTTCAAAGCGGCAGTAGAACTCATTCAGGCTGTTTGCCAGTCGCAGGTTGTTAGCAGAGTGAGGGGGTTTGGGTTTGTAGTTTGTGATCTGTCTAAAACCTTTCCAGACAGAATCAGAGTCATTGGCTGAGAACTGCTGTTGTAGTTTCTCAGAGTACAGTTGTTTAGCTTCTCTCGAAGTAAACTTGTACTTTGACTCTCTAAACCTAATTCTGTCCACACTTTTAAAAGCAACTTCTTTCTCATACCTAAGCTGCCTTAGTCTGGCTGTAAACCAGGGTTTGTCATTGTTGTAACTCACTCTGGTGTGTGATGGTACACAGCTATCTTCACAGAAACTTATGTATGATGTCACAGTCTCTGTGTACTCGTCCAGACTGTTGGTAGCAATCCTGAAAGCATCCCAATCAGTGCAGTCCAAGCATGCCTGAAGATCCTCCACAGCTTCTCTGGTCCATCTCTTGGATGTCCTCATAGCAGGTTTAGAACGCTTTAATTTCTGCCTGTATGCAGGAATCAGATGGCTCATGACATGGTCAGAGTGACCCAGCGCAGCACGAGAGACGACATGATAGGCACTGCTAACTGTGGTGTAACAGTGATCCAGAATGTTTTCCTCCCTGGTTGGGCATTTAACAGTTTGTTTCTATTTTGGGAGTTCGAGTGAGAGATTTGCTTTGTTAAAGTCACCAAGCATTATGATGAATGAGTCCGGGTATGTGCGTTCCACACATAGTATCTGGTCGACAAGAATATGCTGTGCATCCTGCGCATTGGCTTGCGGTGGAATGTAAACACCGGCTAGTATGAATGAAGCGAACTCACGTGGGGAGTAGAAGGGCTTGCAGTTAATGAAAAAAGTCTTGATAACAGGAGAGCAGTACTGCTGAATTGTTTTTACATCGTTGCACCAATCATTATTCGTGTAAAAACAAATTCCTCCACCTTTTGTTTTGCCTGAAAGATCCGCACGGCGATCCGCTCTAGAGAGTTGGAATCCTGCCAGCTGCAGTGCAGAGTCTGGTATCGATCCGCATAGCCACGTCTCAGTGAAGCACAAGACAGAAGATGTAGAGAAGTCTCTGTTTTTCCTACTAAAAGATGAAGTTCGTCCAGTTTGTTGCACAGTGATCGCACGTTAGAGAGAAATATTCCCGGCAGTGGTGTCCGATGTCTGCGTCGGCGAAGGCACACAAGCGCACCAGCACGTTTCCCTCTCCTTCTGCGTCTTACTGCGTCTGTAAAGGTGAGCGCTCCTTTAACCAGAATGTCTAATAAATACAATGAAGTTGGGCAGTAAGTCCTTGGGGACTGAAGCCCTAATATTCATTAGCTCTTCTCTGGAGAAAAAGCTCACGGAGTCCTGACAAAAAATAGTTTTAACAAACAAAACAAGACAAAACAAAGCGCACCAACGCACCGCGGCACCATCATCATAGTTATTCAAGGTAAAGCGCCATTGTGAAAGCACTGCATCTGTGTCGTTCTTTCTACCAATGCTTTTTTCTCCTGTAAGGAATACTACAATTTTTTGGAGGCACCGCTGGGATAGGATGTCAGACGGTTTAATCTTACTGGAGGAACAGGGACCGTCTAGCAGAATTCATCCCTTACTTACCCAGATGTGGAGCAGCTGAGAAGTGACTACTGAGTAAAACAGATAAGTCAGAGTTTATGATTGATCCTGTGAAACTAGTAGAAATGGATGTCCTGCAAACTCTTCAGGAGGAAATTGGTGAGAGACTTTGTGCACTGCCAAGAGAAAAGTTAGTCGAATTGAGTCTATCCCTTGATATTGATGCAGAAAAGGTAGCTAATGTCACATGCTTGTCCTTAATCAGCATCCTGATTAACTATCTGCTATGAAAAGAAACGGAGGCACTGGAGGATAGAGGCATGGCAGAGCTGGTTAGCGTAAATGAGAAATTAAGCGAAATGATGGTAACTGATGTAACTGTAAGTGAACCAAGGCCTGACCTGAAATCAATAGGGAAAAAGGAAATGTAGAGCAGGAGAAAATAGGAGAACACAGAGGTACATCTGAACCTTCTCTCTCTAATGTGCAAAGTAGTATGCCTGTTTTCCTGAGCACCAGCTTGAGACCAACAGACAGTGTCACAATTAACCCATCACATGCATCACAGGGACAAATGGTGCCGGCTGTATGGCACAGGGAGTTCAAGGTTTCAGGCTTATTTGGGGAACCTGTCCAGAAAGACAGGTTAACTTTCTCTAGTTTAGCATGCCAAATTGAAAGCGGACTAATTAAGGGATACCCAGAACAAAAGATTGTTGATTCAGTCATTCGAGCCATCACAATTCGTTGCATTACCAAGAGAAAATTCTTTGCATTTGAAAAATGCATTGCCACTGAACTGTACAAACAGCTCACTGCAGAATCACAATGTGCAAAAGAAACACCCCAAAGCTTTCTCATACGCGTTCTTGACCTCAGGCAGAAAAACACTCTTTGCGTCACAAGAAGATGAGTCAGGTCTGAAGTGTACAACCCAGCACTGGTACAAAATATGTTCCTTCACACTGTGTTAACTGGTTTGCAGAATGATCATGTCGTATTTGACGGACACTACAGTTACTGATGAGACACTATTAGAAAAGTTAAATGTAGCGTGCTCCCACGAGACAGAGCAAGCGAAAGGGTGAAAGAAATGCCACTGTAAACTCCGCTCAGTTAGACGAACCATCTCCTTTGCTGAGAAATAAGCCAAAATACCCTAAAATTGATGTAATGTCACAGTTGAAAAGTTTAAGTAAAGAAATAATGCAAATCAAAGAATCCATATAGCAACCCTCACCTGTTCGGCAACAATGCTGCACTGTCAATAATGATGTCCCTACTTTAAGAGCAGTTCATCAGCTCCTCCCAGAGGAGAATCAGGTGTCACAGAAACAAGTTTGGGGACCAAGCCAAAATGGAGCTGAGCAACACCAGCATCGGTTTCAGGTTCCTAATGTTACTCCACCACAGCAGCAATGGGGGGCGAGTTCAATGCCATCACAGTTTGTTCAGCCAGCTTATCTGCCCCAGTATTCCGCTCAAGGATACTACCCACAACCACCTCATGCAGACTCACACCGCCACACTGTTGCTCCGTATTTTCAGCCGTTTTGCCCGTCACGTCCCGCAAGAACAAGACAGTGTTTCCATTGTCAGCAAGCAGGAACAACAGAGCTGTGTACCCATTGTTATCGCTGTGAAAGCAATGAACACTTCCTGGCAGGATGCAAAGAAAGAGGCAACCGATCACAGGGTAGGCCTCAGTTAAACAGGAATGGGTCACTACCGAGGGACAGGGAGTGACCCACCAAGCAAAGACGTCTCCTCTTTGTCCAGGGCAGCAGGTTAAATCACAGCCAGAGATCATTCCCTTTGCGTGTAACTCAATTTCCAGGTGTCAAGTTAATAAACATTCAAATGTGACCTCTCTGGTTGGGAAACAGTGCTTAGTGACTTGCTATCTGAATGGATTCAAAACAGTGGCACTATGGGACATGGGATCCCAAGTGTGCATCGTGGATCAGCAGTGGAAGAATAAACACCTACCTGGAGTAAAGTTGAAAGACATTTCTGAAGTGACAGAAGTTACACATTTGAGTCTTGTGGCAGCCAATGGTTCAAGCATGCCCTTTGAGGGATGGGTAGAGATCACATTCAGCCTGACTCCTCCTGCAAACACACTAGAAGAATTAGTAATCCCCGTCCTGGTTATAAAAGATTACTAGTTGCCCAAGCCAGTCAATGGTTACAACGTGATAGAGCAGGTAATGAAACAAAGTCAAGTAGATGAGCAGAGTAATGCAAGCAAAGAACTGTTGAGCAAGACAGTGAGGGGTGCCTTCCCAAGATTGAAGAGGAGTAAAGTTCAAACTTTCATCAACCTGGTGATGGCTGAGAGCTCAAGCGAGTATTTAGTAAAAACAAAAGACCATGTGAATGTGCCAAAGCACGCGATAATGCAAATCAGATGCCAGGTGAAAGTCCCTCACCTGAGGCAGAACAAGGTTATGTTGTTCGAACCAGCTGTTAATCCACAGCACCCTGAAGGGCTAGGACCTCTTGAGACACTTGTGACACTAAAGAAAGGCGATCGACATGTGATTCAAATTAGCATACAGAATGTAACCGACCATGAGATTGTGCTACCAAGAAGAACAGAACTCGGGACCATACAAATGATCAAGTCAGTGTTACCAGCGACAGTACCACTTTGTGTAAGCGCAGCCTGTGTAAACAAGAGTGTAGAGCCAACAAGTAGGAGTGAGACTAGCAGTCAGGAAGTATGGGACCCGCCAGTGGACATGAACCATCTGTCCCAGGAGCACCAACAGAAAGTAAAACAAATGTTGCGGTACGAGTGCCATTTCTTTTCGAGATCTGATGAGGACATTGGATGTATCAGAGATTTACAGTTAAGCATCAGTCTGACCGATCCGACACCTATTGTTCGAACTTATACATCTGTCCCAAAGCCATTATACCAAAAAATGAAAGATTACCTTCGAGACTTGATCATACAGGAATGGATTGAAAAATCTCACTCACCGTATTTGTCACCAATTGTGTGTGTCAGAAAAAAAGATGGCAGCCTTAGGTTGTGTATAGACTACAGAGATGTCAATCGGAAAACAGTACCCAACCGTCAACCGATCCCAAAGGTACAGGACATTCTAGACGGGTTGGGAGGAAACAGATGGTTTTCTTTGTTATGGCAGGGAAAGGCATACCACCAAGGATTTATGACACCTGAAAGCAGACCACTAACGGCCTTCAGCACCCCATGGGGGTAATATGAGTGGGTTCGTATTCCCTTTGGGCTCATGAATGCACCCGCTGCATTCCAACAATTCATGGAGAGCTGCCTGGAAGGACTCTGTGATGACATCTGTGTACCGTTTCACAAAATCGTTTGATGAGCACGTTGAAGCAGTAAGGAAAGTCTTGCAACGGCTGCGTTTACATGGAGTAAAATTAAAGCCGAGAAAGTGTGAGTTGTTCAGGAAGGAGGTCCATTATTTGGAAAGGATTGTCTCTCAGGAAGGAAGCCGGGTGAATCCTGCAGATACCAGCAAAGAGTTGACATATACCACCATTATTAAATAAAACAGCATGTGCCGAATTCAAGGAACTTCCCAAGGAACATATGATGCAACATTCTGTGGACTGATGAGAGTAAGTCGTTGACCTTAACTCACATGTACACGTTTTGCATTTACATGGGTCGTAAAAGTGAAAAAAATCTGCAATGCATTATGGCACAGACTGTGTCGCACAGTATATCCCTATGCAAATGGGTTATTTTTTATCATAAATATACACACACAGGGCCGCAGGATATTAGAAATACAGAGGTCCAAAAACCCAGACAAAAATTACTTTCCTGATCTACTTATGCACTATTTTAGGACATTTGGAGTGCAAATTAGATAACAATAGCTAAAACCAAGTCTGTCTTTTCATGTTTATCAGTAAGGAGTAAACACACGGTAAACTGATATTTTTATACAAATATTACCAGATTGAAATACAAAAGAATAAAAGAGCATTTAGGTTTGGAATGACATAATGTAGACAAGTGGTAACAGAATTAACATTTTTGAGTAAACTGTCCCTTTAACTTATTGTGTAGCTACAGACATAGACATCAATTTACAAAAGTTGCAGACACTTGGGTTTTTATTACATATTAAATATGTAAAATTAAAATAATATAGAAACAGAATTAAAGAATGAGATAAGTGATGCATTTTAAATATTTTATCAATAATAATATTGTTGTTTTAATATATTAACACAAACCTACATTATAAACACACCTGAGTAAAAGCCATGCAGTTTACGCCCCGTTCACACCGCCAGTGACAAAGCGACACGATCTCATTAATTTCAATGGAGAGCCGGCGACTTCCGGCAACACGAGCGTCAGTGATCGTTGGCGACTGAAATAGGGTGTGTCTAGCGACGTAACAAAGTTGGGAGTTGCGCCCCGTTCACACCACCAGCGACACCTAGCGACAAAGCTTCACGATCTCATTCATTTCAATGGAGAGCCAGCGACAGTGACCGTTGGCGACTGGAAGTGGGCGTGTCTAGCGATGTGACAAAGTTGTGAATTGCTCAACTTTATGCAAATGATGAGTGACTTTCAGGAGTGACTACCAGTAGGAGTAAGCGGA
This sequence comes from Oreonectes daqikongensis, assembly GCA_026939265.1. NCBI lineage: Eukaryota > Metazoa > Chordata > Actinopteri > Cypriniformes > Nemacheilidae > Oreonectes > Oreonectes daqikongensis. The sequence goes on from JAOTQM010000138.1 coordinate 297,410, forward strand.
GTTCACGTCAGCCGTCTCCCGTCAGGGTTTGTTTATACCCGTTAAACTGCGGTCACACTTGGCTATGCACACACGAAATTTGTTTGGATGGTGCTGCGAAAATGGGCGGGAGCAGGATATGACATCATGCATCAAGGTTTTAAAATCATATTACATAAAATTACATGTTTCACTGTTTACCATTGCCACTGCGAACCAAGCTGCTTCTCTTTTTATTTGATTTTTGTAATATTTTAAAGTTGTGTTGTATAAAACGGGATAATGTGACACGATTTCTCCATCTTTTAAATTTCTGTAACGATGGGTAATGCTGTAACGTATTGATCTTCTATTGGTCTCTCAACCTCACGTGACGCGAATTTGCAGGTCAGAGTTCACCAAACTTTACTTTGCTATGCAGAGAAATGCAAAATATCTTTCGTATAAATGTATGCGTATAAATGGAAGTCAATAGAACAAAAAGTCAAGTGTGACCGCGGCTTTACTAGAGCAACCAAATCAAGGAGCGCCTTCTAGCAACCTTGTAGCAAGAGACTAGCGACACCCAGCGACAGAGTCTTGCGGTGTGAACGCACAGTTAAAATGAACCAGAAGGTCTGGTAATGTTTTTGTCGCCTGACACTGACATTAAACACATAAATTATATGTTTTTGGTGTTTTGTAGTTTGGATTACTGGATATTACAATCGGTTGGGGGCAGTCGTGGCCCAGTGGTTAGAGAGTTGGACTCATGACCAGAAGGTTGCTGGTTCGATTCTCAGGGCTGGCGGGTAACGGCTGAGGTGCTGTCACTTGTTTACTATACAAAATGTACAAATGTATAGTACAATGTAATGTAAGTCGCTTTGGATAAAAGCGTCTGCCAAATGCATAAATGTAAATGTACTCAGGTTTGTTGTTTAAATGTTGACGTGCGTCAAGCGAGCTCAAATTGAAAGGGCAAACTCCCGAGCGCTCTGGAAAAAAGCGAGGGAGCCAGCGTTTTACACAATTGTTTTTTAGACCCGACATGTGAATGGCCTCTAACATTTTTATGATAAAACATTAAACATTTAGCTACTTACATCACAGTTCAAACTGACATCGAGTGCCTGCTCGGCTTCTGTTCTGTTAATAGCAACTAGATTGACATTGAAGAGAGCCGTTAGAAAGCTGAGGTAAACCAGATCTGAGATCAGTTATCTAGACGTTTTCTACAATATTGACACTAAATATAGGCTGTGTCTCGTTTCGGAAGGCTGCATCCTCTGGAGGTCTCATTCGAAGACCGCTACGTCATCGAGGCCGTCTCGTTTTATAAAAGCAGGTAGGACACTCACACTGGTCCCAAGCTAAAGTAATGAATGTTTATGGGGAACAATGGGAGATAATGAAATATTAAATTAGAAAGGTGGCTATTTCATTAAGGAAATCAATTGCCTTAACTAAAAGAAATAAAGAAAATGTTGTCATAGGGAACATCTGGTAGATTTGAAATGGGTAGAGGGATAAGACAAGGGTGTCCAATCTCCCCTTTTTTATTTTTATTGGCTACACAAATAATGTGTCTTCACATTAAAAAAGGTCATTTTCAGGGTGTAACAAGGTTTGTAGTGGGAGGAGGAAAGAGACAGGGCCGGCATGTTGAAATCCAAAATAATATTTATTAACTTAAAATAAAACAGCTTCAAAAACAGAAAACAATAAATAAACAATAATCACTGTGCCATGTGACTTTAGCCTCTCGTACACGCTCTCCGCGTGTATGCGTCCCTGGTGATCAATGACTTTCTGCGCCAATCACTGGAACGAGAGACAGCAGGTTAGAAGCCACACCTGACCTACTTTACCACCTTCTGTGCTCCGGACTGAAGCTCCTCCCTCCCAGACGGGGCATGACCACACCTCCCTGCCACATACCCCCACCGCCCGACTCAGGCCGGGGCCTCACCTGGCCTGCAGCTTCCCCCCCTCCTGGAGAGAAAGTCAGCCACAGCCATCTGCGTCCCTGGTCTGTGAACCACCTGAAATTTGAAGGGCTGAAGAGCTAGATCACCCGTTGGTGTCCTTCATTCAGTGGAGCCATTGGAGGGGTGCGTGGGCAGAACAGAGCGTGAACTCCCGGCCCAGGAGATAATAGTGGAGGATGAGGATGGCCCACCTAATCGCCAGGCATTCTTTCTCAATGGTGCTGTACACCATCTCTCTCCGTAAAAGCTTACAACTGATGTACAGCACCGGCCGCTCGTCACCCACTACCTCCTGGGACAGGACAGCCCTCAGATCCCTGTCCGATGAGTCCGTCTGCAACAAAAAGGGAAGATTAAAGTCAGGAGCATGCAATAGAGGGCCACCACATAAGGCAGCCTTTACTTGGGTAAAAGCCCGCTGGCACGGCTCCGTCCACTGGACGGTATCTGGTGCGCCCTTTTTAGTGAGGTTAGTTAACGGGCTGGTGAGCATCGAATATTCGGAGATAAACCTCCTGTAATAGCCAGTCAGCCCTAAGAACTGCCTCACCTCCTTTTTGGTCTTGGGTCTCGGAGAGGCTGCAATCGCTGCCGTCTTATCAATTTGGGGACGCACCTGCCCGCAACCCAAGTTAAAGCCCAGATTCCTTACCTCCACCTGCCCAACCGCACACTTCTTCGGGTTAGCCGTGAGACCTGCCGCCCTTAGCGAATTCAGGACCGCTCTCAAGTGTTGTATATGCCGCTGCCAGTCATTACCATAGATAATAATATCATCCAAGTATGCAGCGGCATATGCTGCATGGGGTCGGAGAATACGGTGTTGAAATTGGTGTAATCCAAACGGCGTGGTGAAGGCTGTTTTTTCTTTGGATAATGGCGATAAGTGGATCTGCCAGTATCCTTTTGTCAAATCCAGTGTTGAATAAAAATGAGCCGAACCTAGTTGATCCAGCAACTCGTCAATAATGGAATATGCGTCGAATTTCGACACAGCAATCATCTTGCGATAGTCCACACAGAAGCGCATCAAGCTGTCGGTTTTGGGAACTAAAACTATCGGGCTCGCCCAATCGCTGTGGGACTCACATCGAGCATAGCACCTAATTCTTCCTGAACCAATATTTTCTTGTGCTCAGGTAAACGATACGGCTGGCTGCGCACTACACGCCCGGCGTCATCTCAATATGGTGTTCAATGAGCGTAGTTCGACCGGGGAGGGGCGAAAACACATCTGCAAATTGTGTCTGTAAATGTGTCACGTCCACGATCTGGGAGGTTTAGAGGTGATCTCCCCCAGGGCCGAGAGCAATAGATCGGCCAGGTTTGCACACCTCCGGCCCGAGATCATCCTCTCTTCTCACCGCCGTCGCCAGCATCACGGCATCAGCCTCGTTCCATTTTTTGAGGAGATTGAGGTGATTTATTTCATGCGCCCCGCTCCTAACCGGTCGTATTACCTCATAATTGAGATCTCCCAACCACCGTGTGACCACAAAGGGCCCTTGCCACTTGGCGAGTAATTTCGAGCACGATATAGGGAGTAAGACGAGCACTTTTTCTACTGGTGCAAATTTACGTTTAATTTTACATTTATCTAGCGCCTCTGTCAGATTGCTGTCTCTGTCTGTCCTGGGCCTGTAACAAATTCTCCATTTAGAGCCGCCCCAAAGTGTGGAGTTTTATTCGTAGGTTGAGGACAAACTGAATTTAATTTTTACTAGTGGATGGTCAGTCCTCCCAAGTTTCCCTTAGGACGTCTAAAATCCCGCGGGGATGGCGACTCGAAGGGAGAAAATCCCGTGGAGGCTTACGGGACCTCACGGACTGCAAACAACAGAGGCTCTAGCCATTTATCCCAATTTTTGGCATCCTCGTGAACGAACTTCCGGATCATGGCTTTTAACGTACGGTTAAAACGCTCGACCAAGCCGTCCGTTTGTGGGTGATAGACACTCGTTCGAACCGTTTTAATGCCTAATAACCCATACAGTTTGCGCAGTGTGCGTGACATAAACGCTGTGCCTTGATCCGTGAGAACCTCTTTGGGGATTCCCATGCGGGAGATTAATGAGAAGAGGGCCTCCGCAACACTCTTTGCTGAAATGCTGTGGAGCGCCACCGCCTCAGGGTATGGGATTGCATAATCTACAATGACTAATGCAAATCGATGCCCTTGTGCAGATCGTTCTAACGGCCTGATCAGGTCCATACCAATTCGTATGAAGGGGGCCTGAACCAGGGGAAGAGGGCACAATGGTGCTTTTGGGGTGGCCGGTGGGTTAACCAACTGACATTCACGACACGCAGCACACCATCTGCGCACGTTCTTGTGAATGCCCGGCCAAAAGAAATGGGCTGTTAGACGATTTAGTGTCGCTGTCTGCCCTAGATGCCCGGCCATTGGATTAGAATGGGCCGCCTGGAAAAGCATTTCCCGACGGGCCCTTGGTACGACCAACTGGGTTGTATCTGTCTTCGATTGAGCATCCTGGGTCACTCGATACAACCGGTCTTTAATAATGGCAAAATACAAATATGTGAACCGCATCCCAGACCGCAGATTGAATCAGGCCTGGGTGGATGGAGGTTTGGTTACAGCCTGAATCCACCAAGGCCTGATATGTACCCCCCTCTGTACTCACTGGTACACGGTACTGGCCGGCTGGGTCGAGGGCAGCCCGAGGCGCGTCGGGAACCCGGATCACCAGACCGACCTCCATCAGCGGGCAGTGGCCGATGAGGTGACCCGGGTCCCCGCAACGCCAACAGGCTGGCCCGGGCTTTTCCCATGCCCCCGCAGCGGGAAGCAGGCCAAGGGATTGATGAGAGGAGGCTGAGGGAGAAGGGCGGGGACGGCTGCGGGACGCCGCCCGCGGCTGCCACTCGTCCCGGGACCTGGGTGAGGGAGTTGGGGATAATGGAGGGGGAGAAACAATAGGGGGAGAAACAAAAGAACACTTTTTTGTGGGGTTCGCCGACCCCGGAACACGCTGCCAACTAGTCCTCCACCAGCTGGACGGCCTGCGCAAGCCAGCCAGCTCCGGAATAGCTTGCGGTCCTCGGTTTGGGCCCGCAGGAGAGATTCAAATCTCCTCTCCTGCTCCATGGTGGCCCGATGTTGTGCTGCCTGGAGGCCTGCAAGTGCCTGAATGACTTCCGCAAATGGCATGCCTGGCGGGGACTGCATGTTTTCAGCGCCGTTCTCCTTTCTCCCGGGTTTAGGCAGCAGTGTAACAAGGTTCGTAGTGGGAGAAGGAAAGAGACCAGGTCGGCGTTTTGAAACCCAAAATAATATTTATTAACTTCAAATAAAACAGCTTCAAAAGCAGAAAACAATAAATAAACAATCGTCCCTGGTGATCAACAGCTTTCTGCATCCCTTTTATGGCTCCTCTCGTAATATGTAAAGATGAAAATTTACGAAATGATTTAGACTTTACACCCATCATTGACAAAATTAGCAAGAGGTTTAATATCTGGATGCAAAGGGATTTGTCAATTCAGGAAAGGGTACTGTTATCAAAAGCTGAAGGGGTTTCTAGATCTGTGTATGCTTCCTTATCATTGGAGGTTCCTCCCAAAGTTACCAAAAAATTAGGTCAAATGCTTTTTAAATTTTTTGGGAAAAATAAGCCACACTATTTAAAAAAGGAAAGAAAATCTTATGTAATCCAAAAGATCATGGTGGTTTAGAGGTATTGAGTTATGAGACACTAAATATGGTTTTTAAAATGTATGGAATTCATTTCATTGGGGGCAGTTGTGGCCTAATGGTAAGAGAGTCGGACTCGTAACCAGAAGGTTGCCGGTTCGATTCCCAGTACCGGCAGGTAACAACTGACGTGCCCTTGAGCAAGGCACCTTACCCCCAGGCACTGCAGTGTTAGCTGCCCACTGCTCCCAGTGTATGTGTGTTCACGACTTGAAGTGTGTGTCTTCACTATTCACTGGTTGGGTTAAATGCAGAGGTTAAATTTCGGGTATGGGTCACCATATATGACAAATCGGTCACTTTCATTTGTTTAAGCAAATGGGTGACCTTGCATTTTGTTAGTGTAATTATTCAATTGATAAAATACCAGTTAAACTTAATGAATCCATGCCATGAGAGCTTGTTTATGGAATTTAGCATGTTCTATGAACATAATTTTTCTCCTATAGGGGATGTTATATTTGGAATAACAAAGATATTGTTTACAAAAATAGGACTCTTTTTTGAAAATAATATTATTTTAGTTAGTCAGTTGTTGAATAATGATGGTAATTTATTGACATATAAAGAATTTCTGAACAAATTTAAAATACCAATTAAACCCAAGGAATTTGCTGTTGTGATGGATGCAATTCCTGAAAAGGTATTGATACTTCTTAGAAATAGTTTACAAGAGACTGAGCCAAATATTATAGACATTAAAAGTAAAATATTTATTGGTAATACAAATATCTTACCAAACAGAGTTACAAACAATTACATTAGAAATATACTCAATAGAATTGTTTATTCCCCAGCTCCTTTCTTTTGGACTTCGGTTTTTGGTGATGTGAATTGGCGTAAAGCTTGGCGAACAGTTGACACATTTTTTATTAACAATAAAATAAAAGAAGTGTCTTTTTAAATAATGCACAGGATATATCCAGAAAAACATGTACTGGAGAGGTTTAAGTTGAATATTGTCTACTCATGTTGTTTTTGTCAAAATGAAATAGAAACATTTTTTCATTTATTTTTCCATTGAATACATTAAAAATTGTTTTGGGTTGATATGGAACGGTTCATTATGAAGAAATTTTACTTTACGGCTGACTGGATTGGACATATTAATATATTTTAATAATCAAGGATTTGATAAAGATAAAATATATCTTATACAAATGTTAATTTTACTGGGGAAATTTGTTTCCCAATTGTTGATTAAAACACCCTTCTTTTACATTTAATTTAATTTTGTTATTTTTTATATAAAGACTCTGCTTAATTGGATTTATGTTTGTAATTGTTTGGAAATGTTAATGTTTCTCATTGTATTACTTGTATGGCTTTAATAAAAAAATTAATAAAAAAAGCAGGTAGGACACTGGACGCACCCTTCAAGTGCGACCTTCATTTACAGGAATTTGGAGGACACATGAGGTGTATCCTTCGTTGCTAGAGATAACCTACAATTATTTGCGTCGGCCAACGTCATTTATTTGATTAAACGGCAGCAGCTGCACATACATTTAAGTATGTGGCGTTTAAATGCTAACAGTTTACAATTACTTTTTTTATACCTCAACAGGCATAGTAAATAGGATTAAAAGTGTTTAGTGATTTTAAAAGGTCTGAAACAGTAATGCAAGAAATTATGTTGGTTGAACTGTCTTTTGGCATTGTTCAGGGTGAAATGTAACTAACTTTTCACCTCTTAAAAGAAATCATAATCTGACAGGTGTGAGAGCGCAATGTGTTGTCATAGCAACGTGATCCTGTTTCCTTCTCCGCCCGTGTCCTATGAAGGACGTCTCGTTTAATTCTAAGTTGATCCGTATACCGCATCCTTAGGAGGCAGACTCACGAAATGAGACACAGCATAGAGTTTGTCCTATTAGGCAATTGTTTCACGACTTTTATTACACACCATGGAAAAACTACCGGTCGAGGTCCGGACCCCAATGGTGGGTGTACACACATTTGAATTGCAATTAACGCTACACAGCTAGAACACATGCACCGTCATTTAGTCGATAACATTTAGCGTTTTATAAAGAAAAAAGTAAAATAACAAATAACGTTAAATTAATTTACTAAGTTGTGAGGCGTCGTAAGGTCGAGGACTCTTAATTTGAAAACGGCAATGTTCTGCGACTTCGTCCGGTGAAGACCCAAATATAAGACAAAAGTCCTCTGCAAATTACATGAGAGCTAAAAACGCATCTAAATTGTATTTGTTTCGTTGAAAATGTTTTAAATAACAGAAATGATGTGGACTGCCGATGAAATATCCAGACTGTGTTATGATCATTTTAATAAACTGCCTAAAAGAGGAAAGCCGGAAGAGGGCAGAGAATGGACTTTACTAGCAGCTGTGCTTCAACTCACTTACAATCCAGAACACAAGACAGGTACACATGTTTTATATCATAAAACATTACAGAATTAATTCAGTCCACTTTTAGTAGTCAACCAATATATACATTAATATATGGATGTAAAGTGTACGGCATAGTGAAAATGATCAACAGATACAGTAGTATCAAGATTTTATCATTACTTCATTATTAATCTTTAGCATTTTGTCAGTTCACAAACAGATTGTGTCCTTGGGGACGGGCACCAAATGCATTGGCAAGTCTGTCATGAGTATGAAGGGTAAATATATCAAATATAATGTATAACTTTTTTTTTATTGTGAGTTTTTATTGTGATCAGAGACTGTTCTGTGCAGGCGATATTCTGAATGACAGCCATGCTGAAGTTATTGCACGCAGGGGGTGTGTCAGGTAATTTACACAATGTCACTGCTAAACAAACGACCGTCTTACATCCTGTCCCACAGTCCTGTACAGTTTGCACACACTGTGAACATGTCTTAAGGACATATTAAATGGATTTACATGTTTACCCATCTATGTTTGTACATGGATTTCACAGGCCTCAAAAGGATGTCATGTCCTGTACGCAATGTGACCTATGTTACATTCTATAAAAGTTTCAAAATGCAGCCAGTGGTATTAAATGAAGATCACATTGATGGCCATTTTTCCTTCCTCAGATATCTGACGGAGCAGCTGCACAAGGCTGTAAGTGGCCAGAGGTCTGCAGTTTTCTGTTCAGGTACTGAGAAAGGACAGTGGATGGTCAAACCAGAAGTTTCTTTCATTTTTTTCACCAGTCAAACACCCTGTGAGTTCAGCTATGGCTTTATCATTTTTCTTGTCATTATGTCACAATGCCATTTAGATAATTAGATTTTGGGGGTGAAATGTAATCTTTTCTAACAGTTTAAGTAAGATTTACAGTCGGTCAAGGTTATAATGTATTCTCAGGTGGTGATGCCTCCATCTTTCCTTCGAATTGCAATGAAGTGCAGCCCTGTAAGTCTGTAAAAGAGACTCGGAATGAAGAGCTAGAAAGGCGAGGTTTAAAACGGCCAGCTGACAGTGACCTAGAGGAGTGTCCTAGAAAAAAGACAATAGATGAACATTTAATCTTTGAAAAATCAGTGGACGATGAAGAACACAAAGCTAAGACAGAAAACAAAGAAAGGAGTCAATCAGGTTACATTTTAAAGCATGACCTCCACCGCACCGGGGCGAAGTGTGTCCCTGATGGTCCGACCGACCCACTGCTGGCTGGATTACTCTACCACAACACTGGGCTGTTGCGTCTAAAGCCGGGCCGGGGAGACGGCACACTCTCCCTCTCATGCAGTGATAAACTCGCCCGCTGGGGTGTTTTGGGCTTTCAGGGTGCCCTGCTGTCTCATTACCTGCAGAACCCAATCTGTTTCAGTGCTGTGGTTGTTGGGAAGTGTCCATACAGTCACCAGGCCATGGAGAGAGCACTGAACACACGGTAAGACATGCACTAGACTATCGAGTCGACTATTGGCCTGATAGTCGAAACATGGCTCACATCTCTTCTTAATGTCCTCCATATTATATATTTTCTATTCATTTTCATTCATTCTCAGTGCTTGGTTTACTGCAGACTTGGAATAAATTAATTGTTATATAAGCAAACATTTGTATTGTTTGACATTATTGTACTGGGTTCGACAGTTTGCACAGTTATGTTGATATTTTGCCACATTACCTCTCTATTAAACTTTACATTAGATTTTCTTTTTTGTCCGATTGTTTCCCAGATGTGCTCATGTGAACGGTCTTCCACCTGGTTTTTCCGTACATCCTCCGAAGCTCCTGCAGTCTGGTCTGGAGTTTACTTATAACCACACACACACAAAGGTCAAACACACACAGGGCAAAATATCACCTTGTGGGGCAGGTAAAAGCATCTACATCAGATCTTATAATAAAAGCTGCTTTTATTTTTCAGTACATTGCTCTTCAAATTTCTACAAGTATGTCATTGAGCTGCACAAAATACAGATTATATAGATGATTTGATCTGTTTGTGTTATTTGTAAAGCCTGTACTTAAAGCTGCAATCCAAAATGTTTTTTGGTTAAAAATGAACTACAATTCGTTGAAAACATCCTGATTTCAAGCTGATTTCAAGATTTTAACCCATGTAAGGGCAAGTACATAAAGTAACCAATTTTGTTTTATGGCGATGAAGAGGAAATAGTTATGGATCGTTGCAGCTTTAAGACGGTTTAAAGTTTATACATTTCACACAATTAAAAATGTTGGTGATGGTGGATGTCAGCATTTGACCTAATGCATTATGATCTATATTTAAGTTAATTAGCAGTTTTATTGATTATCTTTTTAGTGCTGTTTTGTCCTGCTGCCCTGAATGAACATAAATTCATGTACTTGTAGCTATCAGCTGGTGTGCCGTATCCCAGCAGCCTCTAGATGTCACTGCTAATGGCTACAAACAGGGAGTGACTAAAAAAGGTTTGGGCACCCCAAAAGCCAGGTGGGATATAAATCCTTTTTTTTAGTACCAGTAGCTGGTTGACAAACTGTCACCTCAAAACATTTACACATACACACAGTGACCATAATAACCAGCTGTTATTTTTACCATGTGTAGATCTTTGATCAGTAAAGTGCAACTTTTCCAATCCTTCTTGAAACTGGTGGCAGTAACTAAGCAAACAGAGTCCATAGTCCCAAAGTCCCTCTGGTGAGTGCTCTAAGAGAATTCCCCCCAAAAAATGCTACTTTAAGACGATTCAACTGGGTTTTTAAAACCAACCTACAAAACAGCTGCTTGGGAAAACATGCATTTATGTAAATAGGCTTTCATTTACTTATTGTGTAGTTATTATAGCCATTTTGTCAGCTTCCCTATCTAACAATTAGACATGCTTTCCCCCTATACATTTCTGTCTTGATAATTCGTTTCATTGTTTTAATTGGTTTAGACTGCTGAATCACAGTTTTAAATGTACATTAAAATGCACATGCATTTCAAAGCGCTGTGAATGAACAGTAGATCTTTGTTAGGTGCTGCCAGAAAGAAACAATATTCTTTTGTTTGAGTTCTTGTCTCTTTGAAGTAACATAGCTCTGGTTTCACTGCTGACAGACTAGAACAATGATTCATCCAACAGTCTGAGACCTCTGATTCATAGACAAATAAACCCATAACTGACTCTGCATTCACATTGGCAGCAAATTTCTGCATTATTCTCACAAGACTTTACTGTAAAATCATTGGCTATGTATATTTAATGTATGTCTACCTGTATACACAATACCTGGTATTTGCATATGATCAGCTTTTACTTTGAGTTCTTTACAGAATAAACATTTTGAAGAGAATCCTGCTCAGCAAGTTAGTGAAGGTTAATTGTTGCATCTGTTGTTGTAACTTAATGATAATATACCCAATTTAATGGCACAGACTCGATAACCCCTTGCAGGAGTGGGGTGTTATTGTCAGTCATGCATGTTAAAGGAAAATGTTAAAATTGTTGTGTTCCACTGCAACAACAACAAAAAAAACATATACGGAATAACATTGAGGGCAAGTAAATGACAGAATGTTCGAAAAACATATTGCACTGAGCAAGCATTTATTATAAAGACAGGTTTCTGGCCTTTGAGAAACAAACATGTCTTTTGTCATGTTGACCTCTGGCTCTCACAGCCCCCTTCAAGAGTGCAGGTGTTGTTTGTGTATGTGTTGTGTCTGATGGATATGTTTCTCCGCTCTCACTTGCAGTGGAAAAGACTTGAGAACATACTGGGACTACAAGCAAGCTGCAGGGCCATACCAGCAGGCCTGGACACAGCTGCAGCTGCAGGCCTTCCCGCTGTGGTGTCGCAGCCCACGAGAACTTCTGCTCTTCCATTAACGCACACCATTTCACCACAAACATGTGCTTAATGTCCGACATTAGTACATTGTGTAAAATTGTATTTTTAATTATTGTTATTGATAGAATATGTGATATTTCTCTGACTTGAGTCTTATTTTTTCCATATCAATACTATGCTTGCTTCATGTCCTCATGTAGCTTCCTATACATAACTTCCTGCAAAAAATGCTATTTTTTTCTATACTAAAAATTCTATTTTAATTTTAATGCTATTTTTGTCTATACATTTTGTCAAAAATGTAAAAAGAAGTAAATAAAGGACCATAAAAATACACTAAGGGCCCGATTTACTTTTGCCGTTAAAAAACAGCACTGAAAAGGCGTAGAGACGGCTGTTTTTGCAGTTGACCTTACTGCATATATGCATTTGCAGGAGTTTCCCTTTCAGACACAAAATTTTGGAGGAGTGTATTTAATAGCCTAATTTGCGCTGCTCTTGGTAGATTGTGTTGGTCATTACAGAAATTACGTATGTTCATTTAGCTACACAAGACTATATATTGCATGTTTCATGTTGACTTTGTAATAGTTTTATGACACTTTTGATCTTTTATGGAGTTTGACAGTCCCTGACCACTGTAAGCTTTTGCTGTTATGAACAGAAAACATCCAGGTCATTTTTCTTTTGTGTTTCATGGAGAAAAATCTGGCCTGAGGGTGTGTATAGGGATACTTTATTGTTAGCTCTGTTGTAGTTTCTGTAAATGCTTTTTGTAATTTAGAGATTAAGTGCGTACAAAACATCTCAACAGCTTGGTTTCTTTTTGGGGTTTTTATTGGTTAGGTCATCCAGCTACCTTACCTTTCAATTATCTTAAATATATATAATTTACAGAAGAAAAATACAGATAAATTAAAAGTTACTATATAGTCTTAGTTTCAACATTAAGTGTCTGAAATAATACTGTAACACCATTCACCAAAAAAATTAAATAAAGATAGAGCTAATGTTTCAAAGCACGATATAACAAGTGAAACTATGGGTACTAACACATCTGCTGTGTGATTATTTCACAGATGAGTCTTAGGAACAATGAAAGCTAGTCTGAAAGAAACATGATGCAGGGATGATGCCGAGATGCTAATATCCAAATGTGTTCTCTCCGCTGTAGGCCACGTACAAAAAGCCGTCTTCATCTTTCTCTTTCTCATATAGCTGTCCCATAGTCAGACTGAAACAATATTGTAGAACAAAATTACATCCTATCTGGAAAACAAAGTAATTTATATAAACAAATGGCTACATCAAAGCACCCCACATACATTATTTGTATTTCCAAAATATGATGATTTATTAACTTAAAGCTGCAATCTGTAACTTTGTAATATATATATATATTTTTATTTATTTATATATAAATCATAATTAAAAAAAAACTATACTGTGTTGTGTTCCTCACAGCATTTGCACAGTATGTTTTTAAAGTAGGCAGTCAATTAGGATTCATTTTCAAAAATAAGAAGCATTTACATTTACGCATTTGGCAGACGCTTTTATCCAAAGCGACTTGCATTGCATTATACTAAACATTTGTTTCTAAGCAAGTGGGGATAAAGTGCCTTGCTCAAGGGCACCTCAGACGTTACCCACCGGTCCTGAGAATCGAATCGGCAACCTTCTGGTCATGAGTCCGACTCTCTAACCACTGTGCCACGACTGCCACATATGAGGTATCAGTGCATTTCTACGAGTACGAGTACGAGTACGGTACATCCCTACAGGAAATCTTGCCTTAAAGGATAGTATTTTTAAAGAGGATATTTCATTATTTTCTCACCCTAATGTCAAATTTAAATTTATACACACATAATAGTCTTATATGGAGTGATTTTGCAGACAATATTAAGAAAGAATCGCAAACAGCATTTGCAAATGCGTTTTCTATATGTGGATGTAAAAATGTGACAGCATTCAAACGATCGTTTGCCTTTGCAAATCTGCAACATTGCCCCACACGTTTGTTTGTTTACAGTATTTATTTTCACAGTACTGCCAAGTCAAGGCGAAGACATGCCATTAATTGCCAAGACTGTGACTGTATGCTGCATCATGATTAATACACGTTGTAAAACAAAACATGTTACCTTTGTATGAATAAACAGCATCCTGCATTATCATTGTTGTTCATTATGCTTGTAACAAGTTAATAATAAATGACAAAAGTATAGTAAATGAATTCTACATCTCTTTATTTGTGTCTCATAACATATTGAGACAAAGACAAACTTGTGCTCCAGTGTTTTAGTGAGTTTGCTGGACACAGAAGTAGCTGTCATCTAACAATTACTGGATGGAGTTGTTGCTGTATTTAAACATTCATTAATTAACTGTACAAGTCAGAGGAAATGCAAATGCAAAAGGATTTGTGACTTTATTTGAGTTTTGGCAGGCTTAAAGTGATAGTTCACCCAAAAATGAAAGTCTGTCATCATATACTCAACCTCTTGTCATTTCAAACCTGTATACATTTCTTTGTTCTGATGAACACAAAGGAAGATAATTGTTAGAATATCAGTAACCAAACAGATCTCAACCTCCATTTACTGCCATAGTAGGGAAAATACATACTATGAGAGTCAATGGGGATGAGATCTGTTTGTTTTACATACTATGAGAGTCAATGGGGATGAGATCTGTTTGTTTTTGCAGAACAAAGAAATGTATACAGGTTTGAAACTACAAGAGGGTGAGTAAATGATGACAGAACTTTAAGTTTTTGGGTGAACTATTCCTTTAATACGGATGCCAGAGAAAGTTAAATAGCATATGGGGAATTGCTATTGCAATGTAAATATGACAGGGACGTAACTTGTAAGAAAGAGTTAATTCAATTGCAAATAGACATTGACATTGTACGTTTGCATAAATGCAAATGCACACTGTTTGCATTTGCGTTTGAATTATGTCACAATTTTGACATGAACAAATAGAAAACATAATTGCAAATGCTATTTGCAATTCCTTTTTAAAACTGTCCGCAAAATCCCCTCATTGTCTTATATTCTCTGTGCTCTTTTAAAATAATTATTTTTTATTATCCTTAATCCCTTACTCTCAAATCGCTTTTTGTTTCTTTTTTTGTTATTTTATTAGTACATCTCGCACAATTTATACTGGATTTCCTACCGTTGCACTACTTGTGCACCTTTTGTACAGTGCTGCTTGAAAGTTTGTGAACCCCTTGAACTTTTCAGAGTTTTCTGTCATTTTACCATGATTTTCTTATTTTATCATCACCTGCTTTTTATAAATTAAATGTCAGATACATGTTGATGCAAATGTTTGTTTAGAGAGAATTTTCTGAGTAGCCAAAAACTACAAGAAAGATTGAATTATTGTATGTGCATGAGTAAGTGAAGCCCCAGCTGCATTGGTAAAGTCAAGCGGTTAACAAATTGAGGTAAAACACATTTGGGTGCTTAATTAATCAGTTAAGTAGACCGATCAAATGAGACATCCTTAGGAAAGTGGTTGGGCAACAATTGCGTAAAAGAGAGAGCAAACCAACCAAACCAGTGGTAGTCCCAAGGAGTCAAACAATGCCAAGAGGAAAGGAGATATCCGAGGACATCAAGAAGAAGGTGGTGACAGCCCATCAGTCTGGGGAAGGCTATAAGACCATCTCCAAGAGATTCCAACTCAATCCATCCACTGTAAGACAAATCATCTACAAAAGGAGGGTATTCAACATGACCACAACTTCGCCTAGAAGTGGACGCCCATAAAAACGATCATCAAGAAGCACCAAAAAAATAATAAATGAGGTAAAGGCAAACCCACACATCACATCTAGAGAATTGCAGACCTTTCTGCCAGCATTCACTTCAATTCACTTTTATTTATATAGCGCGTTTTACAATGTTGCACTGATTCAAAGCAGAATTACAGGAAGAAAGTCAAAAGAAACTAAAAAGTTAGTATGTGTAATTAAAATATCAAGCAGTACATCTTTACTCTTGGAGATTGGTGAAGATTGCATGTGCTGAGCTGCATGTGGGGTAAATGTACATGTGTCTACAATCATCAAAATCAGGCTTTGATTATGACCAAATAAATCTATTTTGGACTCATCTGTCCAAAGAATGGACTTCCAAAAGGCATCTGGTTTGTCCAAATGCTTACTGGCAAAGTTGAAACGGGCAGCATTGTTCTTTTTTGAGAGCAGAGGCTTCTTTCTAGCAACCCTCCCATAAATGTCATGCCTGTTCGATTTTTGTCTGATTGTAGATGCATGTACATTTACCCCAGATGCTGCCAGGGAAGTCTGCTAGAGGTGATGTGTGGGTTTGCCTTTACCTCATTTATTATTTTTCTGGTGCTTCTTGATGATAGTTTTGATGGGCGTCCACTTCTAGGCGGAGTTGTGGTCATGTTGAATGTCCTCCATTTGTAGATGATTTTGACTTACAGTGGATGGATGGAGTTGGAATCTCTTGGAGATGGTCTTATAGCCTTCCCCAGACTGATGGGCTGTCATTACCTTCTTATTGATGTCCTCGGATATCTCCTTTCCTCTTGGCAATGTTTGACTCTTTGGCACTACAGTGGTTTGCACTTGCTTTAGCACATATAATAATTCAATTTTTCATGTAGTTTTTTTGGCTACTCACAAACTTCCCTCTAAACAAACATGTAATTGATCAACATACATCTGACATTTAATCTATAAAAAGCAAGTGATGATAAAATAAGAAAATCATGGTAAAACAACAGAAAACTCTGAACAGCTCAAGGGGTTCACAAACTTTCAAGCAGCATTGTATATGTCTATCAAACAAAAAAAGAACAAAAAACTAAATAAATGTGATTTTACCTGGACTGAGGAACAGTTTTGTCAACAAAGAGAAATATAGCTTTTTCAGAAGGCAGTTGGATTCGCTTTCTGATGATCCACATGAACTGGGCCACTGTGATATCAGACGGGACCAGATACTTCCGCTTGTCAATGTCCACAATCTGTGAGCCAGATACTTTCTCTACGATAACCTAATAAAAAAATCAATAAAAGTCAATCATTTTCATTAAAACGTTTCACTGTTTTATCATCTCAAGTATATTTTTCTTCTACATTAAAATACAATAATTTAGCAGTTGTTTGCAGTGACAAAGCTGCAACGTGTCCAGAATGAACAGATAACTTTCTTTATTTCATTGTTTTCTCAATAATTATTTTTAACAATTATTGCTGGTGAATGAACATGACAATGGCTTTATGCTTACTGCGAGTATGAATGTCAGGCCATGTATCATTATGCATACTGTTCATTGACTGCGTTATTAAGTCATAGCATGCATGCAAATTAACTCTCTCATTTCCAAAGCTTCATTGTGATATTTGAAGGTCACATTTGTCGGTCGCAAGCATCATCAAGGCTGTCTCATTAAAAAAATTTAAGTAAGAGACTTTGAATGCTACCCTTTTCACAGGAATTTGGGGATGCATGAAGGGTATCCTTCGCTGTTACAAATAACCAAAGTATCATTAAAAACCACGCTGTTTATTGTAAATAATATAATGATTATGATACCATAGCTTATTGCATAGTAAGTCACCCACAACTAATACGGCTAGAAGCCTTTGTGTCAATTGATAGTAGGCTAATATTGTAAATCTACCATTATGTCGAGTTTTGCTCAATATGATGCTAAGTGGCAGATCAGTGGGCTTTCTGCAGTTGAATATCTAAGTAAGTGACGTCCTCTGTGCCAGATGACAGGTAAAATACTATATGGAGGATGCAAGATGATTTAATAAATATATATGACCATTTGACGAACCTAACTTATATTAACACAACTATCGTAAGTCTTTCCTCTGTGTACACATATCCTTATATAAATACATTTTTGGCTGTATTATTTTTATCCCTTTTAAATATTGCTCTGGATAAATATTGTGTTTACTGTCTCCCAAATGTTAGATTAAATTTAAGACAATGAGGAAAACCCAGAATACTTTGCTTTGAACAAACGCCATTTATTCGAAAAAAGATCGCAGTAGCTGCTCAATCTTCCGCTCTTTACATATTAAATCATGCATTGATATTAAATCCATTGTAAGAGTACTGAAATTAGTGAAGCTTGTTTAATCATTTGCAATGCTGACCTGAACTGTTTATAACAACAGGTGACTACATGCCGAAGCTACTAAACTGTAACATTTTCAAATTATCTTTTGTCAATGTGACTTGCCATTACCCACAAATTAAAATGATTTGTGTACACATAAAAAAACCTGTCTTGCTCAAGTACAAGTATTACATAAGTGTTGAATGTTTTTATTCATACTCACAGGAACTCTGTCTGGGTATTTGTTCCGGATTTTGGCAGACTCCACACACCTGTGCTCTGAGAGTATAAAACACATTCATTAGTCTACATGCAAGCTCAGCATACAGTGCTTTTCACATCATGAATATTAATTCGTGTTTAAACATGCATTTTAAAGGGTTTAACAATTGTCAGAAGTATCTTTTTATCATTTAACACTTCAGTTCAGTATAACAAATCCCAAATACCAAACATCTTTTAGTCATTAGACGTCTCAGTATTTACGCCACATAAAACATTACATCTGTATTGCTGGTAAATAAACGACATGCTAAAATGAAAGCAAAACAAGAGAAAGACTGTCCCACAGCGAGAGTTGCATTTTTTTTGTTGTGTAAGGCCTGACATAACCAAATAAATAAAAGTCTTCTCGAGAGGTGAACATATGTAGATCAAATGAGCAGGAGGAGAGAACAAACAAACAGATCAATAATAATAATAATAATAATAACAACAACACACATCTGATAACGTTAGGCCATTTTAATACCACCAGCGCGACGTTTCAGATCAATTACCCAGTGAATGATCCTCTTTAAACATCCACTTCATGTTTGCAGATGTCTTGTTCGATTAGACCGACCTGTCAGTGAAATATAGAAAGATGAAAGGTGAATAAACCTTAAAACTAGAACGTCAACAATGCAGCAACATTCGTCTCCGAACTAGGCGTGATGACGTCACCACGTGAGCAAACCTCCCTCTCCAGTGGTGACGTCACAGCAGGGCCGTACCATCTGCTCGAACCGATGGGTGTCGCGCTCGGTTTCGCGGACAGATTTCTTAATTTTTCAGGAGTTTCACGGTCACGCTTTAAAATGTACTCTTTTTGTATTTTTATTTTAAATCTGATGACAGATTTTATATTAATGATTACGTGCTTGCTTCACATAAAGTCGAGTTTCACGCGGTTGCTATGGTAAAGAGATGACGCTTGTTTCACCGGAACTGTAGTGCGTTTTGTGTCCAATTGAGTCATAAATTTATGAATATTTTGCGCTTTACGTAAACATTGTTTTTATTATTTATTTCGAAGTTAAAACTATTTCGCCTTTTGTGTGCTTTTTGTTTGTGTAACGTTATATTTGGCAGTGCATTCGCATGGACAACAGCCATGTTGTGACCTGAATGGGGGATTATACTTACTTTAAAATTATTAATAATGGCATTTTATGAGGCTTACTCTCATCCCACTTTGATAAGATACAGAACAAATATCTGTACGAGAGCAACACTGTTTGTGGTGGTCGTTTTATGCGTCACGTACATTTCACCTCTTCTCGTGGCGTACAGAAGTCAAGGTAACGTAACGTTACATTTCCCCTGGGCAAATGTTTCCCGTTGTTAAAGACGCGTTAAAAAATGTGTTTTTGTGTTACCAGGATTCTGGCTGAAGAAAAGCTCATACGAGGAGCAGCCCGTCGTTCAGTTCCAGTATGACATGATCCTGATAGGAGCAACAAACACAGTAGGGGATTATGTAGCATGGAGCACATTTCCCAACTTTAATCGACTGATTGGAGATAATTTGCGCATACCCTCAGTCTCTGTGAGTGCTGAACTGCTGGATTACATCATAACCTCTTTCTCAAAGTACAATAGATCTTATAGTTACAATTGGTGTTCCTGTATCTTAACTGGTAGAGTATGAGTATGAGTATGGCCGAGGTTTTGGGTTTGATTCCGAGGGGAATGTGTGTACTGAAAATATAAAAGCTGCTTTGAATAAAAGTGTCTGCCAAATGCTTACATGTAAATTCATACATGTCTTGTTCATTGCTTAGGTTCAGGAGGAGGACAGAAATCAGGATGGCAAATTAGATCTTCTTAACCTCCAGATTAACATCCCGCTTAAACCAGAAGAGCAAATATTTAGCATCCAGCTGCTGCTCACATTCTCATATCAGCTGTTTGTGTGTATACAGTGCATTCATATATACACCAATTGCTTGTGTTTTGCATTTATGCATTTATCTATCTGTCTGTCTGTCTGTCTGTCTATCTATCTATCTAGAGGATGTCTTCCGTTGCGATGCAGACCCTTGCGTTTGTTCAGCATTCCTCATCTGTGGCATGTTCTCAGCTGTTCATCAGTGCAGATCTAAGGCTTAACCAGCGAACTCCTCTTCCTCACCGAGGGGTACATGCTGTCTACAATGTGAGTGTCTAAACAACAAGAAAAACAAAGTTGATGAATTAAAGTTGTGTTAAAGTATTGCTTTCTCAACTGTAGTTAAATAAATGAATATGGTAAAAAGTTCAATGCTGGGCATGCAGCTTTAAAAGCAACTGCACTTGGTTGACTTGGAATAATGATGCCCTGTTGTCTTACACAATGTCAACAGGTAGATAAAAAAAACAACCTTAAACAAACAGCCCTATTATTAAAAAATGAAAAAGCTTTTTATGGAAGACTTTATTTGTGTATAAAACTTGTCTTTTAGTAGATAAATGTGGTATATATTTTGTTTGCTCCCTCTCTTGCATGACTAGATATCAGTGATTGATGCATCCAGTCCATTTGCAAGTTCATATGACCTGGCCAACATTATTGGACTCTATCAGCAGAGAAACTGTAAGATTATGAACCCTCTTCTGACAAAAACAAAAT
The DNA here is from genome assembly GCA_026939265.1 of Oreonectes daqikongensis. Classification (NCBI taxonomy): domain Eukaryota; kingdom Metazoa; phylum Chordata; class Actinopteri; order Cypriniformes; family Nemacheilidae; genus Oreonectes; species Oreonectes daqikongensis. Next base: position 318,302 of record JAOTQM010000138.1, read on the forward strand.
GTTACAATTCGTAAACAGCCAGATAATACAATTATAAACAACCTTTGTAGATGTTTATTAAAGGTGGGGTAATCGATCTCTGAAAACGGCTGTTGTTATTTGAAATCGACAACAAAATGCACTACTACGCAACAGGAACACGCCACTTCCTGCTCCGCTCTCAAACGTGCTGTGCAATGTGAGCATTCCCTTGCTTCCCTCCATCAATAAGCGGACACAACCCTTACTGTGCTTTCACACTGCAAGCGACTCTGTCGCTGGGTGTCGCTTGTCTTTTGCTACAAGGTCGCTAGAAGGCGTTCCTTGATTTGGTTGCTCTAGTAACGGGTATAAACAAACCCTGCCGTAACTGACGGGAGACGGATGACGTGAGCTCCTCTGTTTTACTCCTGTTGGTAGTCGCTCCCGAAAGTCGCTCATCATTTGCATAAAGTTGAGCAACTCTCAACTTTGTCGCATCACTAGACACGCCCACTTCCAGTCGCCAACGGTCACTGTCTCTCTTGTCGCCGGCTGTCCATTGAAATCAATGAGATCGTGTCGCTTTGTCGCTAGGTGCCGCTGGCGGTGTGAAAGGGGCTTGACTGCTGATTGGCTACAGGTTTGATTTAGTACTCGGCCCAACTCCATTTTCTAAAGTGTTTTCAGAGATCGGTCACCCCGCCTTTACAGCGTACGGTTATCAATATTTCTTCAATGCCTTTGCTGAAGATGAAAGGTACTATATTCTGGAACATTGGAAGTTGTTTGCTTACATTTACATTTTTACATTTTATGCATTTGGCAGACGCTTTTATCCAAAGCGACTTACATTACATTGCACTAAACATTTGTACATTTTGTATAGTAAGCAAGTGGGGGTTAGGTGCCTTGCTCAAGGGCACCTCAGCCGTTACCCGCCAGCCCTGAGAATCTAACCAGCAACCTTCTGATCATGAGTCCAACTCTCTAACCACTGGGCCACGACTGACATTATTTCAGTGTTAATGTCAAGGTTTCTTTTATTTCTCTATTCTTAAAGCCATATTGTATTTTAGACTTCAAATCTTTCTCCAATATACTATTTTGATATATAGGTATGCAAAGTTGTAATCTGGGCAAACTGGTACAGTTGGATAGGTTTGTGGTTGTATTGTTTTTTTACTGATGAAATTCATGGAATTTCATGTCCTACCATCTTGTTTAATGGTTAACATTATATCTCCATCTCTCCAACACAGTGACTACTCAGCTTTCCGGTGCCGTTCCAGTGTGGACAGTGGGCAGAGTGGCAAATACTCCATTCCAGATAAATACACAGATAAACTACCCAGTAGACACTATAACATATCCTTTACATGCCGTTTGTATGTGTATAAATTTTGTGTTGCGAAACCTTATGAGTGTAAAAGTTTTTATTTAAACAGCACCAATCTTATCATATTTGTTAATGCCATGCTGTCTTAAGGGGTTACATATAGTATATGCATTTACCCAGAGGGAGTTTAAATATAACACTCTCCTTTTTTAATAAGGGCCTGTATTGCTTTAAATTATTTTTGTGTGTAAAGTTTCATTGCAGATTACGTTTTGTTTACCGATTTCAGTATCCATTGAAAAAGTAGTTTCTTATAAAAAAAACTTTCCCTATAACATTAATACATAACAAATGATTAAAAATAGTTGTATCAAGATTTTTTAATTTGGGGGTCCACATATCAGTTCTAAATGAAGTGTTTTAAAAACATGAAGTGTTTTTGACCTGAAGATTTCCTGTGTTGTGCATTCCTAGACTCTTCCACTTATGTTTCTTTTTATCAACTCAAGTTTAATTTCCTTGACTGTTTCCTCTACTTATCGTCCAGGCTTTTGGGAAACTGTGAAGTTTGCTTGGATTCAGTATGTCAGTGTACTGGTCATCTTTCTCTGGATTTTCCAGCACATTCAAACTTTTGTTTTTCAGAATCAGGTCTTAACAACCACTATAGTACTACCATTTAAACAGCACAACGTTTGATTTAACCAGTATTGTTAACTTATGTGTTTTTTGTGTGATTGTCCTTTATTTGTGAAATAACTCTACAATATGAGGATTTTGTATTTTTTTGTTTGTAATTTTAGCTTGTATGTGCATAACCTTTAAGTACATTCACAGGAGGCTCCTACCAGGGTGTTTGTAGAAATTCAGGTTTTTCTGTTTTTTGAATTCTTCAAATTCAAGCCAAACGTTACAGGAACTGTCAATGTTTGTGGTTGTTTTGTCACATCAGAAGTATGCATGCTGTTTCTGTTTGATTTTGAAAACATGCACATATAATAAATACTTCCAGACATTTTTGTCTTATCAGTATACAATCAGAGGACAATTTTGCATTATTGATTACACCAGCAGAGTAGTAATAAGTACTATGACAATACTTTTAGACATTCTTGTGCTAAAGGAAATTTCATAATATTGGTAATATATTTGGCAATATATTTGAATGCCAATCAAACCAAATATCTGCCTCACAACTTGCCATGTTTTTAAACTAGTAGCCACTTTAAAATAAATTACTGATTTATTTACTAGAATTACTAGAATGTTCTTAACATAATGCCATTAAATTTGATTTTCTCTTTGTTTTGTCAAAATGTCACAACACCCTCTTTGTAGTGACATTTTATTTGTCACTCACTACTCTAAAACCATCTGGGATACTTTGCCCTCGTTTTAGACAGATCTTTATAATAGAGATTACAGAAAAAAAACAAGTCTGCTGCATTTCCACCAGTCCACTTCCACCAATGAGATCAGGCACAGGAAGTTTGGCACAATGGACAGGATGCAGATGCAATTTTTGGGACATTCAACCATTTTTGACACAGTATGCCACATGATGCTCTCTCCGAAGCTTATAAAAATGTATTAAAACATGTCTTATATATCCAGGCTTCCTACTGATCATTGTTTGATTTAAGTATTCCATTGCAAACATTTTTAAAATAAAATTTTAGTTTTGTAATTTGTGTTTGTCATTTTGTTGATAAATATATTATATATTTTAAAAAATAAAATGTTTTATTTATCAGTTTACCATTTTTTTTTATTTACCATTGGAGGAACTTGGTTTTCTCATGGCAGATAATTTTACAATATAGTTATATAGGCGGATAGCTCCGCCCACACAGCTGTCAATCACTGTTAATAGCCACGTCTCAAAGAGTCTGTTAACATCCAGCGGGGGAACGGTTTACATAGAACTCGAAACTCAAAACAAAGCAGCACTGGTCCAAGGTAAGCTTACACAACAGCAAACATTTTTTTATAGCATTTTGTGTTTTAGTTGATTTTTATTTATGTTGAGGAACTCAGTAAATAACGTGTTGGTGTCGCGAGTTTTAGAGTTTTCAGTCCTCACGATGAATAATGGTGAAGTTTTCTCTAGATAATAACAAAAAAATATCTCAAAAGTGTGTGGATATTAAAAGTTCGAAATTAATTTAATGTAAAGTACACCAAGTTGGCCTAAGAAGTAAGTAATTTTAAAGTTTGTTTTTGACTTATTTTATTTTTGATATAGACTATGCTATGAGGAAGTCTAGCGTATTATATTAGGAAAGACAGCCGGACGCGTTAGTGTTATACGATATCAAAGCGTGCAAAAACAGTTTTTCAGAAGCCAAACATACTGTTATGTCGTCTGCTTGCTAGGTTTTCATACACAGTCACTGGGTGTCCTCTGAGTAAATCCTTTTTATTTCCGTCTTTATTTTATTGTGCAGGTTCATATAAGCAGCATGTAGCGTAGAAACGATCGTGTTACTCATTTATCACAGCACATTCCCCACCTGTTCTTCTCACACAGGTGTACGACACTAAAAGACACACTACACCCACATTCATCCCTAACTCACCCTTAACACAAGGTGAAATATACAAGATGTTTAGCAGAAAGCAAGAGTTGCTCATAGTGGATTTGTATGCTGGTTTATACGTATTCATCCTTTTCTATAAAGTTGCATTCTGTATATTTGCTGCAAATCTTTGTTCTATAGCCCTCAATTCTGATGTGTTTCATTTTAAAACAAATGCATTTATGGCATGTAATGATGTAATGATTTTAGGACTGATATCAAACCTTACATTCCTAAAAGTGAAGGTGCTTCATGATGCCATTAGAAGAAGCTTATTCATCTAAATGGTTCCATAAAGCACATTTAACATCTGAAGAACATCTCTGTATCACAAAAAGGTTCTTTGTGGTGAAATAAGGTTCTTCAGATTATAAAAAGGTATGAAAGAGACAGTTCTTTAACTGAATGGTTGTTTGTGGAACCAAATATGTAACCAGCCGCATTTCCACTATCGAGCCAGAAGCGGGCGTGCTAGTGCATGCCAGGGCCAGTCACGTTTCCACAGTCACTTCTGGGGCTTGATCGTGCCAGTTTACCCAGGGCCAACGGGCAGGGTTTTTTGGCCCGCCAAATACCTTGGGCCAAAGCGAGACAGCTGGGGCTTGGGGATTGGTTTAGTTCAAGGCCATTATAAATAGTGAACATTATTACAAACAGTGGGTTATTTAAAGATTTAAGATTTAATACAAAATGTAATTCTTAATGGTCACATATTCTGTAGTAATGATTGTCCGATAAGGGACTTTCACATCATAACAATAACTATACTGATAACTATAATAACTAATAATAACTATAACTATGATAATAATAATAACTATATTTGCGTCCACACCAGAGGACGATAACGTTATGTATATTTTAAGCTTGCATGCTGCAGTGTTCCCAGTCACTAAAATAAATGTGGATGACCTGCTGCTGATGCTTTCGTTTTCATTCCCGAATGTGTTGTCTCCAAAACATGACAGCAAAGGCTGGATGCTTTCTCTGAAGGATGAACGTGTGCTTGTGTCTGGGATGTAAAGCATATATTTTGCCAGCTTGCTCAGATTTATATAATTGTTACATATGTAATATCCCGCTGTAAACACACACGTTCTGACCATTAAGGTCTTTAATTCTGACACAAACCCTGCATTGCGATCATCAATAGTCAAACATTATACACCAGAAACAGTATGTTTTATCGTTCATTAGCTAGAAATCGTTCTGCAAGTGATCCCAACAATATTGTTCTTTTTATCGTTGTTGTGATGTGAACCCTGCTATTCTCCTAAATAAAGAACAATTTTTAAGCTATAATTTTTATAGTTATAATATAAATGACCCTATAGTCACCTTTAGTTAAATGCATATAAGGTCCTTGCTATCAGACAGTTCACACATATTACTGATGGGCACTTCATTTTAATAACTGTCTGACAGGAATCTTTTGTATTGATGTGATGTCCACTAGGGCTGGGCCAATAAATTATGATATATCGATAAAATATATTTTGATAACAATGATGAGCTGTTGCAATTTTAACTCAATATGGATTCATTTTTACTAGGGCTGTGACGATTAATTATGCTCAGTTTCTCAATGAATTATGGTAAAATGCTGCCACATCCGAAAGCCAGAGGGTGCTCTCGTATAGTTAGTGTGAATCGCGATGCTTGACCCCAGCCCTAATTTTTACACCCAATCAGAGAGCAGAAATAAACGTAACAACAGCCAGGCAGCGTCAAAGTACAAAGTCCATTTCATACTGCACTTGGCAAAGAAAACTCGACACGAGGAGGAAAACATGAGTGGAAGCGGTATATAGAGCAACATCACACTCCTACTCGAGCGATATTGCATTATTATATTCAGAAACTATGTCCCTGCTGGATGCAACAAATACCTCGTTGATAATATGTTTTGTTATTTTTGTCATGTCGAGAGACAGCGTCACAGGCTGCTCAAGAAGTTAGCTATAGTTAACTGATTGTTAAACCTATTTGTTTTTAAAACCTTAAAAAACGTAATACCTTACTGTTTGTTATGCTCAGCTGAAGTCGCGCTGGCAAAGTTGATTAATCCGCTTGGTCAAATGCATTTTTTGGATCATATTCGGGCTTGAACTCACACCGTACCATTGACATTAACAGCTGTCAATATGCTTTGGGCTGATGTTCCGAATTAGAGGTCGACCGAAACCGATAACTAAGATGGTCAGTACCTGCCGATTAATGATTAATTACTGATTAATTTCCTTTATTTATTACAAAACACAGCACTTAAAAGTCTCCATGTTGTGACTACAGTATCCCTAAATGGACAAACTGCTCTGCAGAGCACGTGTCGTAAATACGTTATCTCTTTTGGGAAAGAAGCGAAAATGTGACGACATCTAAATCCTCTCACGGACTCCGTGCTTGGGGGAGGGGTGGAGTGAACGGCTGGTTGCAACCTCATCGCTAGATGCCGCTAAAAACTACACCCAGCACCTTTAAAGTAAAACAGCAATATAGCAATAAACATTATTGTTAGAACCACTAAACTGTATTGTACTTCTAAATAAAACACATAAATATGAAATATATTAATAAATATTTAACTCCACTGTATGGTTTAAAAATGATTAGTAGGTCATTTCTGCATGGTAAGTAAACCAAATTACCATATAAGAATGTCATCTGAAGGATCCATTGTAATATTGTACAATATTGTAATGTTTACTTGCATGCTTTGTTTACATTAAAACAATGTAATTTAACAGTTTCGAAAGCGGGGTTCTCGGGTGCACACACACACGCGTATGTACATCCATAGTACCAAACAAAGTGTATTTTTGTCACCCTGTTATAACTTCTTGGGCTAATAGGCTACTAATGTTAGCACGCTCTCAGTCTTGTCAGCAAAAATACTGCTGTTCTCCACTAATGCAGCATAGTCAACAAATTAATTACTTTTTAACATGTCATGGGTACTGCAATGGGCTCTATACCTTGTCACTGTCAAACTTTTAAATTCGCATCTGATGTATTTCGCTCCGTGCAGAGTGTGGTCTCACGTTTCTAAATACACGTCACAGACTGTCAGTGGTAGTTTTATTTCTGCCTCTAGAGGTCGCTGTTTTACTCTATACTCTGTCTGAACTTTCTTCCTGCTTATCACAGAAGAGCTTTCCCTGCTGCGTCTGGAACAAACGCAACCAGGAAAAACTATCGGTGGGGATTATTGCCGATTAATGATATTTCAAATTACCGTTATAGGTGCAGATTAACCTCTATTCCGAATAAGCGTTCAGGGTTTTTCCTGGATCAAAATTGGTCTTTGGTGGCTGACGAACACTGTCATCCACACACAGTTAATAGTCCAATGACATCTTTAAACCACAGTTCAGTTGTAATTTAGTTTTACAACCTTTCCCAAGTTATATGGGTATACAATTATGTGACACAGATACCTGTCACTCTCACATCCTCCTTCTTTGCCCTCTTCCACTGGCATTCATTGATTTTTATTTGCCAGACTTGATCATTCTATTGATATATACATTTATATCAGTATCATAGGACATTTAAAAGTAAACTAGTATTACCCATCCTATACTTTAAATAACAGTTCTTATTCTCATCACATACAATAAATTAAATTAGCAGCTAGATAACAACAACTGATGATTTGTTCTGGTTTCACTTCTCTCCGGTCTAAACTAAATGATTTTTATAGGTAATTTACTACACATTGTTATATAAATAAACTGTAAATACTCTCAAAAAGAGGAAACCTATTTTTGAGTGCAGCATGTTCTCTGCATTGTTGTGTGCAGTCTGCTTTATGCATTTTCGAATAAGAAACTTAGAATATAATGTACGTTTGTTGTGGATATAGCTTGTTATAAGTAATACAATGAGTAATATTTTAATGTAAATGCCACACCTAATATCCAGTGTTTTTTGTGTTTTATTTGTTTTGTTATAGCGTTTTGTTGATTCTTTTAGTGTTCCGTTGTCTTTGTATTGAGGCTCTGTAGATTTGCAATGTAGGCTAAACACAATTAGCTTTTATTTATTGTCATTTGACAATTTATATAAATTAATGGCTAGGTGTATTTTTCATATTTCACTTCGTTGTAGTAACTGCACCTGTTGTTCTGCATTAAATAAATAATAACAATATACATTTCCGTTTAAAACTGCTGTCTGTGTCATTTAAAAACATTCTAAGGAAATGTGGGTCTTTATTTTAGTAACAGAAGCTTCTTTGCAGTTCCACACACGATATAGCGTCAGTCTCTTCGCGGAGGCAAATCTTTGGCAAGGCATTTAGCATTGACTTGGGCTGTGTTATATTTTAGTCAATAAGTTCATGCTTATTACATTACAATCATTGCGCAACGGCAACATTATTGAGTCTTCTTATAGTCAATACATTTCTGTCATATGGAAACTAAAATCACATAGGTACTGATAAAAGACATGCCTGAAAGGCACTGTAGCTTATAAGTGTCTACACAAATGCATAAATGAAAAATCTATGTAGTAAAATAGCAAGAAAGTCCACTCATATGTTAGGTCAGTAGGCTATAGGCTTTAGCAGCAAAAAATGCGTCAAGTGCAAGTCGTTAACTGAATGCTGATATGTTTGGGAACATTTTTGTCGATAAAAAGAGCTCTTATTCCAGACTTTCTGTTTATACTGACCACGCCTTAAGTACTGAAATATAAATCTATAAACTACCAAGAACATTGCAAAAAATTGCTGTTAGTCCGAGCGAGCCTCGAACTGGCGAATGACCCATCCAGGGATTGCAAGACCGTGTCGCTTACCAGCAGGCCAACACCAACAGTCTGCAGCGACAGCCGCCTAAGGACATGTTAAAGGGAATAATTGGCTGACATCCTTTATACCAGGAAAGATTTCTGGTGTTGGAAATTAGCTTAAAAATATTTTCAACTGATTACTTTTTTGCTTTTCACGTAAGCAATTGACTGGCCACTACATGTAACAAGCTGAATACATACAATGGGATTGGTATGCTACAACTGCTGCCCACGTTGTGTAACATTTTTAAAGAGAAGTTGTTCCTTCAGAAAGCAAGCAATGATATGTTTAATGTTAGCAGAGGTAACACTGTGCACATAATAAAATGCTGTAAAATCAAAGGCACTCCTTCATGATCAGTGGTAAATTGGTCTGGTCTGGCTCAGTTCATAAGCTATTGGGTGAGAACAGTTCAAATTTACTGGCTGTGGAAATCAGCGGGAGGGGCTCATTACACAACAGGCAAAAGACCATAAATAGCGTGCGCTCTGCACAACCAAAACCGCCGTCATATGGCAAGACAGCAGCGCTTTTCTTTAGAATCGCAACGCCGTTTTTACGCCATCAAATACGCCGTTCGAATATAAACGTGTTTAATATATAGTGTAATTGTGATACCTTTGGCTTGCCATATGCTTGCACTGTTTTCACTTCTCCCCTTACTGCAGCCGCCTACTCTCGTCTTCCTTTCAGATGAGGCAAGGCACATCTGAAACGAGCCTATTGCACTGATTGCAGCGCTATATATGTGTGCATGTGCAGCTCTTCTATTCAAGATTTAAGATTTTTATTTGTCACATACACAGTTATATAGAGGATATACAACCAGTAGTGAAATGTAGGTCAGATCAGCTTCAAAGATATATAAAATACTAAACAATTTAAACAAAATACAAATATAAATAATCTAGGTATGAGGATAATATAGATAATATATAGTCTATGATAGAAACTAAACTGAATATTTACATGAACAGGGATGTGCAAACAAATAGTAACACAAGGCAGTTACTTACCAGCAGTGCAAAAATTTAAAAAGGTAGCAGCATTACAAAAAGAGCAGTAGTGCAGTGTGTATAGGTTGAATGTCTCTGTGTTGGATGTACTAAAGAACAAGGAGTGTGGTATGATGTATTAAGAGTTTAGGAGCCTGATGGCCTGGGGAAAAAGCTCCTTCTCAGTCTCTGTTCTGATCCTCTGGCTACGGAAGTGCTTACCAGATGGCAGTAGGTTAAAGAGACGGTTATTAGGGTGGTTGGAGTCTTTAATTATTCAAAGAGGTGTGAGCCAATACTGTTAGAATGTGAGCAGTAACAGAGCCTTTAAATTGGTTGAATGTACTGAACGAATACCCCCTATCAATGGAGTCAAAATAAGTTTGAATGAACTGGAAAATGTTGTTCATGACCTAATATCCTCTGTGTTGCAACAGTGCAATCCTTTAAATCTTCTGAGATGTAAAAGTCATATTACATTTACATTTATGCATTTTGCAGATGCTTTTATCCAAAGCGACATTGCATTTTACTATACATATTACCAAACATCTTATAATGTTTTAGGCTCGTGCTCATAATGTTTTTTTCTTAGACGGTGATAAAGTTCGAGCCGCGAAACATGCGAGTGATGCTTGCGATCAGTAATCAATAGGCTTGTTTGAGATGCGTCTCACACGTGTCTTAAAGGGATATTTCAGAGGCTAACTAAAATTACACCATGTTTTACTCACTGTCGAGGCGTATATGACTTTCTTCTTTCAGACGAATACAGTCAGAGTATAATAACATGTATCCTTTTTCTTCTAAGCAGTAGAATAGGAGTGACTGGTAAATGTTTTTTTGAAGCTTTTGTCTGAAATAGGAAAGTCAAGTACACCTAGGATGCCTTGAGGGTGAGTAAAACAGGGTGTAATTTTAGTTTGCCTCTGAAATATCCCTTTGATCAAACACGCGATAAAATGTATAGTTTCCATGTTAATCAGAGTTTTTGTCATAACCAGCCGTGACAGAACTGCGTAACAAGCGACAGTTGTTTCTATTAACGACTTTTATTTTTATTCAATGTAAGTTCTGCACCTCATGAATATTAATCATCAAACATGGATGAAGAGACGGTGCGCAAAAAGGTGCGCAAGCAGAAAAACGTTGTTCTGATTTGCTGTGCTTCGTGATTAATTTTTGTTTATTGATATCTTACGCAGTGATTGCAGTTATTCCATATCACCAAAATGTTTTATTTGCATTTTAAAGTCCTGCTAGTTTAAATTGTCAAGCGATTTTTCATGCACACTTTATTTCTGACATTAACGTGCACACAAAGCGCGCACACACACTCTACTGACCCCTCATTTAGTGTAAACGAGGGTTGAGTTCTTTTTTGCATCCCACTCGGTTTAACCTATCAAAAATACAATTATGTCCAAACCACAAAATGTTGGTTATGTCTTAAATTAATGTAAACAGTTGGGTGCGTTTCAGTACATTGGATTAGCAGATTTAAAGTGACAGTACAGTACATTACAATACATTTGCATTTATTAATTTGGCAGAATTTTATTTCTTTAATCCAAAAGCTACTTACAAGTAGGAGAGCATAAAACATTTTGTCAGCATGCTAAACAGTACTGAATCTGATCTGAATCAGTTTACAAAGCCTAATAAACAGTAGCTTAATTAAGTTTTGCAAATAAAAAAGTGTATTTACAAGTAAAAATAAAGAATGGCAAAAGAAATGTAAAGCACTGAGAGAAAAAAATAAAGTTTAGCGAAGTAAAACTTCAGCCGAGTTTTAGGGCATGTTTAGCAAAATAAAACATGCCCTTACACTCCGAAGTGCCCTTTTTAGTGGTGTTTTTTTTTCTTCAGTAAATCAATGCTATTGGAAACCTTTTACATCTATCGGTCTGTTTTACAAATATTTAGCCAATAAAAGATATTAAAAAGAGATTGTAACTAAATCTCGTTGCATACACGCAAACTGTCAGTAAAATCTCATGACTCCACCCCCTCTATCTTGATTGAATGAACTAAAGTTCCCTTTCTGTCGGTCACTCTGTGTTGTATCGACAGATGGGGTTGAACTTGAGAAGCAATCTCTTTCGGGAGGTATTTTAAAAGGCCAATGAACTTGGCGAATGGAATCTGCATGCTAGGATATCCGGGTATAAAAGGAGAATGGCGTGCGCATTCATTCATCTTTTGATCTTAGGAACTGCGAGGCTGGATTGTTTTCAGGCTAAGCATTTTTTCTTTGAGAATCACAGATGCTAAAAGAGCAAATTTCCTCTTTCAACTTGGGCACGGTCTCCGGACATATCGCGCCGTTGTGTCCTTAGGTGTGGTGTAACGGAGGCCAGCTAGTGAAGAGATGTGCAGTGTGTAAACCTCACTCCCCGACCTTAAGAGGTGCTCTAGCGACAGACGCTAGAGACTGGAGTCTTTAGCCTGCTCGTTAGAGCACCCAACTCCTATGCCGGACCGACCCGGTTTGAGGCCCGCTCGGAGCGGACGCGAGTAGGAGCGGTCACATTGGTGCCGTAACCCGGATGGGAGTGAGGTTTAGGGGGGTGAGTGTAGCGGAGGCCAGCTAGTGAAGAGCTGTGCAGTGTGTAAACCTCACTCCCCCCCTGACCTCAAGAGGTGCTCTAGCGACAGACGCTAGAGACTGCGGTCTTTAGCCTCCTCGTTAGAGCACCCGACTCCCATGCCGACCGACACGGTTCGATGCCCGCTCGGAGCGGTCGTGAGTAGGACTGGTCACAGTGGCACTCTAGTCGCTGAGTCGGATGGGCACGACACTTGCATTGCGTGTTTGGTACTCAAACGGACAGCTATCTTCTGGCATCTGATGCGGAGGAGTCTTCATAGCTCCTGCTTTCGGGTGGTCGAGCACTGGAGGAGGCTGACGCTGAGATGTCAGCCATGCTTGCCTGGGAGATCCGCCATCTCTAAATCATTTGCGGCTGGATGCGTGGTTCCTGAGATCGGAAGTTTACTCTGCTGCGGGTCAGGCTGCCTCTGCTCTTCACGCCATTGCCATCCTCCAGGTCCATCAGGCTAACGTGTTGAAAGAACTCGACCATGGGAGGGCCGACCCAGCGCACATGCAGGAACTGCGCACCGCAACTGATCTCGCTCTCTGGGCGACGAAGGTCACTGTCCCTGGGTCGAGCAATGTCCACTATGGTGGTCCAAGAGCGGCATGTGTGGCTCACGCTTGCGCAGATGAGTGACGCTGAAAAGGTTCACAAGCCGGGCTGTTTGGTGACACTGGGGAGGATTTCTCACAGCAGCACAGAGGCATTCAGACACATCCTGGCCAGCCACGACTCGGTCGTCGAAGTCCCGAGCGAAGTCTACATCCCAACAGCCCCGCCCTCCTGCGGCGACCCCTCTGATAATGGCGCCCTCCCAGCAGACGGCCCCGTGGAGGAGGGCATCTGCCTCCCGTCAGCAGCCGCCCCGGAAGACAGCGCCCCTGATGAGACAAGCCCAGGGAGATTGAGGACATCAGGCCCGACCCCTCCAGCCATGCCATCGCTGCCTGCCGCGTCCCCAGTCGTGCCTGGCCCCACTCTTTCACAAAAAGAGCTTCCTCTCTCCCTGGGTTTTATCTTTTGCAGCCCACAGCAGCCTCCACTGGACGTTGTGTCAGCAGCAGTTCGACGACAGCCTCTACAAGACGTACGAGACGTCATCCTCTTCACGGTGCTAAGTTGTCTGTGGCTTCTCAGATGACAACCTGCGGTCCCACTGAAACACTTACTGCCTAGAGTTGCTGGTGATGCTTCTAGCCCTGAGGAGGTTCCAACCCCTCGTTCAGGGCAAGCACGTGCTGATCCACTCGGACAGCACTACTGCTGTGACGTACATGAACCATCAGGGTTGCATTCGCTCAGGGCAGATGTCGCAACTCAACCTGCTCCCTGTGTACCACCTACATCCCAGGGGACCTGATCCAGACAGCCGACACGCTTTCTCGTCAGGCCTCGCTTCCATCCCGACGTTGTCCAGCTCATTTGGGAGTGGTTCGGCCAGGCACAGGTGGACCTGTTTGCTTCCCCGGACATCACCCATTGCTTGCTTTGGTACTCCCTGTCCGAGGGCCCCCTCGGCACGGATGTTCTAGGGCACAGCTGGCCGTGGTACAAGCGGAAGTACGCCTTACCCCCCCCAGTAAGCCTCATTGCACAGGTACTGTGGCAGGTCAGGGAAGAGGGGCATCAAGTGCTGCTAGTTGCACCCTATTGGCCCAACCAGACTTGGTTCTCGGAGCTAATCCCTTTGCCAACAACCCCCCCGGCCGATTCCCCTTAGGAGGGACCTTCTGTCTCGGGAAGGGCACAGTGTGGCACCCGAGGCCAGACTTGTGGAAGCTTCACGTCTGGCTCCTGGATGGGATGAAAAACTCCTAAGCGCCTTGCCTCCGGCGGTGGCTAACACCATCGCTCAGGCTAGGGCCCCCTGTACGCCTTTAAGTGGCGCCTGTTCTTGTCCTGGTGTTTTCCTCCAAACTGTGGATCTTCCTCCCTAATTCTAAAGTGGTCCAACAGCTTTTCAAGGATAAGGCGAATTTGGCCACATGTAGCATGCCTGCTGCTGGACCAGTAAATTTACTTGAGTATTGTACTTAAGTACACTTTTTTGAGTATCTGTACTTTACTTGAGTATTATTTTTTCTGAGTACTTGTGACTTTAACTTCACTACATTTGAAAGACAAATATCATACTTTTTACTCCTACATTTATAGGTCCAAAAAGTAGAAAGTCGTTTCTATGTAGGGGGGGTTTCCTGTGTGCTCATTTTTTCTGGCTTGCACTCTGCCAGGACCTTTCAAATATTTCAGTTTTTCTAAGCTCACAGTTTTCCAGCTAGCTTTGAATGGCCATTTGGCTGATTTAAAAAAAAATCTGGAATCTTCGCTAAACTAATGTCAACGTTGTAAACTAATTATTACCATTATTTCACTAACTATAGTTTATTTTTGTAGTTAAACTATGGTAATACAAATGGTAATAAATTCAACCAACACTTCTACACTTTACTATCCAAGAACCTTACTGGTATATTGCTGCTAAAACTGGTAGAGGGATTATACAAAAAACAAAACCCTGCTCATAAATACATACAGTATAGTCCTAGGGGGCTAATGATCATACAGGATGATATCTAAAATAGGTTTTGTAACATAAAAGCTCTTAATACCACTAATACTGTGAGCTACTCAGTGTATTCAGTAGGCTGCTTCAGAGGCATACGACAATAAAACAATGCACCACTGACATTACATATTTTGTACATTAACATTATTGCCTGGTTTCACAGACAAGGCTTAAGACTAAAGATAGAGCGGTCTTAACTGAAAATAAATGGCCCTGACACATCTTAAATATGTCATTGCCATTGTTTTGTCTCAAGATGCACATCAGTGATGTTTTTATATAAGGCATTTTAATTAAAGCAACTTAAATATCCCAATTTAACTAAGGCATAGTCCTGGCTTAAGCTAAGCCTTGTCTGTGAAACTGGGCCTATATTATTTGTCTTTATCATTACATGAATTTAAATCAGGCTGGCATGAGCACTTACATTACAACACAAAATTATAGTGTTCTATGTTGTTTACCAAAATCTACTAGATTCAGCCTAGCCAATTCATTAACTTAAATCTACTAGTTCAACTAATAATTGGTAATGGTTGAGGAGATCCTCCCTTACATGTAAAAGCACTTAGTGTCTATAAAAGAGCTATATAAATGTAATGAATTATTATTATTATTATTAATACTTATGTGAAATCCAACTCAACGGATTACCTGTCTCTCTTCATGAGCCGTTTTGCTTGTGCATCCAAGAAGGCAGCTTGCATGGCAACAAATCTTTCAACCATGAGAAACGAGGAGTTCCAGTGGGTGTTGACATCCAGGACAACAGAATGGCTTGGCAAGCCTGAAACATAATGGCATAATTAATAAAATGAATTATTAAACACCAGTGCATTCATGCATTAATAGTAACTACTGCATGAATGAAACTTAAACAATAAATGAATGAATTTATTACCCACGAGACACTGCTTCTCCTCAAAGATGTTCTTCACAATGGATGATCTTTTTATCCATACAATGGCATCCCTCTTTCTTGCCAACCACCTAGAGATGGCTGGGATTTTGTACACCTTGTGTGCAGCAAGGTTGAAGGTGTGCGCAAAGCACCCAAGCTTTCTGATCTGTAGCTGTCGTACAACCACTTCCATATTTGCAGCATTGTCTACAGTATTACTTTCTCTCTTAAACCAAATTCTTGAATGACTTCTCCTATCTCCTTTGCCACAACTGGACCACTCTGAGACTCATAAACCGCTTGAGGGGTGAGAACTTTCTGTTTTAGCTCGTCTTCCTTAATATAGTGGACTGTCATCGTTATATAGTGATCTTGTGTTATGCTTGTCCATCCATCGCTGGTTAACGCTACTTTGGAAACACCGGTAAGGTCATCAATTTAATACCAAGAAGGTATGAGAGTGTTTGATAAGGTCCCTCTGGAAGGGGGGTGGTAATTGGGGTTAAGGGCTCTGGTCATCTCCCTATGGGAAAATATTTATAATATATAAATCAAAATAATAAATATAAAAATAATAATAAATCAAATCTATACAAAATTAGTTAACTTTAATTAGTTAAAATTAGTTGACTAATTTTGTTCCATGCTATTATGCAGTTGGTGGCGCTGTCAAAAAATGAAGATAGGATAAAAGAATGTAATTAAATATTTTGTTTACTTTCTTTGATTCACTTAATTCCTGAAGGCGAACACTCCGGTACAGTAGGTGGTGATATGCACCTAAACATGTTAGTTGCGACCCGCCATTAAAAGAAAGAAAGATAAAACGGTTTAAAAGAGCTCTGTTCTTTCATTTCATATATTGTATGTTTATATATTTAAAGAAGAAAATAAAAAGACATTAAAGACATTACAAATTTTTAATTAATTAATGCTGGCGCTAGCTGGCAACATTTCGTGCACATAACTTCTACTGCCTGTAACTTTTACCTAAACCAGATTGACTCCACCGTAGTAAAGGGCAATAAATCTTTCACTATACATTTTGTGACAGCCTTATGATACTCTGCTGTTATCTTGGGTGCCCGAGATCGTGTTTCTGTTTAATTTCTCCTCGCTGACGGTGAAACCCTTTCCAGCCTAGCATTTCCTGTGGTGTTGTTCATATTTAGATTTACATTTTAAAACGTGGTATCCCCAAAGACTACTATTACTTACTAAAGAATGAATGTTACCTTTACTTGAGGATGAGGCGGGGGAGTTGCAGCTGGAGCTGGAATCGGGAGACATATTAAATATAGTGCATTGTTTAATGTAGATGGCGTGTCTTATTTGTAAGTGTTTTATTATATTACTGGTGTTGCCTCTTTTGTTTCCTATTACACTACTGCATATATTACATCTGACACTTGTACGGATGTAACGATTCACTTAACTCACGATGCGATGTGATTCACAATACAGATCTCACGATACGATTGGTCACGATTCACGATTCGTTTTTAACTAAATGAGTTGACAAATTAGATATTAACAAGTCCCCTTTATTATTTTTCAACAAAACAAAGTGCACATTTCTTTGTAAAATAAAAATGCTTTTATATCAAATAACTCAAAATAGCTATTTTAAATTCCAAAATTAAATGAAAAATGAAAAATACAATTTAAAATAAAAAAAGTCTCCTCCTGTCTTTTTTTTTATAAACAAAGACTGTGCTTCTCTTAGCTGTCTGCCTTTCTGAGTGTCTCAACCACCTTAGATTTTGTTTCTCTGTAAAGCATTGGCATGGCAGTCTGGCAGTCGTGATGGAATTGTGTATCTGGGTTTCAGTGTCTTCACCAGTAACTGGAGCTTTTCATTGTGGTGACGGTTAATGTGCTGCATCCAGTGGCATAACTTTGTGTTGACATGCACGCATTTCAAACTGGAGTCATGGCTCTCTCTCTGTCTTCCGCAAATATAACTTACGAGTGCGAACAACGGAAGATTGTGAGAAAGTGGTGCATCCATGAGTTTTAAAAGTTAATGGCCACTAAACAATACACATCTTCCTCAAGCATTTCTTAATTTCTTCCAAAAAGTGGTGGGGACATGTCACATCTATCCACCCACAAATTACGCCTATGGCTGCGTCATATTTGTTGTGCTGTTAGTGTATGTGAACGTCTTCTTGCAGTGTTTGCACACAGTTTTGTTTTGTCTGTTTGCACCTCACCTCGATCATTTTTAGTCTTCGGAAAGCCAAAATGCAGCCACACCTCTGATTTGAATGATGATGGGGCTTCCTCAACATCAACATCTACACTCGTTGTTGCCATACTGATTTCTACAACATGTTGTACGTTGCTATTGCGCCTGTTAAGTAAGTTTGCAGTAAAAGCAGCAACCCATGTGGTTAAAAACATGCATCACGATTCATTTAACATTTCAGCTGACTGGAGTCCTTACATATTTTAATTGATTTTCAACCGGCTCACAGTGAATCGTTACATCTATAGACACTTGTGTCGCTTAGTTTAATAACGTGAGACTACACTTTCGAACATTTCAACCTTGACGCCATGATGACTGTTGTCCGTCTGCACGTAGACACACACCACACATGCACGTAAATATCTCACGTACGTTGACATTATTTAGGGACAGACAAGCAGCAGTTTATAATTTGCCCTTAACACAGCAATGTACAGAGATAAAATAACGCAAGGATCGATAACACTATCGTTTGTCCAGAAGCTTATCGATACCCTGGTACCAATCCAGTTATGTACCGGTCCAAAATAATACCGGTTCTCTGTACCCATCCTCTGTCCCCCTCCACCACCTTCATCCAACTCCCTAATGGCTGATGACTTTTGCCTGCTACTTCACAGACAAAACTAGGTCCATCAGCAGTCAATTTTCAGCTCCACCCATCCACGATCTCACACCACACATACACACAGCAGACCATCTTCTCTCCTCTTTCTCTCCTCTTAAAGAGGATGATGTCTCTAAACTTCTACTCTCTACTCACCCAACCACCTGCCCGTTAGACCCCATCCCCTCACATCTACTACAAGCCATCTCACCCACACTCCTACCATCGCTCACTCATATCATCAACACATCTCTTAATACAGGAATTTTCCCCACTGCATTCAAGCAGGCCCGGGTAACCCCGCTGCTTAAGAAACCCACACATGACACTTCCCTACTGGAGAACTATAGACCCATTTCTCTCCTTCCGTTCATAGCAAAAGCACTTGAACGGGTTGTTTTCAATCAGGTGTCTACCTTCCTCACTCAAAACAACAGGCTGGACACCAACCAGTCAGGCTTCAAGAGCGGTCACTCAACCGAAACTGCCTTACTAACAGTTACAGAAGCCCTAAGGAGGGCAAGAGCTGAGTCCAAATCATCTGTTCTCATTCTCCTAGACCTTTCTGCAGCCTTCGACACGGTTAACCATCACATTCTTCTATCCGCCCTTTCTTCACTGGGCATCACTGGAACTTCGCTCTCCTGGTTTAAATCCTATCTCACAGATAGATCCTTCAAAGTAGCTTGGGGAGGTGAAGTGTCCAAATCACACCAACTAGTCACCGGGTTCCCACAGGGATCGGTTCTTGGGCCTCTGCTCTTCTCCATATACACCACATCACTAGGTTCCATCATACAAGCACATGGATTCTCCTACCATTGTTATGCTGATGACACTCAACTTCACCTCTCGTTTCATCCAGATGATTCCACGGTAGCCACACGAGTCTCAGACTGCCTGGCTGACATCTCTTCTTGGATGAAAGATCATCACTTACAACTCAACCTGGCCAAGACTGAGCTTCTCGTCCTTCCTGCCACTCCGTCAGAACAGCACCAGCTTACCATCCAGCTTGGTCCATCAAAGATAACCCCATCGACTTCAGTCAGGAATCTTGGGGTAATCATGGATGATCAGCTGACTTTTAAGGATCACGTTACTTAAACAACTTGGTCATGCAGGTTTGCATTGTACAAAATTAGAAAGATCAGACCGTTTTTAACAGAACATGCAACACAGCTTCTCGTCCAGGCTCTTGTCATTTCTAGACTGGATTACTGTAATGCTCTTCTGGCTGGTCTCCCAGCCTGTACCTTCAAACCTCTGCAAATGATCCAGAATGCTGCTGCACGCCTGGTCTTCAATGAGCCCAAGAGAGCACATGTCACACCTCTGCTCATCTCTCTGCACTGGCTCCCAGTAGCGGCATGCATTAAGTTCAAGGCACTGGTGCTTGCTTACAGAACAGCCACTAACACAGCACCCATCTACCTCAACCCTCTCTTACTGACCTACATCCCCTCCAGAAGTCTGCGGTCTGAAAACAATCGGCGCCTCGTTGTTCCTTCACAGAGAGGCATGAGATCCATCTCAAGGACCTTTTTTTTCATCGTGCCCTGCTGGTGGAACGATCTTCCAGTTTCCATCAGGACGGCTGGATCAATGTCACAATTCAAAATACAGCTGAAGACCCACCTCTTCCGTGAGCACTTAACTGTCTAATAAAAAAAATAACTTTCTATCTCTTTTTTCTTTTCTAATGTTCTCTATATACTTGTTTATACTATCTTGAGGTTGTATCTGAAACTTTGTATTACTAGCACTTGGTGAATATTGCTTACTTACAGGGCTGTGCGATTTGGGGAAAATATCAAATTGCGATTATTTTGACAGATATTGCAATTGCGATTCAATTTGCGATTTAATTTTGCAAAGTTAAGCTTCAGCTCAGTGCTGTCAATAGTGTGAGTATTGTTACCCCACTGAATAAAAAAACAATGGAAACCATCACAGTTATAGTGTGTTTTGGGCATTACTTTTACTTTGTTTTATTGGTTTCCATCTGCCAGATCACATCCCACCAAAAGAATCCATCAAATACCAGTAAACACCATTATAGTTTACATTAAAACCAATACAATTCCCATTGTAACCATCAAATTTTCGATTGTGTTTTGGGAGGAGTTCTATTGTTTTTTCAGCAGGGAAAATATAATGGTATTAATACTCACAGAATGAACTTAATTAATGAATTTCACTGGAAATATTTGTTTATTTTGAATAAATAAAGAACTGTAGCCTATTACTTTAGTCAATTATTAAAATAGGCTACTTTATTGTGAAATTAGCAAAGCAGTATTGAATGTACATTTGTTATAAACGTGGAGCCAGGTGCAAGCTAACACAGATGCGCTCGTGGAGACTTGCGGTGCGGAGCTGGACATTACAAGCATTACGAAACAGGCTGCATGTGTGCGGCAAGTGTAAAAGTCTCGCCCGTAAAACGCGGGATACGCGCGAGTATGATAAGCATTCCGAGACGCCACAATCCCACTCGCTCTCTCTCTCGCGCGTTCTGTTTGTTATTTTGTAATGGTGGCCGTTTACACAGGCTAGGGCAGTGCTGATTGGGCAGAACGGAGGTGCGCTCACTCAATTGGTTAGTAAGACTGTCACTCAAGGCGAGACGGGCAGTCATGCTTTTGCTTTGACGGGAACAGACGCGTTTCATATTTTTCACATCGCAGCCTTTGCGATTAGCAGATCGCGATTGTCTCAAATTGCGATTGCGATTTGATTTCGATTAATCGCCCAGCCCTACTTACTTAGACGAATCGCTTGCTGTTTTCCTCAATTGTAAGTCGCTTTGGATAAAATGAATAAATATAAATGTAAATCCCTAGGAATTAGGGCTGTGCGATTTGGGGAAAATATCTAATTGCGATTATTTTGACAGATATTGCGATTCGATTTGCGATTTAATTTTGCAAAGTTAAGCTTCAGCTTAAAACTGTCAATAGTGTGCGTATTGTTACCCTGCGTAATAAAAAAACAATAGAAACCATCACAGTTATATTGTGTTTTGGGCATTATTATTAATACTCTTACAGAATGAACTTAATTACTGAATTTCACTGGAAATATTTGTTTATTTTGAATAAATAAAGAACTGTAGCCTATTACTTTAGTCAATTATTAAAATATTACAAATGTTACATAGTCTACTTTACTTTATAGTGAAATTAGCAAAGCAGTTAGAATGAATGTACATTTGTTATAAACGTGGAGCCAGGCGCGAGCTAACACAGATGCGCTCGTGGAGACTTGCGGAGCTGAGCATTACGCGCATTACAAAACAGGCTCCATATGTGCGGCAAGTGTAAACGTCTCGCCCGTGAAATGCGGGATACGTGCTGTGCACGCAGGGCAGAGAGACACGAGTATGAGAAGCATTCCGAGACACAGACTGTGTGTGTGCGATCTTCTGAATTGGGAATAACGAACATTATAGACAAATTTCTGAAACTTGTTGCAAATTAGAATCTATTGGGGAGATAAAATATGTAAGATAACGTTCATGTACTAATAATAACATCTAAGAATGTATATTTTATTCCCCAATACTAAAGGGCGCTATTGATGTGTTGTGACCACAGATCAGCGCCGTTTTTTTTACAAATTAATTTGCCAAATGATAGATCTGACCCTGCATACGCCACAATTCCACTCGCTCTTTCTCTCTCCCACTTTCAGTTTGTTATTTTGTAATGGTGGGCGTTTACGCAGGCTAGGGCAGTGCTGATTGGGCAGAACGGAGGTGCGCTCACTCAATTGATTAGTAAGAATGCCACTCAAGGCGGGCCGGGCAGTCATGCTTTTGCTTTGACTGGAACAGACACGTTTCATATTTTTCACATCACGTCCACATCGCAGCCTTTTTCTCAATTGTCTCAACTCACGATTGCGATTCGATTTCGATTAATCGCCCAGCCCTACTAGGAATGGCTAGAGTCACCCCTGTCCAGGCAGGGCCCCTTTACCTGAGCTACTGCCCCATACGTAGTGATTCCTTATCCCTTCACTGGAAGGTTTCGATTCGCGGAAGCTTCACCTGTGACACGCCTAGGCCCGTCAGTGTTCCTCCGCTGGCAGTTGTGACATGGCTGAGCGCCGTGGCATTTCTTATAGGGACTTCATCTGTCGACACAACGTCGAGTGACCGTCAGAAAGGGAACGTCTCGGTTACAACTGTCCCACATGCCACAACACTTGGTCGACCTGCAGCAGCGATCGGGAGTAGCCTCTCGGTTCCTCAGACACAAAAAGATGAATGAATGCACACGCCGTCCTCCTTTTATACCCGGATATCCGGGGCGGGGACTGGCATGTGGATGCCATTCACCAAGTTCATTGGCCTTTTTCAATTCCTCTCGGAAGAAATTGGTTCTCAAGTTCAACGCCATCTGTCGACACAACGTCTTGTTCCCTCCATCAGGGAATAGGGTTACAGTCGTAACCGAGACGTTCCACAGCAGCTGAACGTCTTGCAAGGGTAAATAATTATCTCATTGTTTGAATAAGTACAGAGTTTTCTTTACGCAAGAAACACTGTGTCTAAAATTCATATCTTATTTATTTAAGGTCTGAAAACGCAATGTGATGTTGCCGTTTTAATGAAGGCAGACAAAATGCACATTTGCACACATTCGCTGATTAAAAACCCTGCAATGTTAACTGCATTTAAGTTTGACACAAAAAAAATGCAAATATATAAATCACAGCTGTAGTCTATATTTACGTCTTCTGTCATAAACATGTAAAGTGAAGATGAACGTTTTGTGAGGGACCCCCTTTCTGAAATACATTTACATTTGATTAGATAAATAGTGAATGTGATATTACAGTATAAAGACAACATATTGTTTCCAAACTTATAAATAGTTGGCTACACTTGTTGGAGGTATATAACCCTGAAGAGACATTTTCAATTTTCAATACTATAACAACTTTTAATTTGAGTGTGAAAAAAAAGGAAATATTCACTAGAAATATACAAATATAAACAATTCTGGAAACTATGCATGTAGCAAAAAAGCAGATAAACACTTAACCTTCTGGAGGCCCCTGGGGGTCTGGACCCCAGTTTGAAAACCCCTGTCATAAACCACAGGCTACCATACAAACAAATACAGACAAATCTCAGCTGGGACACAATGACATTTGTTGTCCAGAAACCAACAGGTAAGATATTATATAAGGGCAGACCTGACACATATAAAATAATACAGTTTCTGTAATTCCATCTGATGTTAGTGTTTTTTATGACACTAACATCAGGGTTATGATTGACTAAATGTACCTGTTGGTATGAGAACATGTGTCAGTGTTTTGGTAGACACAGTGTTTTGTGTTAATGTATTATTGTATTTTGAAAATTAGTGTTGGAGTTTAGTTTACAATGTGTGATTTTGAACATGAAATTAACAGTTTTGCCAATTGTGTGTTTTAGGTGTGTTGCTGTGTTAAGAGTTTAGGAAAGTTGTTAAAAGTATTGGAAATATTGTCATAGCAATTGTAAAAAACTGTAAAATGAGGAAGACTATACAGGGATCAGAAATGTTGTCAGGAGGGGTTTCTCTCTGGAGACTGGAATGGGACAGCATTGTTAGCGATGTGGATGAAGTGGCTGGACTAGAATTTCTCATTCACTTTAATTTTGCAGTTGTACAACATTGATGAGTATACAGTAACATGCTTTTCATTTAGACTTTTTTTATATTTTGGATTTTGCAGGGCATTTTTAAAGTATGCATGAAGTGCTGCATACAGACATGCAACATTTACAGAATACAATTTATAATTTCTAAACTAGATTGTGATTACTGTAGATTTTTAACAGCATTTGCAAAGTGTGTTTAAGCTATACAATAAAGGTAATTTTTCTTTAAGTAGGCCTACATGCTTTGGAGGCTGTGTTTTCTATTTTTCTATGTAGTGTGTAATGATTTTGACTTTGTGTGTTATTTGACGAAAGTGTTTGGTTCTGTCTACAGATCATATAGTTTTGAATCAATTGTTAGATTTAGCAATGCAAGTCAAAGCTTTTGACAGTGTAGCTTGAATTTTGGGGTTTGTATTTACTGTTTTGAGAAAGTGAGAGTAAATTAAAAAAAATGTGTTTTGGCAAATCAGAAAAACTGTAAATGCAATTAACACAGCATCAGTTTTTTTCTGTCATTATTTGTCTTGCGATACATTTTATAATCACGTTCTTATTCATATAAAGGCCTTTAAACTACTTAAGCATGATTTGAAACTGTTGTGTTGTCCTCCTGTCTTATTATTCTTGAATCCCAATTAGAGGTTTTAGTAACAGTGTTTTGAATTGATCTCACCAAAGTCTAAAACTTTGTTGTAGTGTGAGTGTTTTTGAGGGCTTGTGTGTCATGTCTGGGGGAAAAGTTTGAATTTTAGCAAGTTTGAATGGTTTTAAGTTGAGAGCTTTATTTTGACCAGAAAATAGGATGTTGAGGGATTTGGGTGAGAAGTTATGGATTTTTGTTTAGAGTTTTGAGAAAAGGTGGCGTAATTTCAAAGAATGTATTTAAGCAATCGAGAAAAACTGCAATAACAATAACTTTAGATCACACTGTTAGTGTGTTATGTGTATAATTATTTTTTTATTTTATTTTTGGTGCAACCCTATTGTAATTGGGTCTCGCTCTCAATGAGTTTGGTTTGGTGCGCTGTGTACACGCGCATGTAGTTAGCTCCGTGTTACAGTGTTTTCCAAATTTGCGCCAAATACATGATTTATAATAAGTCATGCCATTTCAAAAATACAAGCCATTTTAAAGCATAAAGAACTTGAGCACTTTGGTCTTCTTCAGTCAGTGCGCTCTCATGCACGTACACAAAGCCGCCTCTCAAGCTGCTCGCAACAAGTTTAGATTAGATTAGATTCAACTTTATTGTCATTACACATGTAGAAGTACAAGACAACAAAATGCAGTTTGGTCTAACCAGAAGTGCAATAGCAGCAAGTGCAGGATATACAGTGGTTGCATAAGTGCAGGATATATCAGTATTATTCAAATAATTTAAAAACGGATATGTACTATGAACATAATATACAGATGGATATATACAATGATAACTTAGGCTATGGTGAGCAGTAGTGTAATGGATACAAAGTAGTGCAAATAAATTATGGAGTGCAAAGATGCATATGTAAACAGTTGTCACTGTAAATGAACAGTCGGCAGTGCAAATGAGCAGTCTGGTAGTGCAAATGAACATATATGTTATGTGTAGACAGTCCAGTAGTGCAAATAACAAAGTGAAGCCAGGTGTGCAGTGAGGGGGAGAGGAGAGTGTAGCAGTATATGAGGGGCAGTGGGATCAGCGAGGGGGAGAGTTCAATAAAGAGACAGCTCTGGGGAAAAAAGCTGTTCTTTAGTCTGCTGGTCCTGGTCCGGAGGCACCTGAAACGCCTGCCGGAGGGCAGGAGATAAAAAAAAGTGTCAGATGGAGTTATTTTTCGCAACTTTTATTACACATAAATGTTCAGATACACACACGGGTAGGGTATGCTTAAATGCCTGTCTTGGCAACTATATACTTAAGGAATAGGCTATTGAACCAACTAAGTGTGCCTATAATATGCTATTAATATTATAGTTTCATGAAAACATTTGTGGTCTTTTTAACAACATACACAGTAAAACTATAATTATTATTATATAAATTCAAATTTTGTCAAGTCATCAGAAAATAATTGATTTATTCAATTCATTTTTAATATAGTGCTTTTTACAATGTGTGTTGTTTCCAAGCAGCTTTACTCGAGAAAGATAAAGAAAACACAGAAAGAGGCAGAATAGTTAATATGAATGTTACAATTCATGTTTCTCAGAGTCAGATTTAAAAATGGTTAAAGCATTAAAAGCATTTTTGTCAGAGCTTGTGTTGTTCCTAATTTTGACATTAATTTTCATTTTACACCAGACATACAGTCATGTGAAAAAGTTAGGACATCCTTGGTAAATATGAAATATGATACAGCAGAGAAGGCTGTAAAAATAAATCTTCATTGTTTCTCGTTTTGATCTTTTATATAAAAAATCTACAAAATTCCAATGTGTAACGGTCCTGTCCATCCCTGTCTGCCTCCTGTGTGCTCACTTGCCTGTTTCTCCCGAGTTTTCCCCATTGACTACATTTCCCAGCATCCTCCACGCTCCCGCACTTGTTCTTCGTTTCCTCGTTATCCTCACCTGCCCATCATCAGTCTCATCACCTGGACTCTATATATACTCTTGTGTTTCCTTTGTTCCCTTGTCTAGTCTTAAATGTAATAAATGGTGTGTATGGTTGTTCTCCCGTGTACCTTAGTGTTTATTAAAGATTCCTGTTCTTGGTTACTCTCGTTGTCGCGTCTGCTCCAGCAACGTACACAACACCCCGTTACAAAAGACTAGACTTCAAAAATGGATTACTGGAGACCCCGCTTTATCCTACGTCGGCGGGTAAGCCGCAGATCGCCAGAGCCTGCGCCACGCCGCTCTCCCGAACCGGCGCCCCGATGCTGCAATATGGAAGGCCGAAAGGGTTACCAAGTCCAATTATTTGCTGGCGACCTCATTGACCTCTCCATCCACGAGCTCCCTGCTCCAGAAGGGGAGCCCGAGCTCCCCATGGCGGTCCGGCTGTTCCTGCAATCGGACCCACCTGTTAAAGGGGCCATATCCAAGCCGCCAGAGCCCGCTTCCGAGCCGCCAGAGCCCGCTTCCGAGCCGCCAGAGACTGCCTCCGAGCCTCCCAAGTAGAGGACGACTGATTGATCGGCCTGGCCGATAGATCGGCCGATTTTTTACATTTTTTAATTAATCGGCATTGGCCGATACAATTACAATATACAATTCCACCGGCATGATAAAAAAATATACAATTCCACCGGCATGATTGCCCGCATGCTAACCTGGCAACAAGCCAAGCAGCAAAATTATTATAGTAGCCTGCGTTATATAGATGAACTCCAATGTTTCTGCAATTCTGTTTCTCTACCGGAGAATTTCTCTCCGTCTGAGACTGCATGCGAGACCGAGCAGCTCACTCTGCAGCCGTTCTGTTCACAAAGCTTCAGCTAACATTGACAGGGAAAAAATTGACCATTTCAAACGCGAAATTACATTGCAACTAAAATTGATGCAGACCTGGCTATAAGTGCAACAAGTCATTTGGATGTAAAAGTAGAAACGTGTGTAATTCAGACGAAACTTCTAGCTAACTTAAATGTGTATGTGACGAAATCATCACTTGTGGCCACTGCACTCTTGGGCTCGTTCACAGTCACACAGAATGCGTTTCTGTTAGAAACATGAGACACGGGGACGCGAGCGCAACGATCATACATTACCGTCTAGCATGTGTTAGAAAAAAACAACAATGTACATTGGAATGGAAAAACGCATTCCGTTTAAACGGCCATTTAACCGGTAATGAGCAACAGGATGTGTGATATGAGTGAACTCTTTTATCCTTGTTATTACTTAGATTATAGATATATTTGACTTAAAGCAATGTCTGTCAACAACAAACATAAACAAAACGCATGCTTCAGTTTGAGAAGGTGCTTAAAAGTTTTGAGCAATGTATTATTAGGAATTAGGCTACTGCTATTACTATTTATTGCTTTTACCTTGCAATAAACATTTGCTACTGTGTGTAACACTTCTTTTGTTTATTTTATTTATTATATTATTTTATATGCACGTTTTTGTGCATTAAATGTTTTTCTTCAAAAAGTTTTGATTACCTGTTTTTGTGTATTTAATATTTAAGATACATTGTTTTTTATCTAAATTATACAAGTGCACTGATTGGAGGCTTGTGTTGTTTAATTTAAGCAATTTTCTGTATCACTTCTTATTACTTAACTATTAGATTTTATGATCATATCAGTCCAAAAAATCGGCATTATATATCGGCCATCGGCTGCCCTGATTTCAAAAAATCGGCATCGGCCAGAGAAAAACCCATATCTGTCGACCTCTACTCCCAAGCCGCCAGAGTCGACCTCCGAGCCTCTTCCGGCCTCCCAAGCCTCCGGATCCCAAACCGCCTCCTCCGGCCTCCGGGCCTCCCGAGCTGCCTACGAGCCTCCCAAGCCTCCAGACCCGGACTTACCTCAAATAATTTTTAGGGGGGCCAGGAAAATGGCCCCTGGACTCTACATGGCCCATGGAACTCCATCCCTGTCTGCCTCCTGTGTTCACTTGCCTGTTTCTCCCGAGTTTTTCCCATTGACTACATTTCCCAGCATCCTCCACGCACCTGTTCCTCGTCTCCTTATTATCTTCACCTGCCCATCATCAGTCTCATCACCTGGACTCTATATATACTAGGGCTGCAACGACGCGTCAACGTCATCGATTACGTCGACTACGAAAATACGTAGACGTATGCGTCGACGCGTCACATTATTCAGGTTTCATTATAGAAAAGCAAATGTTACATTGGTTATGTATGACACTGCAATGACTACGTCTCACGAGAATTAAATAGTAATTTTAGGGGAAAAAATCTTAAATTAGTCTTTATCAAGCTTTGTTGCTCAGCACCGCAAGCCTCTACTGGTCGCGCGCCTCTCCGCAAACGGACGAGGCACTTATAGTTGACGTGCATGCCGTTGTTTTATTATTCAGACTTTAGGCCCATGCAGTGTACATGTCATGAGACAGCAATCTAGCAGAGAAAAGCAAACCACAGAAAAGGCTGAGCGAGCGGGACAAAAGTTTCGGAAAGATGCTCAATGCTCTGCGAGAAAAATTTACGCTCCGCTCCCCGCTATGCTTTCGCTCCACTCAAATATTCTAACCATGGCAGCACAACTGCTATGCAAGAGCTCCTCAAGAGAAAACATCCTTTGACTCGCCGACCTCAAAATGACGAGCCAGCTGTGCGAATATTTGTTTGTACACTAAGTTCTTACCTGTTTTGTTATGGGCAATGGTTCATAATGGACGTCACCCTAGAGCTGAAGTACATACGGTAATAATGCTAATGTTAACCGCTGACGGTGCTAATGTAACGTTACCTACGGTGGACATAAACTTAACTTCAACTTTAGTCGGGTTCATTGCATTTGCGAGTTGTTAGAAGTTACTTATGAACATGTGAACTTTAAAAATTAGTTACTTACATTAACATTACGCTTTGCATTAATTCTACGCTGACTGTAAGCTATATGTAAACATTGTGCATATACAAGTGCATTTTCGTATACTATTGGCATAAGTCAGATAAATCTTACATTTATGGTAATTCATAACAGATTGTAAACAACAAATTTCCTCATTAGACCTGTAACTATACATCTTACATTTTGTCATGCTTTCTCCGTTTATACATTTAATAATAAAAATAACATAAATACACTACCCTTTCTAAAATACAATTATTATTGTCATGCACTGCCCTTTTAGAAATATTGCTAATTTACTGTTACAGTTCATATGCTTAAATATGTTACTAATGTTGTTATTCTGTTCGTTTTATTTTTCAGGAAGATGCAAAGCTTTGTGCAGGATGTTTTGCACTGTGTTAAGCAGTATTTATGTTCGAATTAAATGAATTTAATTTAAGTATTCTTTTTTAGAAAATGATTTAATAAAACTTTTAAAGTTTGAAACACTAATGGTAGAAGCTGTACTTATTTTTTACTGGAAAGTTTACCAAATAATTAATCTGATAATCCAACAATAATCACTAGATTAAGTGAAAAAATAATCGTTAGATTAGTCGACTAATCGAAAAAATAATCGACTGATTAATCGACAATAAAAATAATCGTTAGTTGCAGCCCTAATATATACTCTTGTTTCCTTTTTCCCCTTGTCTAGTCTTAAATGTAATAAATGGTGTGTATGGTTGTTCTCTCGTGTACCTTAGTGTTTATTAAAGATGCCTGTTCTTGGTTACTCTCGTTGTCGTGTCTGCTTCAGCAAAGTACACAAAACCCAGTTTCACAACGTTTCATTAAATTAAAACAATTTAAGGTAGGGGGAATATTACATTGTGAAAAAATGTTTTTCTCTACTACACCCGACCATGATTATTAACACCCCTAGAAATTCTTATGAGTAAAATATCTCCCATAGTATATTCCCATTGATATTTACATTTTCGAGCACACCAAGGTGACTAGAAACATGATGTTGTCCAGTCATGACTTTATAAATATTAATAACACAAAGCCCAAACCCCCTTAATCATTCATCACAATGAGTAAAACCAAAGAATATAGTTCTGATGTGCAGCAAAAGATTGTCGAGCTACACAAAATAAAAAGTGTATTTAAAACTAAATGGTTAAAACAATACAAATTCCCATTTCCAATATCAGAGCAATAATTATGAAGTTTTAATGGACTGGAGATGTTGCAAATCTACCTGAAAGGGAATGTGTGTCTATATTGTCTTAATGTACAGCAAAGAAAAAAATTTGACTAGCCGAAAACGTTTCAAATATCACAGATGGAAAATTGCAGAAATCTGTTTATTTTAGTGTCCCTGTGCAGACGGTGATAAAAAGTGTCCCATGTCCACAGTTAAATATACTGCTGGATTTTTGTTGTTGTGGACCTATTTTTATACCAGAGGACCTGAACATCTTATTCAGATACATGAAATCATGGATTATATCAAATACCAACAGATAAAAAAAATCATAACCTGACTTGCTCTTTTAGAAATCTTATAATGGGTCGTGGTTAGATCTTCCATCAGCACATTGGTTCAAAACAACCATCAAATTTAACACAAAAATGTGTCACTGAGCACAAAATCAAGACCCTGCCATTGCCATCCCAGTTTCCTGATCTGATCTGAAAATGAGAGGGTTTTTGAAGGATCTGGAGAAATTCTATATGGAGTAATGGACTCCAATAACATAAAAGAAAAGACTCATGCAAATAGAAGTTGCAGAAAGTATTAAATACAAGGGTGTCAATAATTATTGTCAGGGTGTATTGGAGAAAAACATTTTTTTCACAATGTGATATGAATGTGATATACTTCAAATTGTTTTACTCTAATGAAACGTTGAAATTTTGTAGATTTTTGAAATAAAAGATCAAAATGAGAAACAATGTAGATTAATTTTACAGCCTTCTTTGCTCATATTTACCAAGGGTGTCCTAACTTTTTCACATGACTGTGTGTGTATATAGGTTCAAAATATTGATTAGGGGTCTACTCGATCTGTAATAATCGGTATCGACATCGGCCCTGGAAAACACATATCGGTCGACCTCTAGTGTTGATGCAGCACCTGCCTTTCTCTTTAATAAACTTGCAAGTGTTTTTTTTTTACCTTTTGGGATGCGGCTTCTCAGCTCTTTCCTTCTTCCTGTTCTATCACGGGTTGCGCTGACTGTTCTCTCCTACCCAAAATGACAGCTTCTTCCTCTTGGTCTCCTCAACATTTGGGTCGTAGTTACCTCGGGAGTGCGGGTCCAGGAATGTCTCCTTGCGCGTAAGCTTTTGGCTTGCTTCTGGCAGAGCTTCATATTTCTCGTCTAAAATAGCTATGATGCCGGCTTTCAGGTTGGCTGTCAGTTGTCCATCCTCATTCGATGTGGCCAAAGTGTCCTCTTTAATGAGATGCAGCATAGGCAGTAGCGATGACACTGTAACATAGGGTGGGTTGCAACAACAACAAGGATTAGTCTTTAATCTAGATTAAATCAAGGTTTATTTAATAATTATGTTGCACCAAACTTTAAACCTTGTTTAAAAATAATCAGGGTTATATTTAAGCTATCATTTGATCCAGGTTTTAATTTTACAGTAAAATACATGTGACGTGATTTTTTAAATATTACAAATAACTATTAAAACATATAAAAATATTATGGTTTATTATATTTATTTATTAGCATTGCTTTAATGGTTTTATTAACAGATGCTTTTGTCACAAACTATTTGAGGCTACAAAGTAATAAATTTACCGTCACCAGCGAGTGTTCGGGGAGGCCAAGCTTTGTTCCCTTCTCCAGCTGTGAGAGAACATGCCGTTTATTGCACGACAAACTGCTAGAGCACGGTCTGTGCTGGCTTTTTCTATCTTGTCAATTGTGTCTAATCCCCAATCATTTAGAGCCTCCTGCAAAGCATCTGCCAAGTTAGCTGCAATGTGAAATTGAGAAGGCGCTTTATTGTAGTCACTAACTGAATCAAGTCCTTTATTGCTATAAAACTTTAAAACAACAGTGGGGGCAAGTGATGTAAAAAAATAGATCATTCATGCTAAATGTTTAACTTAAGGGCATGTGTTTAATTTATTAAAAGTTTTTTTAAATATACATTAAGGTAGAAAATGTGTTTCTTATTTTTTTTACAGAGTTCTTTTACAATAACATTTATTCATTAATCAAAAGTTTCCATGCTAAGTGATTTACAAATGAGAGGGCATTTAACATTAAATGTACCAATGCTCGATGAGGCAGCACGGAATAAGGGCACGCAGATCTCAGCAGAAAACTCCCTGGAATTCTATGGATTTTAGCGATTGTTATTGAGTATACACACACACAACGTGAGTGCGTTACTAGTATTCGCTGTTTGCTGTGATGGATTTTAATGGTGATTTTAATGGTGTTAATTAACACACTAACCAGCATTCAGAGCAGGTCTGACGAGTAGAATCAGGTGTTCTAAATAGGGAGACATCTAAAACATCTTGGGAGGGGGGGCCCGAGGACCAGGGTTGAGAACCACTGGTTTAGAGAGATGTTCAATTTACAATGTCATGTGCAAGAAAATAACACAGTTTTGATGAGTTCAGTACAGATCTATAGTAATGTATAGTGCATTAGTTTTAGAGATGTTATTTACAGATACAAAAGTATTTTTAACATGTTCAATTGCATTCAGTATGTACAATGGTCAGCATCAGCATTTGTTCTTTAAACATGAAACCGCTTGGGGGAAAAAGCTGTTCTTGTGTCTGACTGTTCTGGTGGTCAGTGCTCTGTAGCACCGTCCAGAGGGCAACAGTTAAAATGAGTAAGCTGGGTGTGTGGGGTCCAACGTGATTTTTATTGCCCTTTTTCTCATTCTGGAGGTGTAAAGTTCTTGAATGCTGGGTAGGGGGGAACCAATGATCTTCTCAGCCATCCTGATTTGGTAGCTGAACTGAACCAGACAGTTATAGATGTGCACAGGACAGATTCAACGATGGCCAAATAGAACTGTTTCAGCAGCTCATGTGGCAGGTTGAGCTTCTTCAGCTGGCGGAGGAAGTACAGCCTCTGCTGGGCCTTTTTCCTAATGGAGTCGATGTGATTGATCCATTTCAGGTCCTGAGAGATGGTGGTGCCCAGGAACCTGAATGACTCCACTGTTGCCACAGTGCTGTTCATGATGTTTAGTGGTGGTTTAGTGGTGGTGGACTTTCTCCTGAAGTCCACGATCATCTCAACTGTTTTGAGCATGTTACGCTCTAAGTTGTTGTGACTGCACCATACAGCCAGCTGTTCAACCGCTAGCCTGCTTATAAGCAGACTCATCGCCATCCTGGATAAGGCCGATGACGGTTGTGTCATCTGCAAATTTCAGGAGCTTGACAGATGGGTCTTTTGCAGTGCAGTCGTTTGTATACAGGTAGAAGAGCATTGGGGAGAGCACACAGCCCTGGGGGGAGCCATTGCTGGTGGTGAGGGACCTGGATGTGAGTTTCCCCAGTCTCACTAGCTGTTGCCTGTTTGTCAGAAAGCTGCTGATCCACTGACAGATTGGGGTTGGCACGGAGAGCTGGGTCAGCTTGGATGATAGGAGACCAGGCATGATGGTGTTGAAAGCCGAACTGAAGTCCACAAATAAGATCCTTGCATAGGTCCCATGTTGACTGCATCATCCACAGACCTGTTTGCCCTGTATGCAAACTGAAGATGATCTAGTAAGGGCCCAGTGATGTCCTTCAGGTATGCTAACAGCAGTCTTTCAAATGACTTCATAACCACAGACGTGAGAGCGATCAGTCTGTAGTCGTTTAGTCCAGAGATTTTGGGTTTCTTGGGGACTGGATTGATAGTGGAGCATTTGAGGCAGTCTGGGACTTCACACAGCTCCAGAGATCTGTTGAAGATCTGTGTGAAGACTGGGGCAAGTTGTTCAGCGCAGGATTTTTAGCAGGCAGGTGAAACACCATCTGGGCCTGGAGCTTTCCTTGTCTTCTGTTTTTTGAAGACCCGGCACACATCCTTCTTCCAGATCGTTAGCGCAGGTTGAATTCTGTAACAGAGGCCATTCTGTAACCATCTTTAAGAATCGGCGGGGGTTGCAGGAGGTGTGGATGTTTGTGTGAGGCGCAGGTCAGAGTGGGGGTGAATGAAGTGTGATGCTGGGCTTTTCAAACCTGCAGTAAAACACATTCAGATTGTCTCCCAGTTGTTGATTCTCCAAAGATTGTGGGGGATGTGTCTTGTAATTTGTAATTAGCATTTAAATCTGCTGTCATCTGCATTTAAATGCATAGACAGGCAGCATTTTAAGACTACATTAAAAACAGTTACACATTTATATTTGTGTACAAAAAATTTAAAACAGGTGTTGGTGGAAGAGATGTGTTTTAGCCGATTCTTAAAGATGGTTACAGAATCTGCAGATCTTGTTGCAACAGGCAGATCATTCCACAGACGTGGAACAGAACCAGAGAAGGTCCGTGATATTGATTTTGTTCTCTTTTTAGGATGGCACCACAAGACCTTGCTCAGTGGCAGAGCGCAGGGATCTGGAGGGTACATAATTCTGTATAAGGTGTAATGGTTGATTAACCTAGTTCAGTGGTTCTTAAACTGTGGTACTCGTACCACCAGTGGTACTTGACGAGACCTCGGTGGTAAGTGACATGACAGAAAATTTAAAACTCTATATATTAATTTACATTTCGTGTTTTAAATACAATTTCAAATGTTTAATACACAATAGATAAATACGGAATACATCTTAGCCTATGTGCAATTTTAATATAGGTGTATGAATTATTGTTTATTTATCATTGGTCGATGACGTAACTCAGGCGCGTGACAAACAGCTCAAACACAGAGCAGGAGCAGACAGATGCAGCAGGCGCTTGTGAGTCTCTCACTCATGAGCTGCATGTACACTACCAGTTAAAAGTTTGGAAACACTTGACAAAAATGTTTGTAATGATCTTAAAAATCTTTTAATATGAAGGTGTATGTTTGTAGACAAAAATAGAATTGTGCCAACATATTCATTTATTTCATTAAGAAACAAAATTTTTATATGATAAAATGCTAAAAGTATGATTTGCAAATTCTAACCAAAAGATGACTACTTCAAAGATGCTGAACTAGAACGTAGAGTTCATGTATTTTGAGTACTTTTACTCACAACGTAATTCTCATAGTTGGGTGATTCTCACGAAATCTTGCTTTCAAGATGTCAAACGTGAATTTCCTAAAAACACTTGTATTAACACATTTTCTTTATATTCATTTAAAACAAGCTATGATATGTTTAAAGGCATTAATTTATCAACTTTTACTGACAGTTTAACACAATTTAAAAAAATATTTACCAAAAAGGCCTTAAAAATTCTCATTAAATTAAAACTGTAAATCTCATAGCATGTTTTGCTAAAAACAAGTGAAGCCATGATGCCTAAGCAAGTTTTTATTAATCATACATAATATGACATTAATTAACTATATTTTAATAGATTATTATATATGTAGAAATTCTTTAAATGTGGAAAATGACCTGTATCGGTAATGAGAAGGGAAAAAGTTGTGTACACGGCGTGACAAGAGAATATTAAGTTTTTAACTGGAAAAATAAAAAAGTAATTTGTTAACTTGTTAGCTATTTAAAAAGTACTAGTAGTTGTGTTTCTTTGCATAAAATCAAACTTCATGTAAATATATTTGTTTAAACAGTCTTTAAAAAATGTTACGGAGGATGAGAATATCAATCATGGACACTTTTTTCCTCCACTATTTCTCCATTTTTATTATACATGAATATTCTGTCAATGATTTTTTTAGTCATTTTTTGTAATTTGAGAATGTCTAGTAGGTCATCTAATTGTTTTTTTTAGATTATTTTAATTTTACTCTGTTTAAATTACAACATATATTGCACTTCGACAAATCGGGATGCGTTACGGTTATGAGAATTTCAGCAGAAAAAGAAATAAAATACATAAGTAATTCATTTTTTTGTCAAAATAATTTTTTGTCCAAGGTAGAGAACACAATTATCTTGATTATGATCATTTTTTGTTTTATCAAACTGTAGTTTTATATTTCAAATCTTTACTGCCATGATGTTTCGTGAGAATCACCCAGTTACAACGTTTTATTCAATGGTTTTGATGGGTTTACTATTATTCTAAAATGTGGGGGGAAAAAGAAAGAAAGAAAGAGTAAGTGTTTCCAAACCTTTGACTGGTAGTGTATTTTAAGTTTCTTATGTATTTCAGCCACTGTTTAAAGCTGTTGTTATTTCTGTAAAGCGCTAATTAAACACGCGCCTGCATCTACGCAAGATTAAATCAATGAAGTGATTTAGTTTTGACGCGCCACTTCGACAAGAGCTGCTGCAGTAAAGTGTGAGTCTGTGTTTGTTATATACAACTGTTCTCTTTGGCCCAGTTTCACAGACAGGGCTTAGCTTAAACCAGGACTAGGCCTTAGTTAAATTAGAATATTTAAGTCACTTTTATAAAAACGCCTTAGTAAATAACATTACTGGTGAGGATCTTGAAACAAATCAATGGCATTGACATATTTTAAAATTTGTCACTGCAAGTTATTATAAGTAAAGACAACTCAGACTAGCATTTTAGTCTGGGACTAGTCTTAAGCCTGGTCTATGAAACCAGGCCTTAATGTTTAAGTATATGTATATTTATTTATCTTTGGTTAAATATTCTTCCCTTATTGTCTGTCTTTAATATAGCTTTGTAGTCTTTCTGCAAGTCCCCACAAAGTTAATAAATCCCTCATAAGAGTCATTTACAGAGCCCTATTTACAGTGCACTAAGTTACAGAAAAGTGTTTGTGTTCACTATTACTATTAGCTGGTAAATAAAAAAGTGTTTGTATTATTAATAATACATTAAAATTGGAGGATGAGGTGTTAAGATAAAGATTCCCAGCTCTACTATTAATTTGAGTGTTTATTCATATGATTTTCTATGGCGGTCATTAGGTGGTACTTGTATGGGGTCAGAATTGTTAATTATTCTGAATAAATATACTATGATCCGCAAACAAATGTAGAGAGTTTCACAAACATTTTTTAAATCTACATTTGCAAAAAAGCAAACCATTAATATATGTTAGATGTTCCACAAAAAAGAATGTAATTCACAAATAAATACAATGAGATTTGCAAATAAAAAAAATATTTACAAATATATTTTAATTACTTTCATTTGTGGATCGCGTTCTGTGCATTTGTGGATCGCGTTCTGTGCATTTGTGGATCGCGTTCTGTGCATTTGTGGATCGCTCTCTGTGCATTTGTGGATCGCTCTCTGTGCATTTGTGGATCGCTCTCTGTGCATTTGTGGATTTTGACACATTTCTAATGTCAAGACGTGCACACAATTCACAAATAGATGGACTCTGCCCACTATTCACTCAAGCCAATCGGGTAACTTCCGCCTTTGTTGACCAATTGG
Source organism: Oreonectes daqikongensis (assembly GCA_026939265.1). Lineage (NCBI taxonomy): Eukaryota > Metazoa > Chordata > Actinopteri > Cypriniformes > Nemacheilidae > Oreonectes > Oreonectes daqikongensis. The sequence continues at coordinate 356,558 of JAOTQM010000138.1, forward strand.
GAACATTCTAGCTCCAGCCAATCACGTTTTGCTTTACATCAAACATGGCGGTCTAAAATGCGTGATGTACTAAGAAATGAGAATGGCCTCTTCTTTTTACTATTCAGTAATGATGCTTGTGTTTATATTCACTCTCAATTACAAATGACTGCAACATTTATGACTTGATAACAGCGTGCACGGAATGTGTTGACAATCCCGGTTATGGCGACTGATTTGGTCTGCTGCCATGCAGCCACCCGTTTTATTGTCTTTGTGTAACGTTAGCTACCAAAGTGATAAATTGCGATTATAAAAAAATTATCTGTTTCTCCGATATTGCTTGGGTAAGCAGCCCGTTTGCATTGCGTACCCCACGGCTGAACCGCAGCTGTCCGTGTACGATCGCAGCACTCTGTTGCATTCTGTACAGCAATGAGACGTGGCGGAAATCATCAGCACTGTAAATTTGTATGTCATATTTCAAAATAAAACGTCATTTCATCGGTCATCTCGGTTGATCCCATTCCTGAATAATCTCTGCTGTGGTGAATCTCCGTCACCGGGATTGTCAACACAGTCCGTGCAAGCTGTTATCAAGTCATAAATGTTGCAGTCGTTTGTAACGGAGAGTGAATATAAACACAAGCATCATTACTGAATAGTAAAAAGAAGAGGCCATTCTAATGTTTTTAGTACATCACACATTTTAGACCGCCATGTTTGACTCTGAATCTTAATGTAAAGCAAAACGTGATTGGCTGAAGCTAGAACATGCCCCATTGGTCAACAAAGGCAGAAGTTACCCGATTGGCTTGAGTGAATAGTGGGCGGAGTCCATCTATTTGTGGATTGTGTGCACGTCTTGGCGTTAGAAATGTTTCAAAATCCACAAATGCACAAAATATGATCCACAAATGAATGTAATTAAAATATATTTGTAAATATTTTTTTTATTTGCAAATCTCATTGTATTTATTTGTGAATTTCATTCCTTTTTGTGGAACGTCTAACATATATTTATGGTTTGCTTTTATGCAAATGTAGATTTAAAAAATGTTTGTGAAACTCTACATTTATTTGCGGATCATAGTATATTTATTCAGAATAATAAAAAAACAAATCTGACCCCATATACTGGGAACAACTCATTTTATTAAAGGTGGTACTTGATCAGAAAAGTTTGAGAACCACTGAACTGACAGCAACATTACACACTAAGAAAAATTGGATCACGCAGAACGGCACCTTTAAAAACGGCGCGTTCATTCGCGTTCCGGCCCACATTTAAAAATGGCCATCTGGGAGAAGTTACGATATGCAAAATGGACAGTCCGGTCGACCTGCCTCATTCATTCATAAGTAACTTCATTAAATCTATTAAAGAATCACTTTATTCTTCTGCAATGAGGAGATAACATCACTGTTTTTGACTTTACAGACTCTCGCAGCTTCACTAGGCAGAGACACACACAGTGCAGGTTATTTACTGTCAAGTAAATGCCATAATTCGTTTAAATAAATGCAGTCCTATGACTTTACTTTATCTTTGTGTTGCATTTAAAGCGGGCGGAGTTACTGATGAAAACAACCGTCATTTCCCCTGTCTGATCAAAAATTGTACTGTAAACATCAATAACAGTTTTAACTAGTTTTTAACTTGGCAATGGTTTTAATGCACTACGTGGATCCGAAGAACCACCTGACGCGAAGCCACACTTGTCATGTGGTGCGACCAACAATTAATTAAATAATTAAAATAATATATATATATTTTTGTGGCTGAAATTTGAAACTCTGATCCAATATGCTTAAGTGAATAGTATTTTTAAAACATTTATATCAGTTGTGTGTGTCACGGAATCGCCAGGCTCTTTCACCACACCCTTACTACGGTCCTTGTCTCCCGAGTACTAATCACCGCCACCTGCACGCAATCACCAACCCCTGCATATAAGCATGCCACGATCCCTGCTCCAGAGACCTGATGAGCCAATGGAGATCGGCGGCACCCGGTTGCCATTGACTGAGCAACAGAGGAAAATGACCCAGGATCTGTGCTTAAAATGCGGTGCTGCGGGGTATTTGTTGTCTACATGCCCCCTTCGCCCACCTCGTCCTTTGGTAAGTAGCATCCAAAACACATTAGTTATGCAAGATCTTTTGCATATTGACGTTTGTCTTCCCACGACTGATTCTACTCTCACTCTCACAGCCCTCATCGACTCTGGGTCAGCCAGTAATTTAATCTCCGGCGACCTCAGCTCAATCTCAAAAAGAAAATCCTCCCTGTCTAGTCCAGTCCCCACCCTAGGACGACCGCTCAGTAAATGGTGGGACACTTTCTGAGTCGGAGTGGTACAACTACATGTAGTCATGAAGAGGAAATCCATCTCCTTGTCCTGGAGCAGGCAACTACGGAAATCATCCTGGGTCACCCATGGCTTATTGAGCACCAGCCGGACGTCAACTGGAAAACTGGAGAGATCCTCAGATGGGGCGATTGCTGTTTCCCAACCTGCTTTCCCATGCTGGTGCCATTTCACCCCATCCAACATCCCACAATGCAAGTTCTCGCTACAACTATCGAAATTCCTCTTGAAAAACTCTTAGTAGGATCACCAGAATGCTATCATCAGTTGTCCGATGTGTTCTGTCCGGCCCGGGCGACCCAACTACCACCTCATTAAACATGGGACTGTGCCATCGATCTTAAGAAAGGGTGACCCAGTGCCCCATGGAAAAATTTACCCATTGTCCATTCCTGAACAGAAGGCCATGGAGGAGTATATCTCCGAGGCTCTGAAGCAAGATTACATCCGTCATTCATGATACCTTGCCACTTCCAGCTTCTTCTTTGGGGGTTTACAGCCTTGCATAGATTATAGAGCTCTCAATCGTATAGCTGTTAAAGTCTGCTACCCTCTTTCCCTCGTCCCCGCTACACTGGAACAGCTTCGATGAGCATCCACCTTTACCAAGTTGGACCCCCACAGCACTTGTAATCTGGTACAGATCAGAAGAGGCGATGAATGGAAGATGACATTTGTGACACCCACCGGTCACTACGAATATTTGGTGATGCCATACGGACTTGTGCCTGCTCCCTCGGCCTTCCGAATGCTCCCTCTGTCTTCCAAGACATTATGCACAATGTTCTTAGAGACTTGCTCCATATATTCATACTCGTGTATATAGTGATGACATCTTGATTTATTCCCGAGATCCCCAGGAACATCGCCAACACGTTGCCGAGGTCCTCCAGCAACTAAGAGAACACCAGCTGTTTCTGAAGGTGGAAAAGTGCAGCTTCCACCAGCCCTCTATCCATTTCCTTGGATATAACATCTCCCGAGAAGGCAGCACTATGGACGAGGGGTAGGTAACCGCTGTGCGAAACTGGCCGGTGCCAGAACATCAAGGAGCTCCAGCGCTTCATCCAGGATTTCAGTACCACAGTCACACAGTCACACCGCTCACAGACCTGCTAAAGAACATCCTTCTCAGCCAATCGTAGTGGAGGTGGATGCCTTGTCTACTGGAGCAGTCTGCTGGATGCTTTCACAGCGGCAGGTAAATCCATCTACATTTCTTCCATGTGCCTTCTACTCACACAAACTCACCCCGGTGGAAAGAAATTATGACATCGGGGACAGAGAGCTCCTAGCGATCAAACTCAGTAGAGTGGAGGCATTGGTTGGAATAAGCTAATCATTCTTTTGTCATCCTTACTGATCACAAGAACATCCAATACCTCCATGAAGCCAAATGCCTGAACCTGTGCCAAGATGTTTTTCTCCCGGTTCCATCTTCAGATATCCCCGGAATGGCAGCGGACTTGAGACGGTTCGTCCAGAACTGTAAGGAGTGTGCCATCTCTAAGAGCACACAATATCTAAATACGGGGAAGCTCCAACCCCTCCCGATACCCCGGCCCTGGTCACACCTTGGAGTGGATTTCATCACAGACTTGCCTCCATTCTCAGGTAATACTTAGTTTTTTTTCTAAATCCTGTCGTCTGATTCCCCTCAAAGGTCTACCATCTGCCATGGAATCCGCCAAACTCCTTTTCAACCATGTATTCCGACACTACGGTATCCCTGAGGATATCGTCTCAGACAGAGGACCTCAATTTATCTCCCGAGTGGGGAAGGCTTTATTCTCCCTCCTTGGTGTGACTGAGCTTATCGTCAGGATATCATCCTCAAACGGAACTTAAAATCCAGGAGATTGGAAGTTTCCTCTGAACTTTCTGCCATGACAACCAGGAGACCTGGAACCAGTTCCTCTGTTGGCAGAGTACACCCATATCTCTCTCCTCCAGCCAGCCATGAGATTGACACCCTTCCAATGTGTACTCGGCACTATCTACTCTGTTTGAGACATCCTGGACTCACGTCGCCGTGGTGACCATCTAGAGTACCTGGTCGACTGGGAGGGATATGGCCCAGAAGAACATTCCTGGGTCCACAAAGTTGATATGCTAGACCCGACACCCCTCACCACTTTTCATCATGATCGCACCAGTTGACCAGCACCAAGAAGCAGGGGTAGACCACCATGATGGCGGGGCATTCGGTCCTCAGGGGCTGACAGTGGAGGGAGGGGTACTGTCACGGAATCGTCAGGCTCTCTCACCACTCCCTTACTATGGTCCCTGTCTCCCGAGTACTAATCACCATCATGCAATCACCAACTCCTGCATATAAGCATGCCACGATCACTCAGTCTTCGTCTGGTCTCAGCTATTGCTACCGACTCTCATATGATATACTCATCTGGATTACCCACCTGTCTCCCTACACTGAAGTCTCCTCGTTTTAATCGTCTTCCAAAGTCTTCCTCGGTGTTCCTGCTATTTCCTAGTAATCTCCATGTGTTCCAAGCTAGCTATCACTGCCACATCATTCAACCTGCAACTCAAGGAACCACTTACCTCTCCCACGCTCTTCGAATTCCCAGCCCGTCATCCACAATCTCCTGCAACGCAAAGGACAGTATTATTCTTATCCTATTTCCTATTCTTATTATCCTTCATCCCTGTCTTCTACCACCAAATACTCACCTGTTAACTTCATTGTTCTGTGTTAATAAAGATTTGTAAAAGTTCTCACCATCTTCCGCCTAGTGGTTCTGTTACAGTATGTGATTTTTAGGATTTTTAAGTCTTAATTTAAAAAGACAAAATTCTAAAACAAAAATATGAGATGATTACTTACCAAATATTTTGTTTGAAAAAAAACACGTTAAGCATGTCAAGGAAATTAATTCATTTTAAGACAAATCACGGTCCCACCACATTACATTTTTTTAGGGCTATGACCAATTCATAGATCAAAAACACTTAAATCACTCATCTTAAATTTTAATCTGCGTTTATGTGTACTACATCATGTTTGAATAACTGAAATGGATATTATAATTTTTTTGTATTTTAAAATTGGCTTGTCGAAAATCCTTATTTGTAATTGACCCATGTACATTTTTTGTGAAAACATTTGTATTGTGTTTAAAAATGATCAAGAACTTCATTTCTTTGAAGTATTCAGGATATAAAAACATTTATTTTGACCAGTTTGTCCCATTCAATGTTAATTCAATATTATTTATCATGTTACTCAAACACAAATTGGAGTGGTCTCTTTTTTCCTTAGCTGTATGTTAATTGGGCTCTAAATTATAAAAGTTTATATCAACTACCTATATGTAAATGATAAATAACATTTTTTTTATGTTCTTTCTGGTCTCTATTAGGTTTATAGTTTTCACACTATGATGCGGCTGAGAGTGCCAAAGCCTACTATGTTGAGCCTTCTTCTGATTCAGGCTGTTGCTGTGGTTCTTCTCTTCGGGTGGTACCACAGTCCACCCTTTGAAAGCACAAGCCTGTCGGAGCACAAGGTGCATGTGCTCCTGTTGTCATCTTGGAGATCCGGCTCCTCCTTCCTGGGCCAGGCATTCAGTCAGCATCCAGATGTCTTTTATTTAATGGAGCCAGGCTGGCACGTGTGGACGGCTATAAAGCAAGCTGGTGCGCGTAGCTTGCGAATGGCGGTTCGTGACACCATGCGCAGTGTCTTCCAGTGCGACCTGTCTGTAATGGATTCTTATATCCCTCAACAGAGAAATGTCTCACACCTCTTTATGTGGAGCCACAGTCGTGCACTCTGCTCTCCGCCTGCATGCCCTCTTACCCCTCGAGGCGAAATTAGCAAAGAGCCAGAATGCAAGAAGCAGTGTGACACACAGGGTTTGATGCTCGCAGAGGCAGCGTGTCAGACTTACAGCCATGTGGTGTTAAAGGAGGTGCGCTTCTTTGAGTTGGATTCTCTTTATCCGCTTCTGCAGGACCCCAAACTGGATCTGCGAATCATCCATCTGGTTCGTGACCCACGAGCAGTCTTCCGTTCCAGGGAGCAGTCAGCCAAAGCCCTAGATAGAGATACTGCCATAGTGCTGGAACAGGCTAACATCTCAGAGAGTGACAAGCACTATCAAGTCTTGCAGGAGGTTTGCCGCAGTCATGTGGGCATTTTTGAGACAGCCATACTCAAGCCACCGAATTTCTTGCGGGGACGCTACAAAATGGTGCGTTATGAGGATCTTGTACACAACACTCTAGATGAGATTGAGTCTATGTACCAGTTTGTTGGGCTTGAGATGAATGAAAAATTGCAGGAATGGATCTACCGCATTACTCACGGTAAAGGCAAGGGAACAAAAAAGGAAGCCTTTAAAATTACTTCTAGAAACGCAGAGGATGTCTCATTGGCTTGGCGAAGCACCTTACCATATGAAAAAGTCAAGCGCATCCAAGATGTGTGTAAAGGAGCCATGTCCATGCTCGGATATAAGACCCTGGACAGTGAGAAAGAGCAGCACCTGCTGGATTTAGACCTGTTGACACCACGGGAACGCTACCAATTCACTTGGCTGCCCTCTAAAAGCACTACCGCTAAAGTTGTGTAGGTGATTAAAAAAAAAGTCGCAGTTTTGTTCTCTTTACTTTAGTATGAAAAACCTTCAGTAGCTGAAAGGAATGATCAAAGACCTTTACTGTCCTTAGAGATTGAAGCATTTGTTATTCTGTTAAACAGGACATTAGACTTGTAGCTACTAGATGCTGTTTTTGAAGAAATTATGTATTTATTTATAAGAAGTTTTTTTGTTCTTGTGTTATTTGTTTGTATGAGACATGGTAGTATTTTAAAGGGATGTCGGTAGATGTGGGGTGATGGTAACAATAGCTGTTTGTTTCTCTTTTTTTCTGTCATGATAAACACAATTTAACTGCATTTACCATTGTGCAGCAAATGTCATACAGCTGTATCAATAAATTACCACAGATTGTGTCCGCATAAAAAAATGAATGTCTGCACCACAGTTAAAAAAATTAAGATCACTTGACTTATTTTTTAAGGTCTGTTGATGTTCAGAATGTGAAAATTCGTAATTGTGTCAAACAAACATGAGGGGGAATTTTATTTTTATTTTATTTAGGTTGAATCAACTTGTTTTTTTTATTACACCAGGGATCTCCAACCCTGCTCCTCGTGAGCTACCATCCTGCAGACTGCAGCTCCAATCCTGTCTGTAATTATCAAGCAACCCTGAACTTGCTGCATCCTGATTCACCTACTTATACTATGCACTAAAAGAATGTACTGTTTTTTTATGGAAAAGTATATACATTTTAGTGTGTAGCAAAACAATATGCATGCACTGGGACATACTAACAGAAAACAGAAGTGGCCGTCACACACGGTTTTAATGCAGTAGAGCGTCACTAAACTCCGCCTACTCGCGGTGAGTTGTGGGTAATATCAGCCGTTAGAGTGTGCATCGTTTTGCACTTCGAATTTCTACCGGTAGTAGACCATCCGGGAATCTTTGGAATACTATTTTCAAGATACTATGATTTGGGACATGCTTATTCTATTTTCGAATACTATTTCGGACGGAGAGTATGCGAATTGGAGTTGCAATTTTAAAGACGATAGCTCACAAGGAGCAGGGTTGGACAACCCTGTATTACACACATAGACCTTACTATGATAAGATCTAAGACACTACATATTAAACACTAAGTATCTTGATTTTGATAATGTTTTTTTTCTAAACACCACCAATAGTTTTGAAATGCAGTCTATCAAGATGTGCTTACGGTGCCGATCATCAGCTTTTTTGAGGGTATTTACATAAAAGTTTCTGAACGCTTCAACAAATGTTTTTAGTAACTTCAATGAACTAAGGTATTTGAACAGCTGAACAGTTAAGCGAAGGGCTTGCACTGCTTTAAAGAGGCCCATACAATGTCAAGCAAAAACACTTTGTGGAGGCAGATGTAAGCAGGAGAAGACTTAATTAAAGTTATTATTAAAATATGTCCAGCACAAAGTTCTTAAAATGTAACTCTGGAGTGATGAGCACAGTTGCATGTATTTTATAAGATGAAGTAGATTTGGCAAGAGGAGCAATACTATGTTGTTTGCTCTTTATTTAAAAAAAACCCTCTGATTTGGAATTCATTTGGAATTTGCCCGGGGTTTACCACAAAATGCAGTGCCCAAGAATGAGACTGCCAGAATAGATTTAGACAGAAATAATTTATATAGGAAAAGAATAAATGAGATTATTGTCCTAATCAAACAGTATTTACCCTACATTTCAAAACATGAGGTAAAAAGACCTACAATCAAACAGCAATTTTAAAAATGATCAGTAAACATCTGGGAAGCATCACTGGGGAACAAAACTAAATCTGATGTATATGGGTTTTAGACCTTCATGCAGACATTAACTGCAAAGGGTTTTTAACCAAGTGTTAGGAATGATCATTTTTATTTTTTAAGGTAATCATTACTTTACCCTTTGGGGGAAACGGTTCATATTTAGTTTATTAAAATCGCATCTTGATTATGTTTATTTCCACTGTGGTCATCTTGCAGAGCCATAATTCTGAATACCGTGCCTCTGGCCAAATGAAGAGCCCATAGGATTAAGAGACTTTATAATACCAGACGTGTGTTTAGAGAATGAAGATGTGTTGGACTCTTGAATGTATTGTCTATTGCATGTTTGTCTTAAGATTTTGCATTGAGTAGAAATCTGATAATGTCTGATTTTTAAAGAATTTACAGTAGGCTACATGACAAAAAGTATGTGAACTGTTGGCTAGACCCCTTAATTAAGGGCAAACCTTAATGTTATGACAATGACATTAGTACTAAAAATATTGTTTAAATAGTTTAGGTAAAGGGCTGTTCTCCATTCCAACAATACAGTTTACAAGCACAAAGTGAGGTCTATAGAGATGTGATTGACTCTGTCTAGCATATGCACAAAGTCTAACTGGAGTGGAAGCTGTTAAGAACCATTTGTCTATTATTGTCAGTGGTCAAAAAAGCAATCATGCATGTTGTGAGGTACTGTATTGGTTCATAGTTGTCTATAAAGAACAGAATCAACTTTGATTATTTTAAAAATAGTGTCCAAACCTATAGAAAATATTTTCTTTGGAGCATGTTTGAAGCATCAGTATTCATGCTTGACTTCAGTAAGTTGTCTTTGGGTTTTTGTTTAATAGTGTATATTCAAATCTTTTGATTGTTTGCACGTGTTTTATGTTTGGTGAAACAGAGTAAATGTTTCTTTCCACAATAGGTACTATAGACTGTCTTTAAAAATTGATCAATAAAACCCCTACTGTTTTAATAACATACACAATCTTTATTTTGTCTGTTATCTTGCTAGCTCATGGAATTTATCAGATGTACATTAGTGATACTAACTGTATGAATGAAACATACTGTATGTAGGATTTTAATCGGATTGTTATATTCACAGCTCAAATTATATGTAAGATTTACATTATTAGCTATAAAAACTGTGGGACTGTAACATTGGTAGATGCATTGTAAGTTGCTTTATGCGATCTTACGGAGCACAAATAATGCGTGATCCCTATAAATTAAACCTATGACTTTAAGTTGAACTGCCAACAGATTACTTTTTCATCTGAACCACAGGAATAGTATGGCTTTTAAATTATTGAACTTCACTTACCGGCCAATTTATTAGGTACACCTTTTCAATTGGTTGTATACACAAATTGCTAATCAGTCAATAACATGGCAGCAACATAGGCATCTAGATGTGGCGAATACGACTTGCTGAAGTTCAAACCGAACATCAGAGTGAGGAAGAAAGGGGATTTAATTGACTTTGAACATGCCATGGTTGTTGGTACCAGCCGGGCTGGTCTGAGTATTTCAAAAAGTGCTGATCTACTTGGATTTTCATGCACAACTATCTCTAGGGTTTACAGAGAATGGTCAGAAAAAGGTGGATGAAAATGGCTTGTTCATGTCAGAGGTCAGAGGAGAATAGGCATAGAAAGACAACAGTAACTCAAATAACCACTTGTTACAACCAAGGTATGCAGAATACCATTTCTGAATGCACATGTCAAACCTTGACCCAGATGGGCTACAGCGGCAGATCACAACAGGAGTCACTCCTGTCAGCTAAGAATAGAAAAAGGCTACAATTTGCACAGGTTCACCTAAATTGGACAAATGAAAATTGGTAAAATGTTGCCTGGTCTAATGAGCCTCGATTTTAGCTGTAACATTTAGATGGTAGGGTCAGAATTTGGTGTAAACAGCATGAAAGCCATCTTATGATGGCTGCTTTTAGCAGGATAATGCACCATGTCACAGCTCAAATCATCTCAAACTGGTTTCTTAAACATGAAAGGGAGTTCACTGTACTCCAATGGCTTCCACAGTCACCAGATCCCAATCCAATAGTGCACCTTTGCGATAAAATTTGCATCATGGATGTGCAGCTGACAAATCTGCGTGATGCTATCATGTCAATATGGACCAAAATCTCTGAAGAATGTTTCCTACACTTTGTTAAATCAATGCCACAAAGAATTAAGGCACTTTTGAAGGCAAAGGGGGTCCAACCATATAATGTACAGGCAAACAGTTTGAAAATTACAAAACAAAAATAAAACGGTATTACAGAGAGTATAACAGAACTAAGAGGAAAAAATATTTATCTGTCATAGCACATATGACTAAAAAATGTGGAATTTACTTTTTTCATTGGTAAAGTGTCATTTTAGAGGACACTTTCTTTGATATTTTGCTGTGTAGTACAATGGCATCTTAAATGTCAAAAAAGAGAATCTATTAATTACTTGAATTAAGTTCAAGCTGAATTTTTGTCTGATAGTTTCCTCAATCACCAGACATCTTTTATTTATACTAAATAATGCAAGTGACCTAATAAAAATCATAAAAGACCTGTTATTAAGCTAGTTAATAATTTAGTCAGTCTGTCTGGTATGTGTGTCTATAAAGAGAGTTAATATTTAATCTAATGTTTTGTATCCCTGATTCTGGAGTTCTAAAGATGTGATAAAAAATAAATCTGTAGACTTGCTATGCTGCATTCATTAAATATTGTTTCATACTTAATAGGTGGTTATGCAAAAACTAATGTAGGACCAATGATTAGTGCTGCACTAACACTGTAGTCACTACTGATAACTCATAATGAAGAAAGACCTTAGATCTTATCAGTAGGTAACAGCATCCTGATGTTTAAGGTAAGTAACAATTAGTTACTTATTACTTATTTAATAGTCATAAATAAATACTAAATGCTGTATGTCTCCTGCAGAACTATACAATAACTAAGACTCATTTAAAATAACTATCTATTAACTACTCATTAACTGTTGCTGAAAATGAGTATGCCAATTAACTGGCATGGTCTTGATTACTATTAATAATACAATTTTAATTAATTTTGTTTACCTTTAGTAAACTTCTACCTGGTTTCACAGACGAGGCTTAAGACTAGTCCCAGATTAAAGTGAAAGTTTAAAAATAACTGAAAATAAATTGCTGCCCTGACACATCTTAAAATATGTCATTGCTATTGTTTCGTCTTAAGATGCACATCAGTGATGTTTTTATATAAGGCATTTTAATTAAAGTAACTTATATATCCTAATTTACCTAAGACATAATCCTGTCTTAAGATAAGCTTTGTCTGTGAAATCGGGCCTTAATTATTTTATATCACCAAACTAAAGACCAAATATTATGCTCATTAAGATTTTGTTCTTCATACTATCATATCAATATTTTCTATTTTATTTATTTGAAAGGAAAGAAATACACCTAATCACTGCATCACTAGCCTACTTACCTCTGTAACGGCTCCAACACCACTGCCGACCATGCCCCCTGCATCAGCACTCTCACCGTCTCCCTCGCTCACTCTCTCCTGACTTCTGATTGTACCCGCACCTGCACCTCATTTACAGACTCTATTTATACTCACCTTGTATTGTCTTGCATTGTCTGGTCTAGTTGTCATATTGTTGTGCACTAGGTTCGGTCCCAGTTGTTGTTCTCACCTGTTTTAGAGATTTACCTGTTTTGGAGATTTACCCGTTTTTCACATTTACGTGTTTTGGATATCTACCTGTTTTTGTCTCTCGCCTGTTCCTTGGATACCAGCACTGGATTACTTACCTGTTTGTTTTCTCACCTGCTGTGGATTACTCACCTGTGTTACCTGTCATCTTCAACTGGTATGTGTTATTTGTCTTCATTAAAACCCTCTGTACCGGACCTCAGTGCTGCCCTGTAACATGACAGAAGACCAGACCCACCAAGATGATCACACCACAGCCTGCCACCACGACTTCACCTCCAGCACCTACGGACCCTATCACCGACTTGGTCAACCTCTTCCAGCACAACTCACCCTGGCATCACCTCCTTCACTTCCTTCATCCGGTTCCAGTCCCATGGCCATACCCAACCGGTTTTCTGGATCAGTAGAGGAGTGCAGCAGGTTCTGTCTTCAGTGTGAGCTCTACTTTTGAAATGCACCCCCTACAGTTCACCACAGAGAAGGCCAAGTGAGTACAATTCAATCTCCTGCAACTCATTCGTCCATCTACCTCCCCTGCCGCATCAAGCTCTTCTTTGTGGGCAAGAAGGATGGGGGCTTGAGACCGTACATAGACTACTGGACCCTGAACCTCCATACAAAGTGCTTCTCTTACCCCCTTCCTCTGATCCCAGCAGCCCTAAAACAACTCCTTCACGCCACTCTGTTCACCAAGCTCGACCTCCGTAGTGCCTACAATCTGGTTCAGATTCTGCAAGGAGACGAATGGAAGACCGCCTTCATCACACCCACGGGACACTACGAATATCGTGTAATGCCCCCCGGCGGTCTTTCAGCTTCATGAACCAGATTTTCCGGGACATCTTAGGCAAATTCACTATCATCTACCTGGATGACTTTCTGATCTACTCTCGCACCCTGGCTGATCACATCACCCGTGTGTTCAAACTGGAAAATTTCAATTTCATCAGTCCACCATTCACTTTCTTGGATACATTATATCCCACAACTCTGTCACCATAGATCAGGGGAAGGTGGAGGCTGTCCAGAACTGGCCGAGATGCAGCGTTTACTGGGGTTTGCTAACTTTTATTGCAGGTTCATAGCAGGATTCAGTTTCATCTTCTCTCCTCTCACCGCCATGACTGGCAAATCGTCCAAGTCCCTGTCCTGGAGTCCCGAAGCCATACTAGCATGCCCTTCTCAAAGTCCAGACTCCGATCCGGACCCACCCTCAATTAGTTTTTCAAGTCAGGCTTCCTACAGTGAACATTTTTTGGCAGCCGCCAAAACCAAATTTTGGCCCGCCAAAGATTTATTTGATCATTGAATGTGATTTATGAGCAATAGATGACTGCCGCGCTTGTGATGACTGCAGGAATGAACGAACGGAGAGCGCATGCACTCTCTCTGTGTTCCACTTCACTTCATTCTGCAGACTGATTGGTATATGATGTGAAGTAGCTGCGGAAGCAGACGGCATCGTCTGCTTTTAAATGCTCTCGCGGAAGTTTGATATCATATGCCGCTCGTACAACTGACATAAACAAACAAAACGAATCATATCCAGCAATGATACGTGTTAACTTCAATCTTTTGCAATGTCCTAACAGCTGTGATTAACACACAGCACGTCTGCTAATGACCGGTTCGCGTCCTAATGACTCTTTTAAAACTGATATGTCAAACACAGAACTCATGAGACTCATTGTCTAAATCCATTCATTGAATTCTCAAAACACATCAGAACGTAAGTGTGCTTAGGCCATTAGCAAGAGTGGTTATTATAATTTAGAGTTTACAGTTTATTTATATGACAAGTAGCTGATAAATTACCTATACAATCATTTAGTTTAGACAGGAGAGAGGTGAAACCAGAACAAATCATAAATTGTTGTTAGTTAGCTGCTAATTGAATTAAATTGTATGTGATGAGAATAAGAACTGTTATTTAAAGTATGACTATACCATGACTATATGACTATGACCCTAAGTAACACAATAAAAATGAGAACAAAACATGATTTTTTGAAAAGTTTTAAAACTGGAGTTCTGTTTTTGCAAATAATTTCTTCATATATATGTTATTTAAAGTTGTTTTTAAAAGCAAGTTTTATAATAGCAATTGTATCGGACCTTTGGTGTTAATGAGAATTCAGATTCAGACCTTCGAATGTAAACTTTGAGAACCCCTGAACTAAAGGAAGCCTTCTGTACCGCATCCACACTCTGCCTTCCGGATCCAGCTCCACCATTCATTGTTGAGGTGGACGACTCCTTCACTGGGGTGGGTGCAGTACCCTTTCTCTGTAATCATGGATCATCGCGACAAGGAGACTGCCTCATGTCATCACCCTACTCTGCCCACTCTGTTCCGGGATCTGGACACCCTGGCAGCCAGCTCACCCTCTCGCTCCTGTCCACCCGATACTGGTGTATCTAGCGTAGGCAGGGTATGCACAGAACTCCCTTCTCCAAGCCTCCACAGGACTCACACCCTTCCAGTGCATACTCGGCTACCAGCCCCCTCTGTTTCCCTGGTCTGGGAAACCCTCTTCAGTGCCAGCTGTCAACCACTGGTATCGTGAGAGGGACAGGGTTTGGGACTCAGCCCATCATCATCTGCAACAGGCTGTGCGCAGACAAAGGAACAAGCCAACACTCGCCGCTCACCTAATCCCATGTATCAGCCCGGACAGAGAGTGTGGCTGTCCATCCGAGACCTTTGTCTGCCTTGCCGCAAGCCAAGTCTCAAATACATCGGCCCCTTTACCATCCTCTGTCAGATCAACCCCATCACCTACCATCTCCAGCTCCCTCCACACTACCGGATCTCACCTTATTTCCATGTGTCCCTTCTAAAACCCTTCACTAACCCTGTGTCTCTTTTTCCCTCAGAGCCTGGTGTAGCGGCGGACCCCCCCTCCTCCATCTCCCCTGGACGTCTCCCAACACATCTTCAGTTTTTAAGATTTACCCATTTTTGAGATTTACCTGTTTTGGATATCTACCTGTTTTTGTCACTCACCTGTTCCTTGGATACCGGTACTGGATTACTTACCTATTTGTGTTCTCACCTGCTGTGGATTACTCACCTGTGTTACCTGTCGTCTTCAACTGTAATTTGTCTTCATTAACCCTCTGGAGTCAAAGCCTGCATCGGCGCGGTTTGTCTCATCTTCTCCTGATAACGTCAAAATGAACTTAAATTACTTATTCAGTTTTGATCGTACAGATAAGAGCAATACGTCATTTGAATCTTTAAAGCGTCTACTTTGTCTATTTATATACACCCACAACAACTACAAAATGCTGTGGTTTTGTAAAATAAAGAAAATAAACAGGGTTTAATATTGTTTATTGCCTCCGTTACACGTACTCTCCTTTCTCTGTCTCTGCCACCTCTTTTCTCAGACACGTAAATAAAACAACCTGAATCTCAGCGAATACTTGCCTCAACGACATGAGAAATATATGTAGAATGCTTGAAATGTCAACTTTTAAATTAACCAATTCAAGTTGAAAACAAAAAAATTATTTTTATGTAATCCTTATGAAAGTAAGGAGTGGTACGATTTTTCCTGTATCACTGTAATGCCGGGGGGCAGGAGAGATGAGCACGCCAGGTGGTTAAGGTGAGTAAAGGGTTTTAATGACAGAAATCACAAAACTGCCGGTAAACTTCAGAAACATCAGGTAAGTAAATCCAAAATAATAAGCACATCAAATCCAGCTGGTGATCTTCCGAAACATCAGGTAAGTACATCCAAATAACAGACACATCAAATCCAGCAGGTGAACTTCAGAAACATCAGGTAAGTATATCCAAATGAAGCATCAGGTAAGTATATCCAAATGAAGCATCAGGTAAGTATATCCAAATGAAGCATCAGGTAAGTATATCCAAATGAAGCATCAGGTAAGTATATCCAAATGAAGCATCAGGTAAGTATATCCAAATGAAGCATCAGGTAAGTATATCCAAATATCCACACATAAATCCAACAGGTAGAACACGGGAACACAAACTAGCAGGTTACAATACAAGAACAGATAGTGAGGGTGTGAAACAAACAAACTTAAATAATGTCTGGTAAATGGGATGCAGGTGGCGATGAAATCAAGATGGCTGCCAGGGTGAGGTGCATGATGGGGAATGTAGTCCGTTAGAAGGCCGGTGAGCGGGATCGGGTGAAGCGTGGTGAGAGCGTTGAAGTAGGAGGCGTGGTTGGTGTAGGGGCTGACGACCTTACAATCACCTCATTATAGCTAATGCGATCCTGCCCCCACTGTGTGCGCTGTTCACATGGTAATGATCTGAGGTGAGTCAGGTATTGTGTACACGCCTCCAATCGAGAAATGGCTACATGGATGATGATACAATTCGGCTACAATTTCTCCTCAGAGGAAGAACGCGCCTCAGATGACGACCGTTTGCAATTTGAAGAGTGACCGACCCAGCGGAGGATATAATTCCTGACGAGTAAGCCTTTTAATATTACCTTCATGATTTTCAAACATGCTATTGTCAGACTAAAATCAGCTATTTCAGAATATGTTGTACAAAAGCGTAACGTTATGCTATAGACGGATATATTTTCCCAAATGGTGAAAGTGTTTATCAACTAGCTTCTGTTTGCGAATATCTGCTCTGAATGTTTTGTGTCATGGTTCTGCCCTTCATGTCTAGTAAATTCCTGGAGCCTTGTGGGCAGGGCCATGACAGTGCCATGTCTCTGTGTTTGTTACTCGTGGAAGCGCGTGGCCTGGGCGTGGTGCGCCCGTGTCACGCGCTCTCCGGTCGTGTGTCATGACCACGCCCCCCGGATACTTCCGCGATCCTGCCCTCCTTGTTTATGTCTAGTTTTCATGATCTAGTGGGCAGGATTGCGTCAGTATCTTGTCTTTGTGTTTACGTTCTGTGGGGAGACACGCGGCTCGGGCGCTTCCGCCTTTTGCCGCGTGTTTTAATGTCGCGCGTCTAAGCCCC
Source organism: Oreonectes daqikongensis (assembly GCA_026939265.1). Classification (NCBI taxonomy): domain Eukaryota; kingdom Metazoa; phylum Chordata; class Actinopteri; order Cypriniformes; family Nemacheilidae; genus Oreonectes; species Oreonectes daqikongensis. The sequence goes on from JAOTQM010000138.1 coordinate 373,969, forward strand.
GCCCCCCGTTCTCCGGTAATTTTCCCTGTTAATGTTTCTGATGATTCACACCTGTACCCTGTGTCATTATCCCTTGTTTGTTCCCCTATTTAAAGCCCTCGTGTTCATTGTCCTGTGCTCGTGCATTTGTTAAAATTTGTTACTATGTCGTGTCAGTTACCGTGTTCAGTTCTTGTCCTGCATTTTATTTAGTAGGTTTTTTGTCTTGTCACCCTGGTGTTTGTGCTTTACCCTGTTTAGTCTTTTGAGTTCAGTTTTCCCCATTGTGGGTTATTTTTTGTTTGCCTAGTGCCTGTGAGTTTTGTTATAGTTTTGTTTTTTGCCCCCTCGTGGGTCTTTGATTTAATAAAGTCTGTTCTGCTGCCACCTGCTGCCTGCGCCTGGGTTCTGTCCCTGATCAATCATGACAGTTTTGAATGTGTTCGGTCATTGGGGTTCGCGATGATCTGTGTAAATGTATCAGTAAACTGTAAATGTCACAGATAAGTGACTATCGACAGACATACACGCGTCCATTCTTATCAGTGATGCTACTGTATATCAGCTATGCTTGTTCTGGTAATTGCTAACAACAGTTTAACTTTTCGTTTAGGCCTGTGGCTATATTACCGGCATCTTGCACAAAAAAGGCACACGAGTGTCGTCAAGTTTAGAGATCGCAGGAAAATCACAATGTGTAAGTACATATTCATTATAAAGTTTGTTGAGAAACGTTGGGATAACACAATATGTAAATCTTTCTGTATGGGAGAAATTGTACTTTTATTATACATATATTTATATATAAATATAGTTTCTTTGTTCTTGGTATTCTGTCTTCTCACCAAGTATGCATATACTAAGGCACTGTGATAAATGCTAATAGTTGTTTACAACATTCTTTTAGGACTGTGAATAAGAATGTGAGGACAAAATGAGGACGCCTTTTTCTGTATTTCGGATGGACACACAAGAGGTGTCTGTCTGATCCACCATCCATGCACTACACAGCACAAAACAATGAAGTGGTACAGAAAGTGGAAATTCTGTGTTCTATGTGAGATTGTAGGTTATACAAGGGGTGTAAGAGAGCATGGGCTTTTACAGACCTTACACTCTTTTATCTTGCACTGTTCATGTTTGCTCTGTTTTACCCTGAATGTTTGTTTTTTCAGAGTTTTGACCTGAATGTATCTTCTGTACAACTACATATTTGATGTGTAGATTCAGTATAGGTCTTAAGTTATATGTAAAGTGTTTTTTTAAGTAATATAAGTAGGTTTGCTATGTGTAGGTTTATATGGATTATATAAATTATATACAGTGTACTCACTAACTGGATTTTTTTCTGTTCTAAATAAACTACAAACCAAAAATATATAAATTTCTTTTGTCCTTACATTCTTTTTCAAATCCCTAATTTAGAAACTTTTCCAGCTCAGCATCATTCCTGACTGAAAGGCTCATTATTCAGGTCTTTGTCTTCTCAACTGTCAATCACATCATTATTCAGGATCATTCACGCCTCCTTGCATATGTCCTTTTGAAGCAAAAAGAAGTCTTAGAACATTTTAATCACTATATTGTTTTCTGTGAATGAGTCAGCAAGATGATTTTCACATCATTTTGAAGCAAACACTTGAGGCTACAAAATCCAGTTCTCAAAAGTCTTGAGTACCAATATTTTGTATGTGTTTTATGACCTTGTTTCAGTGACTTAAAGTTTTTCTCTAAGCACACACAAACATTGTTTTCTCAAAAACACAATCATGTATAAACATACTGTTCACATATTATTGTAGCCCAGTTTGTGCTGATTACAGTGTTATCAGACTTTAGCCATTGATATGTTTAAAAGCAACTGAAAAAAGCACAAATATCAGGGCATGTCCGAACTTGGCCAGGGCCCCAAAATACCCTTAGACTCCAGAGGGTTAAAACCCTCTGTACCAGACCTCAGTGGTGTGTCTCATCCATCCTGCCCGTAACGTGACAACCTTACCTTACCAATATTTGAGATATCGCCCCTTGTTGCTTATTGTATGTCTGGTGGACAATGGCTGAAGAGTTTAGTGTTTTAATTATTAACTCATCAGAAGTTCCTGATAACCCATTAGAAATGATTAAAGTGTTATCACACTGTTCTTACTGAATTAACTAATAACTAATAATGCTGGTTAAATTTTGGATAGAACACACTGCTGAGTAATTACCTAATGATATGGCAAGACCTGAGTATTTTCACTGTTAAAAGTGCTGGGTTGTTTATGACTCATGCTGGGTAAACATTGGACAGAACACACTACTGGGTTAACAATTACCCAATGCTTGGTTATTTTTATCCCAATTGCTGGGTTGTCTTTACCTAACCATGAATGGAAATAACCCAGCAGTTGGGTTGAAATAATTCAACATTTGGTGGAACCCTCCGGAACCCTCCAGAAGGAGATCTTCTCCGAATACGAAGCTCCGACTGAGGTTGATGGTGGGGAGTGGAAACAGATCCAGCCACAACCCAATGGTTTTCCCAGAATGTTGTGGATTCTCAGGTTGTGTGTATTCTTTAGTTGGTGCAGCCGGAGGGTGTTGAAGAGGGAACAAGAGATAAAGTTCCCCGCTGCGCTGAGTCTATGAGGGCTTTTACTGGAACAGAGACGTAGGGAGAGGTTACAATGACATCAGTGAGGAGAAGATCAAAGGAGTTGACAGGAGACTGAATGGTACTCATTGGTCATGGAGGACGGATGGGGCAGGCGACAATCATGTGTCCAGCTCCCCCACAGTACAGACAGAGCCTTTGGGCCATACGGGAAGCTTGTTCTTCCCGGGAGAGTCGTGAATGATCTGTTGTGAAGAGAGTTGGCTGCATTTCGAAGTACCACTTGCACTAGAGGACACAGCATTTCTCCGCAGCTCCTTAGTATCGGGCTGGAGCGGCCATGGGGCTGGCTGTGGTGGGGGTAGTGCTGGGCGGAGGTGCAGAAGATGGTGCCGGGGTGAGTTGTTGACGGAGGAGACAAACAAGCTCAGTGAGGGAATCCGGTGGGGCTTGTGGTGTGGTCATGTTGGCGGTCAGGTCTTCTGTCACACACTGGGCAACAGGGAAGATGATGCACACCAACAGATATGGGAACACAGTGTTTAATAACAGGCAAGGAGACAATAAACATCCACAAGAAATACTTCACAGGCAAGAAGACAACAAACATCCACAGGTAAGATTACACAGGCGAGGGGACAATGAACATCCACAGGTAAGATTACAGAGGCGAGCTAGGGACAACAAACATCCACAGGTAAGATTACACAGTCGATGAGACAACAAACATCCACAGGTAATACTTCACAGGCGAGAAGACAATGAACGTCTGAATTAGCCAAAACAACAACTAGACCTGGCAACACACGCAAGGAAAACAAGGGTATAAAAGTATTTTTGATGACCTGCAGGTGTGGTGGTAATCAGTCAAGGTGACTGGGTGAAAGGGATTATGGGAAGTGTAGTTTGTGGTTAGAAGTCGGGATGAAAGTGAACGGGTGAATCCGAGGCGAGGCACTGGTGCAGGGGGCGTTGTCGGCGGAGGTACGGCGGTTGTTACAGTATGAAGGCATACAACACAATCCACTTTTTTATAGCACTGTTTTTTTATATACAACAATTAATCAGCTTAAACATTTACTGAATATAAAGTGAATACATAATAAATTGGAACTATTTCCTGCTGACATTTCGTCTTTCAATGTATTCATACACTATATGTACTCATATTTCTAAAAATCTTCAACTTAATTTGTCATGTGAAATATTGGAATTAATAGTAGTATAAATAGCTAATATTTTGTGAATGTGCATGGTTAACATATTCAGTTTACAACCCTATACATGTTGAATGCTTTTTGGTATTGGGGAATATGCTTTGTTTTTTGGGGCTGTTAATGGGCTCGCTAAGGCTCTACAGTAGCCTACGACTTTTGTAGTTGTGATCTGTTATTGTCTTTTAAGGGAATATGGTACTTCTGGTTATCTTTCTTATGACCCTTTCTTTGTTCTTGAAACAAATAGGAACCAGAAGTGCAGAATTACAACAGGGCAAACGGTTCCATGGGGTATAAGGCTATTTTGATTTTATTTTTCTGTAAACCACTACATGGCACACAAAAAAACCCAGCTGGTTGGCGTTTCCATTTGTTGACATGACATGGTTAGATTCAGATGGTAAATACCATATAATAAGTAGGGTCTCTACCTTAGAGATAGTCACCATATTTATAATGAAACCATTTAAAATATTAATTATATAATATCATAAATTATACAACAGTTCTTTCTGGTTCTCAAATCTGATTGGCTGAGAGCCATGCGATATTCCACCAGCATCATTATGAGAACCACTTCACCGTTTGTATCACGCCACCACTCTAAGCACTAAACTAAAAGTAAAACAAATGCAGGGCAGGACAAGAGGGTCTTGAGATGCGCTTTACATAACAAAAATTGCAGTGTCAACCTGCGACTGTTACGCTAGGTGGACAAGATGGTTGCAAGATTGCAAGATGATGGAATACACCTGAACAAGATGGTTGCTGTAACAACCACAGCGGGTTCCCAACCACGCCCCCTGCACCAGCGCTTACTCCCAACTTTCGCCGTTCACTTTCACCAGACTTTTAGCTTCACGGACTTCATTTCCCAGCATGCATTGCACCACCAGCCATCTTTGATTACATCTGCACCTGTCACTCATTACCGGACTCGTTGTTTCTTTGTTTGTTCTAGTGCTGACCCCTTTGTCACCAATGGATTTAATTTGTTTCTACCTGTGAATGTTTGTGGATATTTTCTGTTACTACCTGTGGATGTTTACCTGTTACCTACCTGTGGATTAATCACCAGCATTAAACCCATTGAACTTACCAGTGTTGTACATTGTGTCTCTGCCTTCCCTGAAGTTGCGTTACAGTTGCGACCTGCCATATAAACAGACAGTAAACAAGCTAATGTAAACAAGTGCATATTTACATTAAAAAACAACGGAAAGTGCTGCAGTGCAATGGAAATAATGCATTCTCTGTGGGTTGCTTTTATAGTCTCTCTCTCTTTTATTCACATGCACGCCCTGCCTCATTGTTTCCCAATAATAACTTCACTGAAGCAGCACAGTGCAAAACATGATGGTTAGAATTAGTAATGGAGCATTTGTTTAACTGCGCTAGTTTGGAATTTATGGCTGAAGAAAGTAGTTCCCATTTCCTTTAAAAACCAAAGGGCTTTAAAGACACCCCAATGTTGTTTCTGATTTATCTACACACTTGTGCCATTGAACTGTTGTATTAATGCAATATCGCTCTTGTAGTCGTGTAATGGTGCTATATATCAGCGGCTTTGATTAGGTCAGACAATCACAGCTGATATAGAGCAGCATCACACTCCTACTCCAGCAGATATTGCATTAATATCATTTATTGTTACTACTGTAAATGTATATTCAATTATAATGAGATCTCCAAAGCTTTCAAAATCTTGTTTTGTTTTTTATATATTGTGATATTCACATATTTTAATGACAGTATATTTATTTAACAAAAATGAATTATTTTATTTATCAAAACTTTGCGTGATTGTTTTGAACCAGTTAACCACTTATGATTTATTTTCACACAAAATCTGTTGTTCCATAAAAGTTTAATACAAGCATATATATTTTTTCTGCAATCATACATTATGGGTGTAGGGAAAAGCACATTGTTTCTTAAGGTGTTGCCTTTAGCCCCGTTGTACAATAAAAAACAGGAGTCATAGTCATACAGGTTTGGAACCATATAAGTAAATATTTGGGTTAATTATAACTGATATTATTACATATTTATCATAAGATGTAGGCTACATAGCACTTCTAATAAAAAACAACTTCCCTCATTCTCACATAGATTGAAACATCAACACGCGTATTTTGCACCCCCTCGGCTTTTTCTGCATGTAAGCCATAGGTAGGTTATTTTAGTTTCGCTGATATGTTTTATTGGTCCAGGACGTGGGAGGAGCTCGCAGACCACTTTGCAGAAGATGCTGGATGTATACAGCAGACATGATGCAGGAAACTTAACCGCAGCTAAATTCACATCCTCATTCATACAAATCTAGCAAACGCATTGCTATAAAGTTTGTGTATTTTTGTTTCCATCTCGCGCTACAATAGAGCCATCAAGGCTGTCGGTCCGCCTCCGCTCATCTGCTCATCGCTGACTGCAGACGATTCACTCGCGCTATGACCGTAAAAACAGCAGCATCATCATCATCATCAGTCTGATCTCAGGACAGGCCTCTTCATGGCCAGATCAGCCAACAGAAGCGGTGAGGACGGAGACTCTAGGGTCTCTACTCCCTCGGAGAGAGTGGAGATGAGAGAGCTATCTCTGGAGGAGGTGCTGAAGTGTTATGAGCAGCCCATCAATGAGGAGCAGGCATGGGCTGTGTGTTACCAGTGCTGCAGGGAGCTGAAGCCGCCGCGCCCGAACACTGTTGTCCAGTTCCTGATCCCAGATCTGTCCGCAATAATCCTGCACAGAGACGGCACTGTCACCGTACATCTAAAGCGCACTGGTGAGACTCAAATGTTTTTAAACTTTCTGAAAAACTTTCAAGTATGAGTGTATTTAAATTACCTTGAAATTTAAATAATTTTTTGGACCGAAAAGTTTTGTGTGTAATAGTTCATAGATAATAATCCAATACTGAACGAAGCATTTACATGCATCTCTGTGTTATCTGGCTGATTTAATCTTCTCGTTTCGATATTTTGTAATGGTATTTTGTGTGTTGATTTGTAAAGTAGTTCCCATTTTATGCATTAAGGCTTGTCAATGTTCATGAATTCCCCATGTTGCCCCATGTTTGATGCCGCTTTTGTCCTTTAAACTGATCTGCGTTGTCATAAGTTCCTTAATTTATTTATTTAATAGGCTATCTGAGTGTTTTTACCGCTGCATCTAAACTGACAATAAGGCAGCAGGTGACGCTGTTTGATATAGCCTACTGTAACTTCTTAAAAAGAAAAACAAGCAGAAAGAAATCAAGAGAGAATGTACTAATTTAGATATTTGATCATTTTCACAATATTAAATAAATGAATTATAGCCAATATGTATTTTGCTGTATATATATTTAACTGTATTCTTTGTATCTTCAGTTAAAATGAAGGTTATGCCAAAATCTCGACATGAAATGGGCTAAATAAATAACTAAATATAATCAGTGAGATTTACCCCAAAATGAAATTTAATCCATAAATTAGTCACCCTCATGCTATCCTAGGTGTATGTGACTTACTTTCTTTTGGCAACCACAGAGCTATATAAAAAATTTCCTACCAATAGGAGTAAAGCAGCCGGTTTGTTTATAACTGTTACTACAGCAACCAAGTCTAGGAACGCCTTCTAGCGACCTTGTAGCAAGAGACTAGCAACATCCAGCTACGGTGAGTCACTGGCGGTGTGTACGCACAGTTATGAATTTGCTGGCATGCAGGTGATTTCAAGCGCAAGGTAAGCTGTCAGTGAAGCGCTCATCCAGGCTAAAAGAAATACGCTGTTGTTGCCAGATTTTGATTCTCAAAAATCACATTGTGTTTGATACAAACTAACTTTACAATGCTTTCTTAAGCAAAGCTGAAAACCATTGAAAGTACACTGAAAACATTGTCTTACACATAGACATTGACATAGAAAGTTAAAGATATACATTATTTGGCATCATGCTCGATACGAGTAAATAAAGTGATAATGAAATGAAAAAAGTTTATATAAAATGTATGTGAAAAGGATTTTATTCCCTTTAATTTTCTTATGTAATTGCGTCTTTTAAACTTTTTTAAAGTCTTAAAGTTCTTTATTGTTGTTTGCACTGTATCACATTGCAGCATTTTATATCTTATTCTTAATAATATTCCCTGGAAATAAAAAATAGTAGAGACAGAGACATTAAATATTGACAAAAACATGATTTGAAATAGAATGGAAATATAACACTAAAACCGGCCAATAGGTGTCACCAAGTCTTTTTTAATTAATGAGTCATTTATTACACCAATTCATTGATTCACTTGGGCTGCATCTGAAATTGCCTACTACTATACTATATAGTAGGCATAAACAAGTATGTCATGCACAAAACAGTAGGCGAGAAATACCCGGATAGTCTACTGCTTCCGCCGAGATTTGAGAGTGGAGGAGAGTGTCTGCCCCCCGTCAACAGCCACCCCGGAAGAAAGTGGCCCTAATGGGACAAGCCCAGGGCATTAAACCCAAACTCTAGCCGCAACACCACTACTGGGTCGGAGCGGGATGTTTCCTGTTGCCTCGGGGCCGAGCGCCCACTCTTTCACCAAAAGAGCTTCCTCTCTCCATGGTGGCGCGACCGCCCTGCCGGCCACCGAACCTCCCCCCTATGAGTCGGTGAACCAGATCTGTCCCCTAGTTCCTCTGTCGCGGTCCCTGGAAGCTTGGCTAGATTCGAGGAGAGAACGCTCCCGTGCTTCAGCCCGAGGTCGCCACCCTTCTGGCGAAGCATGAGTTTCAGCCCGTCCCCCCGGCCAAGATGTCCTCTGGGTTCCTGGTTGCACCCTATTGGCCCAACCAGACTTGGTTCTCGGAGCTGACGCTTCTGACGACAACCCCCCTGGCCGATTCCCCTGAGAAGAGACCTGTCTCAGGGGAAGGGAACGGTCTGGCACCCGAGGCCTGACTTGTGGAACTTCTATGTCTGGCCCCTGGACATGACGAGGAAGTCCTGAGTGCCCTACCCCCTGCGGTGGCCAACACCATCGCCCAGGCTAGGGCCCACTCGCAGTGAGAGCTCACTCCACTCAGGATGTAGCCTCCTTGTAGGCACTGGCTCAGGGCGCCTCTCTGGCAGACATCTGCAGAGCTGCAGGTTGGGCTGCGCCCAGCACCTTTGCGAGGTTCTACAACCTCCGCTGAGATCCAGTGTTGGCTTGGGTCTTGCTTGGCAACAGGTGAGACCAGCGGCTGGGTGGGCGTACGCCTGCGTAAGCACCTTCTCCCCTCTCACGGCGAGTCAGTGCGCTCTCTAGCCTTCGGACTTCCGAAGGGCGAAGCCTAGGCACCCTATCATCACTAAGCACTTTTCTGGCAACGGACCGGGCGGAGTGGCCGGTCCCCAAGCCAGGTATTGGCCGAGTCACCCCTGTCCAGGCGAACCCCTTTACTTAAGCTAGTGCTTCATATGTAGTGTCTCCCCTGGACTGACCCATGTGATGTATTATCAGTTTCCATGTAGCTCTTCTCCACTGGCGAGACCATGCTAGAATCTCCACATGTGACCCCCTGCGGCGGGATGTGGTCTCCATAGCGAGCTTCCTCTGCAAAGGATTAGCGCTTCCCAGTGTTCCCTTATGGTGCCAGGCGGCTATCTCACTACTAGAGAAAGAAGGTCAACGCCCGTGACGGTCGATGGTAAGAGTCCCCTCACCTAGATTAGCTGAGCCCTTATCTCATAGATTGGAAGATTACAATTTGCGGAAGCTTCACATGTGACACGCCCAGACCAGTCAATGCTGGTCGTGAAGCATCCTAGCGCCGTGGCGTTTCGTACAGGGACCACATCTGTCGACACAACGTTGAGTGACCGACTCATGCCACAACGCTTGGCCATCCGCTGCAGCGATCGGGAGAAGCCTCTCGGTTTCAGACACAGCCAATAAAACATGGTGGAAGCGGTACGTCCAAATTCTATTCATACTACCCCCACATACTATATAGAACATACTATTTAAACGGTTGATAGGTAGGTACTTAATTTAAATCAGTACGCACTGTCATAGTATGCGATTTTGGACGCAGCCTCAGTAAGGAAATGCAGCAACTGCTGTCTGTTGCTCAAAGATGTGCAACAATTCAGCTTCTGGCTTTGTGTGGAAATTTTTGTTGGCAAAAATTGACAAGGTAACACGCAGACTTTATTTGTTCTTGTATAAAATAAATATGACTTTGAGGGACTTTTCTCAAGCCTCTTTAAACCTGGTGTGTGCACAACATGATGGAAGGGCGGGGATCTTTTCAAGAGAAACATGTGAAACATAGCAAAGGCTGCTGCTGGTCTTACCACTGGTAATACCCGTTTAAAAAAGTCACCGCTTGCCACTTGTATAAAGCCCTAATATAAATGTGACTTGACTTGAGCAGTATTTTCAGAAACACACAATGCTTTGTACATTAAAGGAGTATTTCACCAAAAATGACAGTGCTCTCAAAATTAACTAACCCATACACCATCCCATAGGGAGGCTGCCCTTTCTTCAGTTAACTACAATCATTTTATATTAAAATGCTGTTGTTTAAACTTATATGGCTTAAAATGGTAAAGTTCCAAAAAAGACACAAAAGTGATACAACTACCTAGAGTTAAAAAAAAATCTTCTGAAGCAAAATGACATGTATTCAAGAAAAAAATCATAAATATTTTAGGCTTAAATAATGTACGAAGTAAAGAAAAACCTTAGTTTACTTCTCTCAGGGTTAGAAAGGTTGTAAAGGATTTTAATCTTTTGTCCACGTAATAGCCTTCAAATGCTATGTGCAAGTTTCATACATAAATATTGTGTGAATTTCAGAAAAAAGAATAGAAAGGAAAAAAAAGTACTGTACATTTTTTATAAGGACATTTTCCATTGGTTTTATTATGGACATTTCTATTAACCCTAAAATACAATGCAATGCAATGCAGTGTAAAATTCTAAATACGAAAGTGAAACAGCTGTAAGAAAAATGTGATATATTAATATTGTACTTTGTGCCCTACTTTTACATTGTGTGGTTTAAAAAATATAAAATATGTCCCCTCAGTAAAAATGTCTCCTGGCATTTCCATCACTTAAAAATAATCATGATCATAGGACTGGTTACTTACCTATGAAGTTTGTTATTATTATTTATTTAAATTTAGCTGATTTCTTAATTAGTAGGTTTATAACCCAATTCAATGTTCATGTGTGAAAAATGTTGTATTCCCCAGTTTTTTTTACTTATGATCTTGTCCTTCTTGTCCTTCTTCTAGATTATAGTAATGCTAAGCCTGTGTCTGAGAGTAAGGTAAGACTACTACTACTTTTCATTACTGCAGTCTTTATGCGATTAATACACACAAAATGTTGTCATTATACATTTGCACAGCTGGTTCAGTCCATGGGTGTGGCCATCTATCGTGCTCTGGACTGGGGACTGAATGACAGTGAAGAGCGGGAATTAAGTCCTCAGCTTGAGAATTTGATTGAGTTTATGGTTGGCAGTAAGGACAGCAGCGAGGCCAAACAGTGTGCCAGTAATCCAGCTAATGATGAAGGCTACAGTGGCCAAGAGGAGGAGGATGAAGAGGAGGAAGAGGGCATTGGGCATGGCATTCATACTGTGCACCAGGTTATGATTCTTTGTGTCAGCAGACTGGCGAATCCAGTGTTAGCACCAGAGCATTACCAGGCAGTGTGTCGTGCACTATTCCTGGAGACTCTTGAGCTGCAAACCTTCCTCAGCAGGATACGAGATGCCAAAGAGGTGAGGAACAGAGATAATGATAGAGTTTCAATTTCAGTCAGGCCCATTTTCATCAAATCTGTGTCTTTATTGACTTGATTTGTTTATTGATGTGTTTGTGTTGGCATTGCAGCATGATTTTGTTCTTGGAATACTTCCCACCTTTGCTGGAATATGCATTATGTATATGCATAAAAAAAAATATATATAATACTAAACACATTAAACCGGAGAAAATCTTGGAAGAAATAACAGACATGCAACACATAATACTTTAAGTGCAAAGAAACTGTACGAAGTACAAAGAACTGACCAGAAGAGAGGGTTTTAAACATAATGAAACCCCAAACACATTTTTTTTTTAGATGTTTTCAGATTATGGAAAATTACTGAAAACATTAAAAGCACTCATACATTTCAAGTTTTTTTTTCTTAAGGTTTGAAAAGTTCAGTCAGAACAATGTCACAAATGTGAGGTAGAAAAGGGGTGTTTGGAGTGGTGATTGGCTCTAGGGGTGTAGGGGACCGACCTACATCATCTGCTTTTCTGCATTTATTGTAGTATGCATATGAGATAAGTGCGGTATCATTACGCATGAAAACATATCACTTCCGTCTTCTGTCATTCACTACATTTACATGCAACCTCATAATGAGATTCTAATAGGATTTCGGCAATTGCGATTACACTTTACCTCATGTAAACGCAATAATTCAATCTAAATAATGTGATTAAGCTTATTATCCCAGTAAGCATAATCAAAGTATAAGATATGTGGCATACGCTGGTTTTAATTGCAATAAGAAGGCATGTAAACACTTTAATCCCATTTTTGCTGCTCTGACCAAGGTGCGGATGTGCTTCTGTAATGCAAGACTGTCTGAAGTTTTGCTATGAACACAACTCGCTGTCAGCAGTCTCTGCTCCTTATCTTAACGCGATGACAGTGTATCTGTTTCGGAGGCATTGTTCATTATATAACCATAAAATAACCGCCAAATATGTCAACATAACGGTGTTTTGCATTTGACGTGAATATATTTAAACTATAGCCAGTAACACATACCTACTGTATATCATTGTTTGTACTGTGTATTATAGCAAAAAGTCAGACTCATAAAACTAAGCAGAACAGAGGTCTCAAGGAGCTAACTAAACACCACACATCAGAACTGAATACAAAAATGTAACAAGATACTAATTATAATGTTATTTTTTTACACACCATTTAATAAACCAATAACGGACAGAAAAAAATAACAAAACAAAACAGTCCAAGAAAACTCAACAAAACAGAATATAACAAACTAAAACTGTAACAGCTGTTTAAGTTTATTCTGAAAGTAATTTAAAGTCGATATGAAACTGACAATGGTGTTTTATTTGATTGGATTGTGGTATGTTGGAAGCCTGGTCATTGGACAGTCAATATTGTCCCGCCCATTGGCCGAGACATACGTCATGCAGAAATGTCATTTGGAAGGGGAGAGGAAGTTTCTGAATTTGATTAAAGACTATGAAGACACATAAATTAAGAAAACCAAGACCTGCACAAATAAATCATTTATAATAAATACTGCAATATGCTATCAAAAATATGCACTAATGTTTAATTTCATAGTAACTTCGATGCTCTTGGATTATTTTACTAGTCCTTTAAGGGTAAGGATAAAGCTGTGTGTGTGATAGTGTGAATAACCTTTGTTTCTTGTCATATTGTCTGATTTTTGCTTGTAGATGTTAAAGAAAATAAGAATAGAGGAATCACGAGAGGAAAATTCAGCTGCTGAGCTTAATGCTCTTCAAAACACTGACTGGGTAAATATGTCTTTGTTATTATTTTACACAACACTTAAATCATAATTGTTTTGCTTTATGCATAACAGTATGCCCTGCAGAATGTATTGTGTGTGCACCAATTCCCTTAATAATGTGTGTTGCCATTGCTTTATATTAAAAATTCTTGTAGAAGTATTGTGTTTTTTCCAATACTTAAGATGTAAAATGTTAACAAATGCAGCATTGCACTCTCTGCATGTGTGCAAGAAATTTTTGAATCTGTTTGGAACACTTGGATTTAAGCATTTACATCTTTAAAAAGACACTCAAAACACTTGACAGTATAAAGTTATTTAATGTATTAGTAAACATGAGCTAGCAACAATACTTGTACAGCATTTGTTTGTGCATGGTATTTTCAACATTTACAAATACATTTTTTAAATACAAATTTGTATCTACATTTACATTTACACATTTGGCAGACACATACATTTTATTAGACTATACATTTGTTTCTAAGTATGTGCACTCCCTGGGATCAAACCCATGACCTTGGCGTTGCTACATGCTCTAACCAATGAGCTTAACATTAGTTAATTCACATGAACTAACATGGACAATTGTATTGACATTTATCAATTTATCAAAGATTAATACATTTGCTAATTGCTCATTGTTATTTCACATTTGCATTTACTTATGTTAACAAGTACAAGCTTATTGTAAAGTATTACCAAAAGATTACAAAATATAACAAGGATTAACAAATTTAAGTACCTATTCAGATTGTCAAATAAAACATGTTAGTGACTTGATTAATGATGTTTTATTAACAAGGTTCGGGAGGAGCACGTGCAGATAATTAACACGGCTGGCTTTCGATAAATATTCACAGCAATCACTGCATCTGGCCAATAAATAGTTAAGCCGCCTTACCTTCATTCCCTCGGAACTCTTGCAAAGATGTCCGACAGTGAGATCTACGAAAAGGATAGCTCGGGATCCTCCCGCGTCTCAAAACCAGCAGCAAATCTCCATACTCCGGGCTGGCTTCAGAGAAGGAATCTTAACAATCTTCAAAACGCCGCAACAGGCCCTCAGCTAGCCTGAGTCAGCTTCACACAGGCCGGGAAGACAGGGAGCCGTCCCAGGGCGCGAGCATGCCTCCGCCAGTGGCTCCGGTATCCCTCCACCCACTTCTTTACATCCTGACCAGTGGCTTGCCGCCCCTCCGTCAAACGGTAGAGCGGGACTGCCTCCACCAGTGGCGCAGGCCCTGGCTCCTTTTCCTCCCAATATTTTCTCTACTTTGTCCGCAGGAGCCGACCCGAGCGTGAGGCTGCCTTCGCTTGTGGTTCAGGCCCCGGCCACCTTTCCTCATCTCTCTCTCCCTCAGGCCCGCCACCCCTTCACACTGGCTTCCGCATCTCCGAAGCTCATCCCATCCAATGCCCTGGAACCTCCCCCTGTCGTCAGCAGCATCTGGAACTAGATTCTTGCAGGTGCGGACGTAGATCTCTTCTCACTTCTCTCACCACTATCACCCCTTTCCTCAGACCACCAGATCAGCTCTCCCTTCCCCAGCATTAACAGCCTCATTCCGCTCGAAGAATTCTCCCCGACTTACCACGACATTGAATTAAAAACGCCTGGCTGGCCAAAGTCGACATTACCTCCGCGTTTAAATTAATGCCCATCCACCCTGACTTTTGGCATCTTTTCTGCATATGCGCCTTGTGCATAAAAGTTTTTTTTCCGTTCGTTTGACCTTCGGCTGCAGAAGCAGACCCAAAATTTTCAACATGTTGTCAGAGGCAATCTGCTGGATTCTCTCTAACAACTATGCAATCCCCTACCTCATCCACCTGCTAGACCGCCCTCCGATGCCATCCCAGCCGATCATCTTTTGACCGTCCAACGCGTTTTTGCCAAGCTCAGGATTCCCCTCCCCCAAGAAAAAAAACGCGTGCTCGGACACATCCATCAAATTTTTAGGAATCATTTTAGATTCCACAAATTTTCAAGCATCTCTGCACAAATAAAAAATCGATAGTACAATTTTGTCCGCTTCCACCCTGCTCGCTAACTCGTCCTGTTCTAAACGCGAGCTACATTCAGTACTCTGCTATTTAAACTTTGTAATGCGCATCATTCCCCAAGGCCGCCCTTTCATCTTGCACCTCCTCTCTCTCGCATCCAGCTGGGTCTCGATACAGTTGTTTGGTCCGCACCTGAGTGCGATTGTCGTGAAAACTAACTTGAGTTCGATTCAAACAAACCAAAACAAGACGTGTGAATAGCCCCTAAATGCATATCCACCCTCCACAAAGGCTACCACTCAGTCCACAGTCCTAAAATCCACGGAATTGCACTGCAATCTGAAGGCACAGATTCCACGGATTTTAGCCAAGTAACATTAGTTATACACACACAACATAAGCGTTTGCTGTGAAGGATTTTTTTTTGTCTGAGGACGAGTGATTTGAGACGTTTTAAACTAAACCAACAGCGGAGGAGTTTGGGAAATATCATTTAGCTAAACAATTGCCATGTGAGCACTACATGTGTGTTGTGTTGACATGCCAGATGAAAGAGGGGTGGGGTCAGAGTTGTTGGTTGGGGTGCACAACAACTCATTATCATTTAAAGAGACATACACCAAAACGGGTTGCTGTGAGCACAGCTGTTTTTGACAAGGCAAAAAGGGATTTGTTTACACAGCCATTGAGTGTTTTCAAGCAAAATATGTTACAGACATTTCATGAAAACACTAATAAATCATGCCAACTTGTTGAAAGTGCTTATCCGATGAGACCTTTAAGATTATCATAATATTCTAATAGCAAATTGCAGTTTTGTAGTGAGAACTTGACAGATAGCCACCTCCCACTTTCAGCTTCACCATCTGGTCTGGGTACAAACTGCATCCCGCTTACTATGGTAACCTCGAACATTGAGAATAGACAAACTGAGAGCAGAATACTATTTGATGCAACAAGTACATTCCTGGTTCCGGTTGATCTAATTAATGCAGCCTAACAATCCTTTTGGGGATTTGTAGTGATAAATCCTGTTGGACTAAGTGTATGCTAGGTTAAAGAGATGTGTTTTTAATCTAGATTTAAATTGACAGAGTGTGTCTGCCTCCTGTACAGCATTTGGAAGATTATTCCAGAGTTTTGGTGCTAGATCTACCATCAGCACTTGATTTTGAAAATCTAGGTATTGTAATGCGGGTGAACTGGAGAGTGATGAGCACGCCTAAAAGGTAAAGTCCAACAAAAGTTTATTGCCAAAAAGGTAAGCAGGTATTCCAACAGAAAATCCAAAAACACTTATCCCAGAGCACAACAGGTCATCCAACAAACGGTAATCCAAACAGGTAATCCAATCAGGTAATCCAAAGACAAGTTTGACAAAATACGGGTAGACAAATATACAGGAGCTTGACAAGACTAGCGTACAACATTAATAACCGTCAGGGAGTGAGACACACATGCAAACTTAAATAGTGAGGCAAATGAGGTGCAGGTGGTGAAACAATCAAAGATGGCTGATAGAGTGCGGTGCATGATGGGAAGTGTGGAAGTCTGTGAGCAAGGAAGGATCTAGGACATCGGCATGATGTGAGATAAACTGGGGGCCCCTGTCTGACACAATATCCTCGGGTATGCCGAAATTCCGGAAGACGTGATTAAAAAGTGCTTTGGCTGCCTCCAAGGCTGTGGGGAGTCCAGGTAACGGGATGAGTTTGCAGGCTTTGAAAAATCTATCAATAACAACAAATATGCAGGTGTGGTTGTCAGACAGGGGCAGGTCCGTGAGGAAATCCAAAGCTAAATGAGACCAGGGCCGATTGGGAATAGGCAGCATGGCGGAGGACTCTGTAGTCAATACACGGCCGCAGGCCCCCGTCCTTCTTGCCCACAAAAAAGAAGCTTGAAGCGGCAGGGGAGGTGGACGGACGGATGAACTTCTGCTTACATTTACATTTACATTTATGCATTTGCAAGATGCTTTTATCCAAAGCGACTTACATTACATTGTACTATACATTTGTACATTTTGTATAGTAAGCAAGTGGGGGTTAGGTGCCTTGCTCAAGGGCACCTCAGCCGTTACCCGCCAGCCCTGAGAATCGAACCAGCAACCTTCTGGTCATAAGTCCAACTCTCTAACCACTGGGCCAAATTGCTTGAGAGCCTCCTCGTCATACTCCTTCATCGCTCTCTGTTCCGGGACCGACAGCGGGTATATCCTTCCTCTGGGCATGACGGCCCCAGGCAGTAGCTCTATGGCACAGTCCCATGGCCGGTGAGGAGGTAGCTGGGTAGCAAGATATTTGGAGAAAACGTCCTGGAACGACCGGTACTCTATGGGGATCTTCGGTTGGGAATCCGCTTCAGACCCTTCCACAGATGTGGCTTGGACAGACAGGTGAGAGTACACAGAGTTCTTGGAGTCATCAGCACAGAAGGGTGGTTGCAGGCAGGAGTTTGTACAGTTGGCGCCCCACCGGAGGATCTTGCAGGAGCGCCAGTCCACTTCCGGTTGATGAACCTGGAGCCACAATCGTCTCAGGTGCTCCACGTGATTAGGTCCATGCATAGTAGTAGGAGCGGGGAGTGTAAACATATCTGATCTCTACCCAACGGATTTCCCAGTATGTTCTGAATGGTCATATTCCTCTCGTTTCTCACTCTTCTCAATTCTAAAGAGTGTAGTAGATCCAAAGAGATAAAGTTCCCTGCTGCTCCAGAGTCAGTTAACACCTTGGCTGGGAAAGAGACATTAGAGGCAGATATCACTACCTCAGTGTGAGACAGGTGAGGTACAGAGGCTAGAATCTGGATGGTACTCACCGTGGGTCGGGCTGGTCGAATGGGACAGGTAACAAGCCGATGTCCAGGTTCACAACAATACAGGCAGAGGATATTCTTGAGCCTGCGATTGCGTTCAGCAGGGGAGAGTCGAAATCTGTCGATTTGCATGGGTTCGGGTACTGGAGGGAGGCTTGTGGAGGTTGGGGGGGTTAGGGAGGATGTGACAGCGGGTGAAGGCAACGCACAGGCTGAGAGACTTTGAGAGATTCTTACGCACCTTTGGATCAGAACTTCCAGCCCAACGGTGTCATCAAACACAGCGATCCGAGCACGCACCGAGGGGGGTCCAGACCCTGACGATAAACTGCCAATAGCGCGGCTTCGCCCCACCCACTCATTGCAGCGAGGGTACGGAACTGTAGGGAATACTCTGCCACTGTAGACTGACCTTGACGAAGGCGAAGCAGGCGATCATGGATTGAAAGTTCATCGGCGGCCTGGCCGAATACCCTGCGGAAGTGTTCCAGGAAGGTCTTAAGTTCCGTGGTGAGGGGATTTATAAATTACTTTGTTCGAAGTTATAAGCATGATGTGAAAAAACGGAACAAGTAAGCTATTAAATCCATGTTTACTGATTTATTTAACATTTATTCTTTCTTTGCATTAGGTGAAAAAAGCGGAACATGTAGGCAATCAGTTAGGCTACTAATAAATTCCTGTGCAGGCTATTAATTATTATGTTAAATCTGTTTTCTATTCAATTTTTTATTTGTTTGTGATGGACTTTACTGTACAGTATAAATCTGTCATTGTAGTTAAATGGAACTGTAATTTGGTCGACAGATTTGAAACTACTTTATAGGTGTGCGTTTAACCAAACGTTACAGCCCCGTGGTATAAGTATAATATAAACCATTTCAATGCTATTCCAAGAATGCTGCCATAAGTTTCAAGTCTATGTAAGTATGCTATGGTCAATGGTGTCGAATGCAACACTAAGATCTAATAGCACAAGTAACGAGATGCAGCCATGGTCAGACGCCAAAAGCAAGTCATTTGTAACTCTGATTAGAGCTGTCTCTGTACTGTGATGTTTTCTAAATCCTGACTGGAATTGTTCATAGATGTTGTTTCTTTGGAGGAAGGAAGGAGCATAGCTTTGATGAGACTATGTTTTCAAGTACTTTAGAAATGAAAGGTAGATTCGAATTCGAGGAGATTCGTCTATAATTAATTAATTCCCTAGGATCAAGTTGAGGTTTTTTTAATGAGAGGCTTAATAAAAGCCACTTTATATGCTTTAGGGACATGCCCTATTGACACAGATGAGTTAATAATACTAAAGAAGGGATCTTTAATTTCAGGGAGCATCTCTTTCAGTAAACTAGCAGGTATAGGATCTAGCATGCATGTTGTTGACTTAGAAGACTACAGCGCTACATCGCTACAGCGGCCACCCATGCAGGGGCTTGTGTTTTCATCACGTGCTCTGCCACAGCAGTCACCACTCCTTTTCTCACTGCTGCAGAAATGCCGCTCCCACAGGAGCCTCTCTATCTTTTCTCCACTGCCGCAGAAGTGCCGCTCCTGCAGGAGCCTAGTCCTCTTTTCGAGGCCGTTGAAGCTTCTCTTACCTTCGTTCCCCAGGAGCCTCTACTCATTCAGCACTGCCGCAGTAGTGCCACTCCAACAAGAGCCTCATCTTCCTTCCTCATCCGCTCACCACCCTCTCTCCCACTGCCGCAGCAGTGCCCGCTCAAACTGGAGCCTAGTCCTCCTCTTCGAGGCCGCTACAGTTTTATTCTACTTTCGCTCCACAGGAGCCTCTACTCATTCAGCACTGCCACAATAGTGCCCACTCCACAAGAATCTCACTTTCTTCACCGTCTAGCATGCTTGCTCCCACTAGAACCTGCAACAGCAGCCCTACTATGCATCACATCATAATTATATGAGAGGTGAACTCGTGAATCTATGATTATACGTAACTCGGGTCTTGAGGGAAAACAAAAGTTTGTTACATATTACATATTGCTTTAAAAAGTGTAATAAGTATTATAATAAATATTATATGTACATTCATTCATTTAGCTGATGCTTTTCTCCTCTGTCTAACACAGTTTGTATGTGCATGTGTGTGGTTCAGGCTCGGTTATGGGTTCAGCTGATGAAAGATTTGAGACAGGGTGTGAAGCTTAAAAAGGTGGAGGAACAGCCTTTTAACCCTCTGCCGACAGAGTTCAGCCTAACACCCTTTGAGATGCTTATGCAAGACATTCGTTTGCGCAAATATAAACTACGCAAAGTTGTGGTGAGTTTATTTTAACTACTGTGTCTCATGCTGAGGGCACACCTTCTGCTGCAGTTGCTATTGTATGCATCAGACGTAATTTGATCTTACACCAGCAGGACATCTTGGCTTTAGCTGATGTAGCGTACATTTGATAATGACAGTAATATCAAATCTTTTTTTATGTAGGTAGATGTAAATATTCCCACATGTGTGAAACAAAATGCGCATGAGTTGATCTTGGACTTCATCAGATCAAGACCACCTCTTAAACCAGTGAGTTTCTTATCTTATAATTTGTGTGCTGTTACACTGAACCCTAACCCCCCGCAACACAATTAAATGACAAGTGATGCACAATAACTTATTGCTGCATGTCTACGATCTCCAAATTGTGACTGGCAAGATTTATTTTTTATTTACTTGTTACATATTATTTTCTCCTATTTTTGCCAGCAGCCTCCTTTTATCTTTGCTTAACCCCCTCATGATTTTGGTAATAACTAACATACAAGCATTTTCAGGAATAATTTACCTAAATAATAAAAGTCGTGTTATGATTAATGACTACAATTATAAGTATTAATAAATTATATCAAATTTTATTTTTACATTATTGGAAGTATGTTCTGTCATGAACAAACTTGGCTTCTCTGAATTACTGTTACATGAAACTAGCATGTAACAGCCCTTTATATTGAGGGCTAAGGTAGGTCACAACATAAAGAATGGACATGCATGCACACAAAGAAACAGAGTTCTTGTTTCAGTTTTAATACGATTTAGCTGAATACTAAATTCAGGTCTAACTTTATATTACTATCTAACTTTATTTACTCAACCTTCAGTGTTCCACTAATAGCTGCTATAATGTTTCAGTAAAATGTTTTATATTTTTCCAAAGTTTCCAAATTTTAAAATTGATTTTTGTATTGTCTGTAGGTTTCGGAGCGCAGCTTGCCGCCTCCTCCACAGCAGCAGCAATCACTCCATGAGCAGGTTCTGGCTGAGATTAGACAAGATCATAAACTGAGACCAGTGGAGCCACCCACTCCTAAGAAATGTATGTCATCATTCATACAATAGAAAACAAACTAAACTTTAAAAAAAAATGGTAACACTTTACTTGAAGGGGTGTTCATAAGACTATCATAACACTTTCATAAACATGACATGACACATGTCATGAATATGAAGGAGATTTTATGCATGTTTATGACAACTGTCATTAAGTGTCATTCGCTTATTTATGTCATTTTTAATGCAAAGATGACATTGTTTAAGATGTCTTTGTTATGACAACTTGATATAAAGCAACACATCATAACATGTCAGTGTCTTTGTCATGACAACTTCACATTACCAAGACAACATAACCCTAACCTGCCATAATTAATATTACATTAAAATGTTATATTACGCCGTCATGAAACTATTTAACAGAGTATTGACACTTAATGACAGGTTCAACTTGCATCACAGTAGTTGAGGTCAAGAAACACATTCATGACGCCGTCATGAAACTATTTGACAGAGTATTGACACTTAATGACATTTTAATGTAATGTTAATTATGGCAGGGTTACATTAGGTTATGATTTGTTGCTTTATGTCAAGTTGTCATAACAAAGACATCTTAAACAATGTCATCTTTGCATTAAAAATGACATAAATGAGTGAATGACACTTAATGACAGTCGTCATAAACATGCATAAAACCTCTTTCATATTTATGACATGTGTGTCATGTTAGTCTTATGAACACCCCTTCAAATAAAGTGTTACCAAAAAAACATATAATGTGTGACAGCTTACTCATAGCAGTATGTTTCTGTCTTCTCAGCATTTGGCTCTTTACCATGTCTGGTACAAACCTGCCAATGTGACATCAAATCAACATCCTGCATTGACCTATCAGTCACTGAAGCAGGGTGCCGCCCACAATCTCGTATACGTGTGCTCCTAAAAGCTCCAACACTGGCAGAAATGGAAGAGATGAATTTATTTGAAGTGAGTGCAGTCATCACTTCTATGTTTATACTTTATGGAAATAATGCTCTTGGGGAAGTTTGATTTGGAAGCCTTTGTCTTTAGTGGTTTCACATTTCTTAATTTCTTAAAAAGATTATTCCTAAAGATCTAATCACAAAGATTTATGTTTATCACTGGGTTTTGCAACTATATACCCAATAACAAGTATTAAAACGTGCTTGTTAAATGTTACTTAATTCCTCAAGTATAATCTCTATTTTTGTCAAATTTTTTGCAAATCTTTTTTTTTAAACACACATTTCAGTTATGGCCTTTTCTAGCCTATTTCTGTTTAAGAGACTTCGGAGGCATTTGTGTAACCACATGCTGCTCAGTTCCCTTTCGATACGGTTCACTTCACATTGCATTGCAAATCCTATGGGAAAACTCCAGTTTTATCCTATATTGAAGCCTATTGGTTAACGTCTGTGAAAATCACAGACCAATGGTGTTCTGGACCTATGCCCCTACTTCATTGCCAGTGGCATGGTCTCGAGCTGGTAGAGTTGATGTCCCCCTCCTCAGTGCGCGATGATTGGGCAGCTTCGGACAAATATTATTACACTCTTAGATCTCTGATGATCGCACGCATGGGTTCAGGGTCCAGTGTCTCTGTTTCCATGGTCATCTGACGAGAGAGGGCATCAGCTTTACCGTTCTGTACCCCGGGGGCGATAAGAGACTTTGAAGGAGAAGCGTGCAAAAACAAGGCCCATCGGGCTTGTCGGGAGTTGAGTCTCTTGGTGTCCCTGATGTACTCAAGATTCCGATGGTCTGTGATGACCAGAAAAGGATGTTTAGCTCCCTCCAGCCAATGTCGCCATTCCTGCAGGGCCAGCTTGATGGCAAGGAGATCCTTGTCTCAGATGTCGTAGTTAAACTCTGCCGGGGACAGCTTATGGGAGAAGAAGGTGCACGGATGTAGTCAAGGAGGACTCCCTGCCATTGAAAGAGCACAGTGCCCAACCCGGTGGAGGATGCATCCACTTCCACGATGAAGGGCAGTTCCGGATCTGGTAGGCAGAGTGTGGGCGCTGTACAAAAGGCAGTCTTTAGGTGTTGAAAGGCTTGTAGGGCTTCGGGGCTCCAGGACAGGGATCTGGACTTCTTCCCGGTCATGACTGTGAGGGGTGAGGCAATGGAGCTGAATCCGGAGACAATAAAAGTTCGCAAAGCCCAAGTCTTGGGTAGGGGCCAGTCTCATACTGCATCCACTTTCCCCTGGAGCGGAGCTCCCGGCTCAGAGGTCCAGGGGCCATGGAGGGTCCGGGAGCTCAGGAACAGGGCTGGCCACCTTCTCCTGCCCCCCCCAAAAATATTTGGGATAAATCTGGGTCCGGAGGCTTGGGAGGCTCGTAGGCCAGAGGAGGCGGCTCAGGATCCGGAGGCTTGGGAGGCTCGGGAGGCTCGAAGGCCGGAGGAGGCGACTCAGGATCCGGAGACTTGGGAGGCTCGGAGGCCGACGGCAGAGACTTGGGAGGCTTGGAGGCCGACGGCGGAGACTTGGGAGGCTTGGAGGCCGACGGCGGAGACTTGGGAGGCTCGTCCGCGTCGAGAAGGAAGACGGAGACGAGCAGATCATCATCCACATCGGTCACAAACACACGGTTCAGAAAGGGATCGCCCCAACTCACCCGACAACACACCCCGAGAAACTCCTTCACGTACCTCTCCAGAGGACGTCCATTCTGGCGAAGATCCATGATGCAGTCCTCTGGAGGGATGGTGTTGAAATCCATTTTTGGAGGTCTAGTCTTCTGTAACGCGCTTGTGTATGTTGCTGGAGCAGACATGACAACGAGAGTTTCCAAGAAACTGGATATTTAATAAACATGAAACAGAGCACAACCATACGCACAAAATTCAAGACTAGACCAGGGAACAATGGAAACACAAGAGTATATATAGAGTACGTGATGAAGGTAATGGCTGACAGGTGTGGTGATGACAAACGAGGGACAGGTGCGGGAGCGTGGAGGGTGCTGGGAAGTGTAGTCCATGGGGAAAACTGGGGAGAAACAGGCAAGGAGACAAACAGGACCGTGACAGTAACATAAATAATTACATTTCAAAAGATTAATAAAAACTAGCAAATGTGGTTAAAAAACTCATTCATTGTTCGTTAATGTTAGTTAATACATTATATACACTGTAAAAAATTTCAACTCATCTTTTTAAGTTTCTTTTTTGTATTGGATTAGTTGTACTGACTACAAAAAGTTGAGATAACTTACATAATTACATCAAATCAACTAGATTCGACAAAACAATTGGATTAATTTACTAAATTAAGTTTAGCTGACTACAATCAAAACATTTTTTTACAGTGTATATAGGAGCAGTTGTGGCCTAATTGTTAGAGAGTCAGACTCGTAACCAGATGGTTGGCGGTTCGATTCTCAATACCGAAGTACACCTTATCTGACAAATAGGTCACTTATATGATGAACAAATTTTAATTTGGCTTTTATTCAAATATAATCATTTAGACAGAAACGCAAACTTTAAACGCGAGAACTGTAGCAAAGACTCCGCACTGGCTATCTTTCTAACATTAACAACGTTTAACCAGAGCGAATGAAACGGGTTGATGAGATCATTGATCAACGCACATACATAGAGCGTTATGATAAACACAGAAGTGGAAACATGCATCACACGCGAGAACTGTTGTGGAGACTTTACCCGCACCAACATTATTTCAAACATCAACTTAACTGGAGCAAATAAATGAGTGGATGAAATTATTGCTGAGCGCACAGAAAGACAGAAAACATGAGAACGGCTGAGGAGACTCTGCACTGGCCATTTTTCTAACATTAACTGTTTAACCAGAACGATGAAATCATTGATCAGCGCACATACACAGAGCACTATGGAAAACATGAAAGCAAAAATGAGCGTACATAAAGCGGCAGATGTTTTACAGAGACTCTGCCTTGGCCATCTTTTTTAACATTAACACTATTAACTGCTGCAAACGAGTTATGTCTGTAAGTTATGTCTCTGATGTCACTGCGCTCACGTGCACTGCAGTCTGTGTGTGTCAAATATATATATATATACACAAATATATATATATATAGTTGTTGCACAAGAATCTGTTGTAAATATTAGATTAAAGTGTAGAATGTAAAAGTGTAGAATGTAAATAATGTACATATTGTTGACATAAGCGGTTTAGAAAATGAACAAACAGAGAACGCAGTTATGTCTGAAATAGATTTTACTGTGGGGCCCTTTGTTACAAGACGCAATGCCACAGCTGAAATAACATCTTTGCTCAGTTCATTATGTCTGTTGATGAGGGAGAAAATGGGATGTTGAATGTTGGTGTGATACAAATGATTCAAGCAGATATATCACAGGTCAAGGTGGATTTATTGGTTCTTAATTCTCAGGTACAGGCATTAAATCAAGATTTCAAACAATCTGTGACCAGTACTCTTAATCGGGAAAACTAATTTTAGGGAGGCAATGGATGCTAGCTTGGTAGGGTTGACGGAGTATTTCCAGGAGTCCCTGGAGAAACTGGAAAAGACCGTCATATTTTATCTCCTGAGAAGAGATGCAAAATGGAAGATCAGATGAAGAAGCTCAGGCTCACTAGTACACCCACCATCTCTAGGTTACAGGCCTACACTCCCGGTGCTTCTTATCTTACCTCAGCCCCTGCCCCTAAAACCCCAATTCTAGCTGGTCAAGTTAAAGTGTCACCACCCAAGCCAACTAACATCACTTACGACATTGTGACACCCACAATCACCCAAACCTCTACTATCCTTACCTCTCCAGTCACAGCCAACACATCATCGTTCTGTGCACGCCCTCCCATCCGCCTGAAGTTTCCTACCTTTGGTGACTTTTATGTCAACTTCATCGAGCAGTGTGAGAAGTTCCTCAACATTAGGCTCCTCAGGACTCTTGAGTACACTATTGAGAGGACCCGCGCTAAGCTGGTGGAAGGCTGAAAAGGCAAAGTAACGGACTGGCAAACTTTCAGAAAGACATTTATGGCTGCATTTCTCACTGACAATTACTTAAGTGGAGGATAAACTGAGGTCACTGGTGCAGTAGCCCCGACAACGAAAGTTGGTGCAGTGGTAGAGAAGGACTGCCTGGGAGCCAAAGATTACTGGCAGAAGGTAAAAATCAGAGGAAAAGAGGTAAAGGCGGTTCTAAATACAGGGAGTACGTACACGCTGATGCAGGAGAACCTGTGGAAATAGCTAAGTGGAGAGACTCCCACAGCCACCTTTTGTTCTCCCCAATGATTCATCATGGCAGATGGCATGATACATCAGGCTATGCATCAGAAGGAGGTCAGCTATCAATGGAAATCATGGAAAGGATTTTAAGGTGGTCACATATATAATGAAGGACTCTCACCTAGCCTTCCCCCTCATAACGGGGTTTGACTTCCTAACAGCCACAGGAGCCATCTTGGAGGTTGGGCACAACCGGTATGGCCTGGAATCAGAGAGGGGTTAAACACACTATCCCTTTATGTCAGCTGAGCTCACCACAGGGTAAACCCTCCAGAGCCCAGCTACCTAAACTTTCCCCACAATGGCTTTGATCCTCTACTATGCCTTACCCCCCACGCTGTACCTTTGACCTTGTGTCCAGCCACGCCTTTGTGCAATGCTGACAGGTAGGAAGAACTGCAGCAGCTCATCACCGCCTGGCCACGCACCACCTCCAAAGTCTTGGGGAAAACAGCAGTGGTTCAGCATAAAGTCCTTCTAACGGACGAGACTCCTACAAAATCTGGTACTCCTACAAAATCTCCTACAAAATGTGGGCAGTCGTGGCCCAGTGGTTAGAGAGTTGGACTCATGACCAGAAGGTTGCTGGTTCGATTTTCAGGGCTGGCGGGTAACGGCTTAACCAAAAGACCATATCTGACGCATATCCAATGCCGCTCATCCATGGCATCCTGGAATCCATGGAAGGCGCCTCCTGGTTCAGCACATTGGATTTGCAGTCAGAGTACTCGCAGGTAGAAATGGAAGGATGAAGTAAGGAGAAAACAGCATTCATTACCACCAAAGCACTATACCAGTTTCGCTGCATGCCATTTGGCCTCAAGAACGGGACTGCCACGTTTCAGTGGCTGATGGAGCCTCAGTTCCTTGTGGAACTGAGGGGAAAATGTTGCTTTGTGTAGACAGATGACATCATAGTGTACTCACGTCCAACATTTGAATGCCATATTGCAAATACTCACCCAGGCCGATCTGACACTTAACATGAAGAAATGCCACTTCTTTATATGTTGTCACCCAGACTGTCGCTGATTGCAGCATTGCAGTGATTCCTTGGTCTAATTGGCTGGTATCACAAGTTCATCCCCCCGTTTGCTGACATACACTATATTGCCAAAAGTATTGGGTCACCCTATCTAATAAACAGGTTTGATGACTTTAGTAATTTCCCCGAGTACAAATCTTAATGCTGCAGCATATTATGATATTCTATTGAACTGTGTGCTTCTAATTTAATAGCAACAGTTTGGGAAGGGCCCTTTTCGATTCCACCATGTTTAGAAAAAAATAATTGATTCAGTCAGTGTGGAAGAATTTGAATGGTCTGCATGAAACCAAGCCCTGAACCCAGCTGAACACATTTGGTGTGACTTTAAATGCAGTCTTTGAGCCAAAAACTCATCACTCCACATCAATGGCTTCTACACATATACTCCCATTATATGATGCACAGAGGGCAGCTGATTTACCAAAAAAATCTTCTTTATTGTTCTAATCAAGTCAAAATATCACCTACATCACGGATGGTCAGGGGGAACAGCAAATTAAAATTTTTGGGTGAACCATCCCTTTAATTCTTCCCGATTGAGTTGTGGCTATTTTATAAGTGGCCTGATGACTGCTAGCTTGAAAGCTTCTGGGACATATCCTAATGCCAATGATGAGTTTATTATAGAAACCTCTAGAAGAGGTCTTTTAGTAGGTTAGTAAGAATGGATTCTAATATGCATGATGACGATTTTGTCATGATGAGGGACAGAAGACCCAATTGCAGGACAGCGGATTTAAACAAAAATACTTTTATTAACAAAAACACGAAACAGGAAACAAAAACCCACGATGGGGATAAAACAGAACTCGAAGGACAGGAACTAAAACACACTTGCAAAACTGTAAAACGAACAACACCCACGAGGGGGCAAAACAGATGACTAAAAACAAGAGCAATGCAGACAGGCAGGATGAGGCAAAACCACTCAGGGAAACACGAGACTAACGAGACTTTTAACACAGGAACATACAATGCACCGACACGAGACAGTGAACACAAGGGCTTTAAAAAAGGGAAACAAACAAGGGATAATGACACGGGAACAGGTGTGAATCATCAGACACATTTGCGGGAGAGATTACTGGAGAACGAGGGGGCGGGGCTTAGACGCGCGACACGGAAACACACGGCAACGGAGAACGAGCTCGAGCCGTGTGTCTCCACACAGAACATGGACATGAATACAAAGACAAGATACTGATGCAATCCTGCCCACTAGATCATGAATACAAGACATAAACAAGGAGGACAGGATTGCGGAAGTATCCGAGGGGCGTGGTCATGACGCAAGACCGGAGAGCGTGTGACGTAGGCGATCCCCGCCCAGGCCACTTCCACGAATAACATAAACACTGGGACATGGTACTGTCATGGCCCCGCTCACAAGGCTCTAGGAATTTACTAGACATGAAGGGCAGAACCATGACAGTACCCCCCCCTCCCCCCCCTTAAGGGACGCCACCTGGCAGCCTCAAGGGGGACACGACTGGGGCGACAAGACGAACTGGCACATAGACAGACACCAAAAACATAAAACCAAACAAATAAGGGGCAAAAAAGAGAAAACAATCACAGGGTTGTGGTGTGACAATAACAATAACATTAAGTGAAGTGGGGGAGGGGGAACTAAAAGTCCAGGCAGTGGGGAACAGGACAAGGGAGGCACATGAGGGAAAGTCTTGGGAGGGAGAGTCCTAGGGGCTCTCGGGGCCCTTTCGTAGAAGAGATCTAATGTTAAACAGCTTTTGATTCTCATCCGATATAGATATGTCATTATCTAATTTAATATATTGATAAGATTTTTTTTTATGTATCTGAATTTACTGGTTCAGGGAAGAGACAGTCGCTATTTTATAAGAAGTCGATGATGCTGAGTGCTGCGTTTTAAGTTAACTGAATTTTTATTCAGTTAACTTAAGAAGTCCCTCCTTCCAATACTGTTGGTCCCCCGCGAGTTTCGGCATCACAGTCTGTTGTGATTGGACAAGAGCTCAGATCTTAACTGGAGAATGTTTCGCCTTCACATACCTTTAGCTCTAAGCAATAAAAAGTAAGAATGGCTTCAGTTTCACTTCATTAGTTCAACACACAAATCAATCAGAAGCCTATTTTCAAACTTAATGGAGGCCTGGTAGTGTGTAAGAGTGTAACTCTGGGTGTGTCTTTGCTAATAGGGCAATGTGTTGTCTGTTGTGGGCAGAGTTTTCCCTATGATGACATCATTGAGAGTAGAATCTGAAACCACTCATTGGAAGAGACTACTTCTGGTTTATATGGATTGTAAAAAAAAAAGAAGCAAGTAGATTTTTACTATTATTGACTTTTTTTTACTATTATTGACTTTGAGTTTTTACACACACTACAGACACATATTATACAGATTTTGTCCACCCCTGTTTTATGCTTTGGCCTAAATGGTCTGACATTCTTTCTATTCTCTAAAGTACTTGAAAAGGTAGTCTCATCACAGCTATGCTCCTTCCTCCAAAGTAACAACATCTATGAACAATTCCAGTCAGGATTTAGGGCATATCACAGTACAGAGACTGCTCTGATTAGAGTTACATCTAATCTACGACTTGCTTTTGCCATCTGACCATGGCTGCATCTCATTACTTGTGCTATTATCTTAGTGCCGCATTCGACACCGTTGACCATAGCATACTTTTACATAGACTTAAAGAATTATGTTGGCATTAGTGGAATTGCCTTGAAATGGTTTAAATCATACTTATCCGATCATTTTCAGTTTGAGCAATAAACAATAAGGTGTCATGCAAATCGCATGTCCAGTACAGAGTGCCACAGGGCTCAGTTCTTGGGCCTCTGCTCTTCACATATATGTTACCCCTAGGAGCTATAATTAGGAGACATGGAGTTAGTTTTCACTGCTATGCTGATGATACTCAACTCTATATTTCCTCAAACCTTAACGAAACACAGCAGTTAAATAGAATAATTGAATGCATAGTCGATATAAAAAACTGGATGAGTAGCAACTTTTTATTGCTGAACTCTGACAAAACAGATATGTTACTCATTGGACTGAAAACCGCCATACGTAACAACCAAGAATACCACTTAACTATTGACAGATTTTCCATAAAACCATTGTCATCAGCAAGGAATCTGGGCGTTTTATTCTATTGTAATCTGACATTTGAAAGCCATGTCGCCAAAACCTGTAAAACAGTTTTTTCCACCTTAAGAATATATCCAAACTACATCATATGTGTAACACTCCTGCCTGCTCCCCGTTGCTGTCACCGGACTACACCCCCCAGAATGCCTTGCACCCGTCATGATTGTTTCTGCACCTGTCCCTTGTTTCATCTTGTTTGATTGCACACCTGTTCTGAGTTTGTTTCTGTATTTAAGTTCAGTCTTGTGTCTTGTCCTTTGTCCAGTGTTGTTGTTGTATGCTTGGTTTATGCTACCCATGTTTGTATTACCTGAAAACCTGATTCTGAAGAATAAACCTGTTTGTCTGAGGAAATCCTGTGGTGTGATCGTCTGCCTGAACCACTGAACCGTGACAGTACACTGGACCAAACTCTATGACCACGCCATGGGATTTCATCACCACCTCGCCTCCAGAGTTCTCCCTGCTATCTATTTGGCAGGACGGGAGGACTCTGGAGTGTTATGCGGAGGAATTCTTCGAGGCATGTGAGCGGGTAACGTGGGACGACACCCGCCTCAATCATGTATTTCTGATCGGCTTGGATGACGATCTACTCGCCTCCCTTTTGCTCCCTGACGTGGGGGAGTTCCGGCTGGAGGACTTTTTGAATATGGTCCTCCAAGTCACGGGTTCTTCTTTCCACGTTGGGGAGGCTGACGGGAGAGCGGGGGATGGCCATCCAAGTCCGATCAGATGTGGAGGGTTCGTCCTATCTCACCCAAGCTCCATGCCTCAGTCCTCCGCAAAACCCCGCCGCCGTAAGCCACGACGACGGACAAATCGACGCTCACCCGAGCCTGCGCCACGACGCTCACCCGAGCCTGCGCCACGACGCTCCCCGGAACCGGCGCCCCGATGCCGGAATATGGAAGGCCAACAGGGCCAAAATCGCCAGTCTCCCCGTCAGCTGGTGATTTCTCAGCCGGACCAGCTTCTCCAGGAGTTTGATCCCCTGTTTGGTCTCCACCCTACCCTGAATCCCGTTCCAGAGTTTGTTCCCCTGGATTCCGCTCCAGAGTTTGTTCCCCTGGATTCCGCTCCAGAGTTTGTTCCCCTGGATTCCGCTTCCAAGCCGCCGGAGCCCGCTTCCAAGCCGCCGGAGCCCGCTTCCAAGCCGCCGGAGCCCGCTTCCAAGCCGCCGGAGCCCGCTTCCAAGCCTCCCCAGGATCAGCTCCTCCATGAGTTTGTTCCCCTGGATTCCGCTCCAGAAGAGCCCGCTTCCAAGCCGCCAGAGCCCGCTTCCAAGCCGCCAGAGCCCGCTTCCAAGCCGCCAGAGCCCGCAACCCCAGAACTCCCACCCACCCGCCCTTGTCCGGGGCTTCCTTCTCCACTGCCGTGGGTCGTGCAGCCAACAACTGGATTGGAGGATCTCTCGTCCTCGACTCCATCCTCTGAGGCCCGGACTCCGCCTCAGCCCATCAACCCAGTGGCTCCACCTTGGCTCATAGCTCCCTCGCCTCCACCTTCGCCCGCTCGTCCACCAGCTCCGCCGGGCTCCCTCGTCCCTCCGGCTCCGCCTTGGTCGGTCGTCTGCCTGCCTTCGCCTCCGGACTCCGCTACTCCAGCTGCGCCTCGTCGCTCCGTCCTGCCGGCTCCCTTGGTCTCCTCCCTCCCCTCGGCTTCACCTTGGTCCTCGGTCGCTCCGGCTCCGCCGCGGACTCCCGGATCTCTGCCTCTGCCTCGGTCGCCTGGGCCATCGGTTCCGCCCTGGCCTTCTGGATCTTCGCCGTCTCCTTGGCCCATCGGCTCTCCGCCTCGGGCTCCCCCTCCACCTGCTCCGCCTCCTTCAGTCGTTCTCCAGGAGTCATCGGCCGCCCTGCCTCCATGGCTCCTCCCTCCGTCGGCTCCACCCTGGCTTCTCCCTCCGTCTGCTTCACCCTGGATTCCTCGCCCGCCTCCTGAACCCCCGCCCGCCCTCCTCTGTCGGACTCAGTTGGCGCGAGGACGCGCCTCCGGGAGGGGGGCGAACTGTAACACTCCTGCCTGCTCCCCGTTGCTGTCACCGGACTACACCCCCCAGAATGCCTTGCACCCGTCATGATTGTTTCTGCACCTGTCCCTTGTTTCATCTTGTTTGATTGCACACCTGTTCTGAGTTTGTTTCTGTATTCAAGTTCAGTCTTGTGTCTTGTCCTTTGTCCAGTGTTGTTGTTGTATGCTTGGTTTATGCTACCCATGTTTGTATTACCTGAAAACCTGATTCTGAAGAATAAACCTGTTTGTCTGAGGAAATCCTGTGGTGTGATCGTCTGCCTGAACCACTGAACCGTGACAATATGCTGTCACTATCATGCATTCATGTCATCAAGACTAGATTACTGTAATGCACTCTTAGGTGTCTGTCCTGTGAGATTATTACAAAAACTCCAGCTAGTTCAAAACGCAGCAGCTCAAGTTCTTACACGAACAAAAAAGTATTAGCATATTAGCTCGGTTCTGTCAGTATTGCACTGGTTACCTATCAAGCAACGTATTAACTTTAAAATCTTACTGCTTACCTATAAGGCTCTACATGGTTTAGCTCCTCAGTTCCTGAGTGAACTTTTACTGCATTACAGCCCTTCTCGTTCACTACGCTCTCAGGGCTCCGGTCAGTTGGTAATACCTAGAATTTTAAAATCAAGTGCAGGCGGTAGATCGTTTTCCTATCTAGCGCCTGATCTTTGGAACAATCTTCCTAGTACTGTGCGGGAGGCAGACACACTCTGTCAGTTTAAATCTAGATTAAAAATGCATCTTTTTAATCTTGCATACACACCACTTCTATAATACAAATCTTCTAAGGGATTTAGGCTGCATTAGTTAGATCAACCGGAACCACAAACACTGAATTAAAGAGTGTTGAACAGTATTTTGCTCTCAGTTTTCTTTTCTTAATGTTCCGAGGTTGCCTGTTACGTATAGCAAGGGAACACAGGCAGGGGATCCAAATGCAGACCTGAGCCGTGGAGCAGGGCAGGACCGAGAAGCCTTGGCACGGCAGGAAGGGCTGGGCTGGGCGGTCGGTTGTGGCCATCTTGGCAGGGGATCCAAATGCAGACCTGAGCCGTGGAGCAGGGCAGGACCGAGAAGCCTTGGCACGGCAGGAAGGGCTGGGCTGGGCGGTCGGTTGTGGCCATCTTGGCCGCGGGATCAGGTGCGGCTGCCATCTTGGCCGCGGGATCAGGTGCGCCTGCCATCTTGGCCGCGGGATCAGGTGCGCCGGCCATCTTGGCCGCGGGATCAGGTGCGGTGGCCATCTTGCGAGCAGCGGGCACCGGACTGGTGGCCATCTTGCGAGCAGCGGGCACCGGACTGGTGGCCATCTTGCGAGCAGCGGGCACCGGACTGGCGGCCATCTTGCGAGCAGCGGGCACCGGACTGGCGGCCATCTTGCGAGCAGCGGGCACCGGACTGGCGGCCATCTTGCGAGCAGCGGGCACCGGACTGGCTGCCATCTTGCGAGCAGCGGGCACCGGACTGGCTGCCATCTTGCAAGCAGCGGGCACTGGACTGGAAACTATCTTGTGAACAGACTCTGGACTGGCAGCCTTCTTGGTCACTGGAGTAGCCATCATGAGTGTGGTGGTCTGAGGGTAACAAAGCTCCGCAATTGCCGGAGCTCGTTGGGACTGCCCCCACCCCAAAA
Organism: Oreonectes daqikongensis; assembly: GCA_026939265.1. Classification (NCBI taxonomy): domain Eukaryota; kingdom Metazoa; phylum Chordata; class Actinopteri; order Cypriniformes; family Nemacheilidae; genus Oreonectes; species Oreonectes daqikongensis. Next base: position 408,550 of record JAOTQM010000138.1, read on the forward strand.
CATTTCTAGGGGAGCTAAAGTCCTCGACCTCACCCACAGTGAAGGCAGATCCACAAAACAAAATGACAAAGTCAAAATAATGCTGTAGGGTCCAACCTGGATCCCATTCTGGTAAGATGAGATCCTGGTCAAGTCCACTCCAAAAACAGTCCCTTAGCAAAGCATCATTTCCAGGTACAAGGTGGCAGTACAATAGAAACTCCTCCACATAGCCTCAATGTTATGTCCCCTATGTTAAACTGAACATAGCTTTTCCACTGGGTCACCACGAGTATTTTGATGTGGTTGCATGATTCAAACTGCTGGATCCTTTGTAGGGTCGATTGTTCTGTTACGTATAGCGCGGATCCAAATGCAGATAAAGATACTTTAATAAAATCCAACAAGTGACATAATCCAAACTGGTTCCCCTGGTTGGGTCTGGGTTCTCCAGAGGATTTTTTTTTCTCCAGTGGAGTTTTGGGTTTCTCGATATTGTTTGCATATTGTTTTGCACTATTTGCCCATCCGGGGAGGCTGCTGACATCAGCTTTAGAACTTAGTTTTGTATTTCTAATATCACTTTAAATGTAATCATTCTGCATAATTTATTTAATTCATTTAATACTCCATATAGGAATTTATAGTTTGTATAATATAGTTCACAAACTACAAGACACCATTACCCAGCACTGAGGCAAATCAACAACTTGCTGAAGACCTGAATGAGTTTTATTGTAGATTTGAAACCCCCAGGCTCACACCCCACAACGACCACCTCTCTACACAGCCATCAACACCTCCAGCAACCCCCCCTCTCCTCCCCTTCTGCACTCCAGATCAGTGAAGATAATGTGCGTCTTGGAAACAATAGAGAAGTAAAGCACCAGGCCCAGATGGTGTTTCACCAGCCTGTCTGAAAACCTGTGCTGACCAGCTGCTGGCCTACATTTTCTCACAGATCTTCAACAGATCATTGAAGCTGTGCGATGTCAACGCTCCACCATCATCCCCATCCCAAAGAAATCCAAAATCACAGGACTTAATGACTACAGACCTGTTGCCTCAACATCTGTGGCCATTAAGTCATTTGAAAGACTGATGTTGGCTTATCTGAAGGGCATCACGGGACCCTTACTGGACCCCCTGCAGTTTGCTTACAGAGCAAACAGGTCTGTAGATGATGCACTCTACATGGGACTGCATTATATCCAACAACATCTGGACAGACCAGGGAATTATGTGAGGATCCTGTTCGTGGACTTCAGTTCAGCCTTTAACACCATTGTCCCAACACTCCTACAGACCAAACTAACCCAGCTCTCCGTTCCTAGCTCTGTCTGTCAGTGGATTACCAGCTTTCTGACAGACAGGCAACAGCTAGTTAGAATTGGTAAATTCACATCCAACAGCCGTACCATCAGCACTGGTGCCCCTCAGGGATGTGTGCTCTTTCCACTTCTCTTCTCCCTGTACACCAACGACTGCACTTCTACTGACCCCTCTGTCAAGCTCCTGAAGTTCGCAGACGACACTACAGTTATTGGTCTCATCCAGGACGGTGACGAGTCTGCTTACAGAAGCGAGGTTGAGCAGCTGGCTGGCTGGTCCAGTCATAACAACCTGGAGCTGAACATGCTCAAAACAGTGGAGATTATAGTGGACTTTAGGAGAAACCACCCTGCACTTCCCCCACTCACCATCATGAACAGCATTGTGTCTGCAGTCATTCAGGTTCCTGGGCACCACCATTTCTCAGGACCTGAAGTGGGACATTTACATTGACTCCATTGTCAAAAATGCCAAGCAGAGACTGTACTTTCTATCCATCCTCTGCACTTCCATAACTGTGTGGTTCGGCTCAGCTGCCAAAACTGACCTCCGGAGACTACAGCGGATAGTCCGGACTGCTGAATAAATCACTGACACAACCCTCCCCACTCTCCAAGAACTGTACTCATCCAGAGTGAGAAAAAAGGCTCGCAAAATCACTTTGGACACCTCACACCCAGCACACTTCCTCTTTGAACTGCTGCCATCTGGCCGGCGCTACAGAGCACTGAGCACCAAAACAACCAGACATAAGAACAGTTTCTTCCCTCAGGCCATCTACCTCATGAACAGTTAAATATCCTCCCACTCTGCAATAAAACCTGCAATTAACAACTATATATACTTATTGTAACGAAGGGACAACAGGGTTCGGATCCATTTGCAGCTCTTTATTAGAGTTGTGATCAAACAGGCTTGGTAAATCGGGAACAAACAGTACACCGTAAAGTAGGCAGAGAATAATCCACAAACAGGCAATTGTCCGAGGCAGGCAGCAAACAAGCGTATATCCACAAGCAAAGCAAAGATCCCAGGGCAGGTAGAAAACAGTCGAATAATCCAGATAAACAGTCCACGGGGAATAACAGGAAGGCAAAAACAAAATAACTGCTCAGAAATGTTCACCGGGGCAAAACAAGATTCCGCAATGAAGGCAGGAACTGGGTGACTTAAATACCTGAGCTAAAGAGAGTCAGGTGTGCATGTAATCAGCACCAGGTACGGGATCATGGGAGATGTAGTGAACTAAGGCTAATACTCTGGTAAGCGCGACCTCTGATTGTCAGGGACGGGAACTGCATTCTCCATGCTTGTAACACTTATATTTATTACACATATGTTATTGATTTAATATACAGCTATCCACATTCCCCTGCATAACTTTTGTAACGGATTATAATTTATATATAGCACATCTGTACATACAGTATACTGTATATTGTCACTTTGTCAAATGTTTATTTATTTTTATTTTTCATTACTTTTTTGTTACTTGTGCCTTGTCACTTTTTTAACCTGTATGTGCACTGGAAGCATCTGTCACTAAGACAAATTCCTTGTGTGTGTAAGCACACTTGGCAATAAAGGTCTTTCTGATTCTGATATGTTACGATATGTTGTGTTTTTCTTTCCTATATTTTCTATATATATTCTATATATATGTGTTTGTGCTTTTCTGTAATAACACTGTGCGTGTATGTGCGTATATGTCTGTGCATGTGTCTTGTGCATCTGTTTTGTATATGGGTGAGTATGTACTTGGTGTGTGAAATTGGTGTGTTTTTATTAAGTTGTTCTTACTTTCCTTTTTACAAATTGAATGCTTTGCTTATAGTCATTTTGTATCATGTACAGCTGCTTTGCAACAATGTAATTGTAAAAAGCGCTATATAAATAAACTAGAGTTGAGTTCTTTTTTTTAACACACTTATGGTATCCCTACACACTTGTCAAGATCAAGACAAGCAGCAAAAAACTAAAGTTATAGTCCACTGATCCAGTCTCTGAATGTATAAAGAGAACAAATTGAATAAAAGAAACTGTTCTGCAGCTTACTGATTTTAAGTAAATTATTTATGATGGTGCTTTTTCCTTTTTACTATACCCTGCAGTAGGCTAAACTTATTTAAAAAAAATGTGTTAATGTAAGGTAACTTAAATAATGAAAAAATATGCTGCCATAAAATTGTATTGTGAGAAATTTAAAATTGAAACAAACTTTTTAATAAGATTAAAAATAACTTGTTAATTGTTAAAAAAAAAACATGCCATTGTTACAGTGTAATAAAATACTTTACCCATCTTTACATAAAAAAGTTTACATAAAAATCAACAGTTTGGAATTATAAGGTTCTATTTGACATTTTTGTGAAAAGTGAATTATTCACTTACAATGTAAATTAATTGTCACAAAATTGGAATGTGATGTTTTTACTTTACATTGTGTTCATTTTTTTAGAAAACAAAAAGGTTTTATTTACAGAGTCAAATGCAATGTAAAAACTTTAAACCTCAATATCTGAGAACCTTTCAGAATACATATAACAACTCGTCACTGTACTGTTGTCCACTCGATACCCTCATCAAGAAAATATAGATTTTTATGTTCTTTTGTCTCATTTTGTTGCTTCAAAAAAGTGCAAAGACATTGTTTTTTTGTTTTTGGTGCAGGATGATGACTCTCCAGATGTTGATATCAGGCGAGTGGAGAGCTCCCCTACACCTCTGAAGCGAGATCGCTCATTCTCAGAACATGACCTGGATGAGCTGCGAGGTGGATCACTCTCAGAAACACCTGAGCTCACAGGTGTCGGTCCCTTCAGAGGAGAGAGACCACGATCACATACGCTGACAGGGATTAGACCACCACACATGTACCATGGTCAGGACCTACAGTTAATGGACATTTAAAAAAAGCATGTTTAATGTTGCCGGTATTCTGGTCAGTTACCAATTACACAGAAAGAGACCAGAATGTAAAGCAACAAAAATTTTAGTTTATTACAGTTCTCATGGCTATTTTTATTAATATTGTAGTTCTATATTAATTAATATATATTTTTATAAAGATTTTTTATAATATTTAGGCCTATATTTTATTTGATTTCAATAAGCAAAAATGTAAGTTTAGTTAACATTTACCCTAGTATTAAAGCTACAACGAGTAACCTCTGCTCACTGTTGCCCCACGTTGTTAATAGCATAGATATAAGTAGATGCCGCCTTAGCATCTGTTTCTATGGGCCGCTATACGTAGGTCGTCCACCATATTAGAACGGTCCAAGCGGTTGGGGATGCTAAGTCTGCGATATCCTTCTAAACTACACTACTTTTAAACTATTGCAGCGGATTATTCTTCCACGGTTTAAAGGTTAAAGGATTTTGTTCGCCAGCTGTCTTAACCATAATTACAAATGTGAAATGATAAATGTAAGGTTATAGTGTTGAGGCTAGGATTGGTATACTACGTTATATTACGGAGATCTGGCAACCACGGCAAGCAGAGCGAGATGAATGAGTCTACAGCAGGGGTAGCCATATGCGTGTATATGTAATGTCGTCAGCCCCTACACCAACCACGCCTCCTACGACAACGCAAGCACCACGCTTCACCCGTTCCCGCTCACCGGCCTTCTAATGGACTACATTCCCCATCACGCACCTCACCCCGGCAGCCATCTTGATTTCATCACCACCTGCATCCCATTTACCGGACACTATTTAAGTTTGTTTGTTTCACTCCCTCACTGTCTGTTCTTATATTGTAAACCTGCTAGTCTTTGTTCCCGTGTTTAACCTGTTGCTTACCTGATTCTACTAGTTTGGATATACTTACCTGCCGTTGGATATATTCACCCGTTGGATTTGGATGTGTCTGTTATTTGGAAGTTTTTACCTGATGTTTCTGAAGTTTACCGGCAGTTGTGGAACCTTGATTAAAACCTTCTACTCACCTTAACCTCCTGGCGTGCTCATCTCTCCTGCCCCTGGCATTACAGAAGAACAGACCACATAATGACCACGCCCCAGCAACACGATTCTCCTGCACTCCCGGATCCCCTCACCGAACTGGTTCACCTACTCCGCGCACATCTTCCCTCTGCAGCACCGACTCCCATTGCCAGTCCCATGGCCATTCCTACCAGATATTCGGGAACCGTGGAGGAGTGCAGCGGATTTTGCCTTCAATGTGAGCTTTATTTCCAGATGCACCCCTCACACTTTCCCACTGACCCGGCGAAGATTGCATTCATGATCTCCCTGTTGAACGGTCGGGCTCTCAGTTGGGCCCAGGCCATCTGGAAAGCGGGTGGACCCCTTACTACGGAGTTGAAGACGTTCTTGGAGCACTTCCGCGGGGTCTTCGGCCAGGCCACCGACCAACTATCCATCCATGACCGCCTGCTTCGTCTGCGTCAGGGTCGCTCCTCAGTGGCAGAGTATTCCCTACTGTTTCGTACCCTCGCCGCGACAAGTGGATGGGACGAAGCTGCACTCTTGGCTGTTTACCGCCAGGGTCTGGAACCCAAAATACGTGCCCAGATTGCTATCTTCGATGACGCTATAGGACTGGAAGTCCTAATTCAGAAGTGCGTACGCATCTCCCAACGTCTGTCGGCCTGTGCCCTACCTCGACCCGCTGACACTCCTCCCGTTACTCAGATTTCGACCACTGGCTCCCCTCCGGAACCCGAACCTATGCAAGTAGACACTTACCGCCTCTCGCCCTTGGAACGGAACCGCAGACTCAGAAACAACTTATGCCTGTACTGTGGGGAACCTGGACATCGCCTCGCTGCCTGTCCCATCCGCCCTGCTCGATCCACGGTGAGATCCGTATGCACACCTGCCTCAGTACACACTCTGACCCTCGCTGATGTAGTGATTTCTGCCTCTGATGTTTCTCTTCCAGCCAAGGCCTTAATTGATTCTGGAGCTGCAGGGAATTTTATCTCCCCAGACCTTCTCTGCCGCCTAGGACTGAGGAAGCTGAGGAACTACCAGAACATGGCCATACAGGACATCCTGGGAAAGCCGTTGGGTCGAGGACTGGTCAGCTTTCATACCCCACTTATCCAGCTTTGCATCGAGCCGAACCACACGGACCACCTGTCGTTCTGGGTTCTGGAGGGGTCCACTTCGGAACTAGTCCTGGGACGGCCGTGGCTACTTCTTCACCAACCCGAAGTCGATTGGCGATCAAGTAAGATTCTCCGGTGGGGCACGAGCTGTGCCAACTCCTGTCTGAAACCGCTCTCAGGATCTGAGGGACCCATGAACATCCTGCACCCTAACCCCCCTGATATCTACACCTCCGTGGATTACCCTGGTTCTGAAGCTCCGGAAGGAATTCCCAAGGAGTACCGGTCGTTCCAGGACGTCTTTTCCAAACACCTCGCCTCCCAATTACCTCCTCACCGGCCATGGGATTGTGCCATCGACCTGCTGCCTGGGGCCGTCATTCCCAGAGGAAGGATCTACCCGCTGTCGGTCCCCGAACGGAGAGCGATGGAGGAGTACGTCGAGGAGGCTCTGAAACAGAAGTTTATTCGACCATCCATCTCCCCTGCCGCGTCCAGCTTTTTCTTTGTAGGCAAGAAGGATGGGGGCCTACGACCCTGTATTGACTATAGGATTCTCAACTCTCACACCAAGCGCTTCTCTTATCCCCTTCCTCTGATCCCTGCCGCACTGGAACAGCTCTGTCATGCCACCATATTCTCCAAATTGGATTTAAGAAGCGCCTACAACCTCATTCGTATACGTCCGGGAGATGAATGGAAGACCGCCTTTGTAACACCCACCGGCCATTACGAATACCGAGTAATGCCCTTTGGATTAGTCAACGCACCAGCTGTATTTCAAAGTTTCATGAATGAAATATTCTGCGATATTCTGGGCAAATTCACTATCGTCTACTTAGACAACATTCTCATCTTCTCCCGCACTCCTTCTGATCACGTTCGCCATGTCTCCCCTGTGCTTCAACTTCTCCGGACTCACCAGCTCTTCCTAAAGTTAGAGAAGTGTCAGTTTCATCTCTCCACCGTCCATTTTTTAGGCTACATCATCTCTCACAACAAGGTCGCTATGGATCAGGGGAAGGTGGATGCCGTTCGCAACTGGCCACAACCTCAAACAGTCAAGGAACTTCAACGATTCCTGGGGTTCGCAAACTTTTATCTGGATGCTTCAGCATCAGCTGTGGGTGCGGTACTCTCACAGAGGCAGGGGAAGCCTCCTCGACTCCATCCTTGCGCCTTCATTGCGTCCAAAACACGCCTAAACGTCCCCCTTGCCGCCTACATTCTGTTTTCTCTTCCTTGCGCCCCCTAGGGGCACGCCGTCTTTCGTGGCGCCTCCGGGTAGGCCGTCCTGCTGAGCGAACCTCCCCTTTCGTGCGTAGGGGGCGTTTCTGTCAGAACGTCAAGGGATTCCCGAACTCACTGCGTGGGGCAGTTCGCAGGCCCATAGACATCTATGTGAGGCAGGGAGATGTATGAAAAATAACTAAAAATATTTATTTTCGTATCTCGACCTAGCACTCTCGGTATGTCGTCGAGGGCCACGTGACGCTACACTCTGCAAAGTTTTGGATTCCTGGGTCCTCCGTGGGCCGTACGGGAGCCGCTGACAGGATTGCCCATTAGAAGCCTACGAGGCTGTAAAATAGGTTACGAGTGGGACTTCCTGTGATTTTGCCTTGTCACAGGAAGTACCAGTCATAACTTATTCGACAGTCAGTCGGTAGGCTTCTAATGTACACACTTCTTTTACAGCAATTAAAAAGCACGGAACTGGCCGTTAACGGTCGCACGCACCGCGTACGGCCCCCTTGCTTACATTTCCTAAAATTCAGGGTCCAAGGGGCTTCAGAATTGTGCCTTTCACTGAAGAGAAGCTGTCAGGGGTCAAAAGGTTGCAGAGTCTCGAAACTCAACACAGCTGACCGTCAGGGGGTCACGAACAGGGGTCTAAAGTTTCGTGCTTCCAGGTCACCCCAAACTCCCTTTTCCTTGAAAACAGATTGAACCCCACTTTTGTTCGGTTTGCCCATTCAAGAGCCTCTGTCTGGCTACGAGAGGAAGAAGCCTGCGAGAGAGATTTTTTACCAAACCCACTCCAATTTTCCCCTCCGCTCTAGGAAGCTGTACTCTCGGTATGTGAAACAGGGGCCCCCGGGCTACCAGAATCCAAAGTTTGGGACCCCTCGAGCCCCTGGGGGCCGTACGGAAGCACTCGACACTCGTTACCTATCCCATTCATTTTCATAAGTCGGACACCTGTCCGATCGGGCCGAAATTCACGTGTACGCCTTGTCACGGGCTCCCGGGTCGCTCTCCAGAGTTCCGCGACCCTCTGACCTCGTTGACCCCTCTGTTTGCCCAAAAAGACACAGACGGCCTACAAATAGGTGTGGAATGTACGCTCTCGAATACAGGGGTCAAAAGGTCACAGGGCTTCGAAACTCGACACGGCTGACCGCTGGGGGCCCTCGAGCTAGAATCTCGAGTTTTGTGCTCCTAGATCACCCAGAAGTCCCTTTTTCTTGAAAAAAGATTGAACCCCACTTTTGTTCAGTTTGCCCATTGAAGAGCCTCTGTCTGGCTATGAGAGGAAGAAGCCTGCAAGAGAGATTTTTACCAAACCCACAGAAAATGTTTCCCTCCGCTCTAAAAAGCCGTACTCTCGGTATGTGAAACAGGGCCCCCCAGGCTACCAGAATCCAAAGTTTGGGACCCCTCGAGCCCCTCTGGGCCGTACGGAACCTCCTGATACTCGTAACCTATCCCATTCATTTTCATAAGCTAGTGAGGGACACTGGCATGGAAAGGTCAGAGGGGCCCGAAAGTCACTTATACGCCTCGTCACGGGACCCCGGGTCACGCTCCAGAGTTCCGTGACCCTCTGACCTCGTTGACCCCTCGGTTTGCCCAAAAAGACACAGACAGCCTACAAATAGGTGGGGAATGTACGCTGTAGAATACAGGGGTCAAAAGGTCGCAGGGTCTCGAAACTCAACACGGTCGACCATCGGGGGCTCACGAATCGGGATCTCGAGTTCCGTGGCTCTAGATGCATTGCGAGCGTGATTTCACCCTGGAAAGTTGCTGTGGCTCGAGGCCTTCAGTGACGCATGGCCCCATAGAGATGTATGCGGGGGAGGGAGATGTATGAAAAATAACCAAAAATATTTATTCGCGTATTTCGACCTTGCCCTCTCGGTATGTCGTCGAGGGTCACTTGACGCAACTTTCTGTAAATTTTCGGGCTCCTGGGGCCTCCTCGGGCCGTACGGAAGCCGCTGACACCTGCAACCTACCCCATTGTTTTCATAGGCGCCTAGCGTACTGTGACCCCGGAACGACCCGGAAGACTCCAAACGACCCCGATTTGACATATTTGGCTCCTGGCGGCCCCCTCGTTCAGGTTCCGTATTTTGAAGTCGGTACGACCTCGTTAAGTACTAAATTGTCCGTTTTGGGGTCAACGTGGGCTGTGTATTTTCCTGGAATATTTTTCTTGATTTTTTTTCGGGCCCTCGCCACCCTCCAAAGGGCACGGGCTTTGAATATGTTGTGCGTGAGGGTGTGACAGACCAGCATTCGAAGCCCTTAGGTTTTTGTACAAAAATAAAGCGTATTAAAGCAGAAACATGTTGAACAGATACTTTTTATGTGAAAAGTGCAATTGAATACAAAGTAAGCAATTTAACAGGCATAGGTGTACATCATACCAATATATGGTGCTTCTAGTGTACATATTTCTGGGTTTTTTCATAAAAAACTTGTTACAGTAACAAAAAATGACCTTTTACAGTATTGTCCAAAATAAGCCTACGAGGCCCTTGTCGGAAAGGCGGCGAGTGGGACTTCCTGTGATCACAGGAAATGCCAGCCGTAACTTATATGACGGGGCCTCCGTAGGTGGCGAATGTACACACCGTTTTTAAGCATAATAAACACATTGCATAGCTGCAAGAAGTGCACATTTGCCAAATTAAGTGATATAAGCACTATACTATTAGATGTACTCAAATAAACCTATGTAGAGTCAAATAAGACCATTTTATAGGGATTGTACATTCGCCACCTACGAGGGTACCGTCAAATAAGTTACAGATGTCATAGGAACTTTTTCAAAAAATGACTAAGTCCAAAAATGCATCCCACTCAAAACCTGTTTGACAGGGCTCATATAGGTAACTAATGTACAAACCACTCATAACCTGTTTGACAGGAACCACGTAGGTGGATAATGTACACAGCTTTTATAAGCCTAATAAACATGTTGCAACGCTGTAATAAGTGCATAATTGCTAAATTAAGTGATTTAAGCACTATACTATGAGATGTACTCAAATAAACCTATGTAGAGTCAAATAAGACCATTTTTAGTAATTGTACATTCGCCACCTATAAGGGCCCCGTCAAATAAGTTACAGATGTTAGATGAAATTTCTCAAAAAATGACTAAGTCTAAAAATGCACTCCAAACATAACCTGTTTGACAGGGACCACGTAGGTGGCGAATGTACACATCGTTTATAAGCATAATAAACATGTTATATAGGTGAAATAGACATATAATTGCTAAATGAAGGTGAATCAACATTCAACTCTTAGCTTTATTCAAATAAACCTATGTAGAGTCAAATAAAACCATTTAATAGGGATTGTACATTATCTACCTACGAGGGCCCCATCAAATAAGTTACAGATGTCATAGGAATAATTCTTCCATTCCAAAATGCATCACTCTCATAACTTATTTGACGGGGATCATATAGGTGGCGAATGTACATGCCACTCGTAACATATTTGACAGGGACCACGTAGGTGGCGAATGTACACAGCGTTTATAAGCATAATAAACATGTTGCACAGCTGTAATACACTCAAAATTGCTAAATGAAGGTGAATAAACACTCAACTACTAGCTTTATTCAATTAAACCTATGTAAAATCAAATAAAACCATTTAATAGGGATTGTCCATTATCTACCTACGAGGGCCCCGTCAAATAAGTTACACATGTAGCAAACAAGACAAGGAAAAAAGTCCAAGTCCAAAAATGCATAACACGCATAACTTATTTGACGGGGTCCACATAGGTAGATAATGTACACACTGTTATAAAGCACAATAAACATGTTACCAAGCTGTAATAAACATGTAATTGCTAAACTGAGCTATGTCAGCACTCTACTATTAAATCTACTTAAACCAACCTACACAGAGTAAAAAAAACATTTTATAGGGATTGTACATTCGCCACCTACGAGGGCCCCATCAAATAAGTTACACATGTAGCAAACAAGACAAGGAAAAAGTCTACGTCCAAAAATGCATAACACGCATAACTTATTTGACAGGGCTCATATAGGTGGCGAATGTACATGCCACTCATGACCTGTTTTACAGGGACCACGTAGGTAGCGAATGTACACATCGTTTATAAGCAAAATAAACATGTTATACAGGTGAAATAGACATACAATTGCTAAATGAAGGTGAATAAACATTCAACTCTTAGCTTTATTCAAATAAACCTATGTAGAGTCAAATAAAACCATTTAATAGGGATTGTACTTTATCTACCTACGAGGGCCCCATCAAATAAGTTACAGATGTCATAGGAATAATTCTTCCATTCCAAAATGCATCACTCTCATAACTTATTTGACGGGGATCATATAGGTGGCGAATGTACATGCCACTCGTAACATATTTGACAGGGACTACATAGGTGGCGAATGTACACAGCATTTATAAGCATAATAAACATGTTGCACAGCTGTAATACACTTACAATTGCTAAGTGAATGTGAATGAACACTCAACTACTAGCTTTATTCAAACAAACCTATGTAGAGTCAAATAAAACCATTTAATAGGGATTGTCCATTATCTACCTACGAGAGCCCCGTCAAATAAGTTACAGATGTCATAGGAATAATTCTTCCATTCCAAAATGCATCACTCTCATAACTTATTTGACGGGGATCATATAGGTGGCGAATGTACATGCCACTCGTAACATATTTGACAGGGACCACGTAGGTGGCAAATGTACACAGCGTTTATAAGCATAATAAACATGTTGCACAGCTGTAATACACTCAAAATTGCTAAATGAAGGTGAATAAACACTCAACTACTATCTTTATTCAAATAAACCTATGTAGAGTCAAATAAGACCATTTTATAGGGACTGTACATTCGCCACCTACGAGGGCCCCGTCAAATAAGTTAAACATGTAAGAAAGAAGACAAGGAAAAAAGTCTAAGTCCAAAAATGCATTGCACACATAACTTATTTGACGGGGCTCGTATAGGTGACGAATGTACACACTGTTTTTAGGCATAACAAACGTGTTGCAAAGCTGCAATAAGTGCACAACTGCTAAATGAAGTGATATAAGCACTATACTGTGGGATGTACTCAAATAAACCTATGTAGAGTCAAATAAAACCATTTAATAGGGATTGTCCATTATCTACCTACGTTGGCCCCGTCAAACAAGTTACAGATGTACAAAACCTACGAATGACATTCATAACCTATTCAACGGGGCATGCGTAGGTAAATGTTGGACACACCGTTTTTAGGCCCCCGAAGCCCATCGGTGAGCTCCAATGCGCAGCACGGCGAAGGAGCGTGCCTCCTTTACGCCCCACGGTCTGTTTAACCCGCGTAACTCCCTGCAGATGCCAAGGATGGCTGCTTGCGAGGTCTGAACGTGGTCTGCCAATGTGGACCCCGTTGAACGAGTCGCAGATGCGAGAAAGATCCCAAAAAAATGCATCTTTATCATTCGGAGAGCGCGTCGTGAGTTTCTGGTGTTGTCGTAGCCACGAAGGGCAGCGTCTCCTATGCGCTCTGCGGTCGGTCCGAGCCCTGTGACTCATTGCCAAGGCGAAGTCCATTTCTGCTGTTCGGGGCCACCGCATACGTGAGAGAGCTCGGTCGGGA